>CM068313.1:510000-582500 GCA_034766995.1 Acanthacorydalis orientalis | reverse complement strand
CGGATCCGACCCGGACGCGCAGCGTGACGGATCCGCTCTCGCTCGTGTCGGTGTAGACGTCGTGCCGTGTGCGCACGGAATACTAATGTAATCGATGCGTAAAAAAAACGGAACAGAGAGAGAGAGAGAGAAAAACTCCACTCGTACGCTTGCCTTTGAAATTTGTATTGTTCTACGGTACGTTCGTGTGTGTGTGTGTGGCGTGTGTGTGTGGCGCGTGTGCGAGTGTGTGTGTGGCGCACGAGTTAGACGTACGATGGTCGAGACTTACCGGCACTCTAAGTATCTTATTTAGACTGCACCGTAGGGTTATGTGACCGGCACGGACTCGAACGGTCGATCTCTGGGTCGGAACCGCGTCGCAGACATCTGAATCGAGCCTTGAACAGGACGGCAGGTCGGCCGAAACGGAAAGAAACACGAACCGTCGTGTGTTAGAACGGTTTCGATATGTACACGGCCGACTACGTTCGTCTGACAGATTGGCCGAATGCGGACGGTCTGATCAAAGCCGTCTTGTCTGCTTTTTACCGTATCACCGAAACAAAACAGCTATTGTCACGGCAGCTACTATCGAGAAAACGCTCCGAATCGAACGGTCTCGGTATTGAACCCGTCGGTTGTAGTTCTCGTCGTACACGCGGGACAATTCTGATTGTAAATGCACTCGGTCGACGATAGTAAACGATATGACCGGGAAGAAGGATCTAGTTTTACACGTTCCTCCTCCTCGAACGATTCCTGCTCTCTTCATTGTGTGTAGGAGTACAGTTGATTCCAGATACTTGTGCTTGTGATAAAGGACAACGTCCATCCTGCTCCCTACGGTTGTCTGGTTTAATTTTCGGTCGTTTGTTGCCACGGGAAGGAGATCTCGTCCTTTCGGATCGGGTCCGTGCGACCCGTATCCGACGAAACGAAATTATCGGATTCAATCCGGTAATCAGTAACGTTGAAATGCATCGATTGTTGAACAGTCTGTTCGACTGAAACGAGGCACGTCGATCTTTGAAACGGGTTTGATTAACGAGCGGATTTACTTTAAGGCAGCTATGAAACAAATACCATCTACCTTTTCTGCGGATCACGGCACGCTAGCGAGGAACGGAGAGCCATGCTCGTCAGATGCAGTCCTCTGTTTCAGCCCGATAGATCATCGCCCTTATTACAAAGTACGGTCTAAAATCGGTAGTTAATCGAAGTCCGTCGTATTTGAACGTTTTATTCCGCCGAAACAACTTTTGTATTAAACAATCAATTTTTTCCCCTTTTTTTCTACCTCGATGTTGCGTTTTTGTTTATACCGTTATTCGTTTGTTACGATTCGAACCCGGAATTTTCAGATAATCTAAGTTGAGTCGATTCCTCGATAATCCGGTTCTATCAGTGTGCAATTCTTGTATTTAAAAAAAAAATAAACAGTCTCGTTTTTATCTTCTTTTTTCCCGCGACGCCGTTCTCGTTTGCACCGTTGTTCATCTGTTTCGATTAGTTCGACTTTTCAGTCGGCTTCAAATAATCTTTAAGCTCGGTCGATTCCTCGTCTGCGATCAGAACTGAATCGGGTTCTAACCAACTGTACAAGAAAAAAGAAACAGTGTTTGTTTTTTTCCTCGATTCCGTGTTCGTTTATACCGTTGTTCGTCCGTTTTTTCGTTCGATTTTTCGAGTCATCTACGGGCAGTCTGATTTGTGTCGTTCCCTTGTTCCCAATCGAGATTTAATCCGGTCGAACAGGAACGCGATCCCTGTCGTTTCGGCTGTTCGGCCTCCTTCTGGCAGTTCAGTCCGAGACGACTCCTCTCGCCTGTACTTGAATTGTCTTACACGTGCAAACGGATAAATCGGCTCGAACTGGATTACGCGAAGATGGCCGAAAGGTCGAGAGCCGACCGCAAGAATGTCCCGACCGTGTGCGACAGAGCAATGACGAGCAGCTAGAACCGGATCTCGGATGAAAAAAGGCACGATTTTTCTGTACTGAATTCGAAATCCGCGCGCGACCTCAGAGATCGAAGCGTTCGCGCCGCGCCTACTTAAAGCGATTCATATCATGTATCAAAAAAAAGTATATATATATATAATTAAAACAAAATTTATTATATCTGTGAAACGCTCGTAGGAGCTAAATTAAGAATATATTAATAAAGCAAAAAAAAATCACACATTAAAATAATCAACTTGTATTACCAACTTAACAAAAAAAAAACAATGTCTGCACTTAAATATTTGTTGTAAATAATGAATATAGTAACGTATATATATATATATAAATAAACAAATGAATATATTGTATTTAATTAAGGATTCCACCAAATGAACAAAACAGTTGAATGATGATGATACGACGACGGCGACATGTTTTTTCGTCAGTCAGATGTAGATATGTGAACTAATTTATTATCAGTCATAATAATAATTGTAATTATTATTATAAGAAGTGTGTTTTATTGTTCCTCGTCCGAGCGGCGTGCCGTTCGCATCCCGTCTGTTCCCTCTTTCAGGCGGACGTCGCGGGAAAAAGCCAGCCGGATCTCGGTTAGGGGAGAGTCGAAAGAATCGGCGGTGTCGAGCGCCACGACGCGCGGATCGTGTCCAAATGTACATGTGTATGTGTAGTTGCAGCTGCAGCGTCTTGGTAACGAGACGTTGCCCAGTTACACGAACAAGTGGTATCTCTTTTGTTAATAATAAATAAACAGTATCGGTTCTAGTTTGTCACTTGGCATTTTCATTTTGAGTTCTGGAATACATTTACACAATCAGAATATTTTACTTATTCATTTTAATGAAACACCCCGAATCACTGGATATCACAGGATGGGCGAGCAATTTTTCATGACAAGCAGAGCTTGAGTGGATTTGCACACAGTGGATATTATTGTTTAGCCTTGTCCTGTAACTTTACTTTTAGATGCAGTTTTCTTTAAATTATAAATATATATATATATATATACATTGTTAGACGACACCTAAAGCGGATCGTCTAGATTCACCGTCCGTGTGCTGCCCTGGAATGCACCGTTCAGGTTTTTGATAAATATTGACAGTATAAGATAATTTATAACAACGCAACGGTCGCAGTGTACGTGGGCGATAGAATAAGATAAACTATAAACAACGCAAGGGATTTAGTGTGTAGGGAGGTATAGGTGGTGACCAACCTTTGGCTCGTACAGATGCATTATCCATCGCCGTTGCTATTTGTAATAAATTCTAAATAAATTGTTGTCTATTTTTGTATCATTGTTAAGATACCCTCCTCCACGCACGGTAACAATATATATATATATATATATATATATATATATATATATATATATATATATATATATATATATATATATATTGTTGACAACAGGCAACTGGGTCGAAAGACAGTATATTTACAAGTACGTTATTGACGTGCATTTGTCTGCATGTATAATCAATAAGCTTGCTATGGTTATAAACAAACAAACAAATAATAACAAAACGTGTGCCAGTAATAAGTTGGCTATGATCATAAACAAATATTTATATATAGTAACTAAACGTACGTTACCAATTAGCAGGCTATGTTTATAAGCAAATATATATATATATATATATAAATATTTCAACAAAACTAAACAAATATTGAGCAAAATATTGAACAAAAAACGTGTAAATATTTCGTATTAAATTTATTATCATCGGTGACACTCAAAGTTACACGAAAAATGACGATATTGGTGTCATAGCAACCGCTTTTTTTTTAAAAAAAAAGATATAAGTTTAAGATGTAGCTGTTCTTCCATTCTTTCTTGGTAGACTTTTCTTCTTTCTTCGGCAGTTCCCGGAGGTTTTACGCGCTGAATACCGACATCCGACTTCAATTGATCTTCTGACTCCATTCAAATTATTATCTTGATTTAATCGCTAGGGAAAACAGCCGCCGCCGTAGATAAACGACCCTAAAACAATGACTAGACGTGTGAAACCAATTAGAGCGCCGTGGTTATAAACAACGGTCACGGCATAGATCGGTGATTCTCAACCACTGTACAAAAGAGATAATAGAGTACCATTTGTTATCTTTTGTGAATAGAGTACTATTTACAAAAGAGAAAACTTCAAGACAAAAAGGCATTTCTGTCGCATTCATCAAACGGCACCGATCGATTATAACCGTACAGCCTTTTCAATTCAAAACATATTTTTTTTCGATTCGATTCTGTTCGGTGTCTTCTCCCACTTCATGCAACATCGTGACGATCGAATCGCCGGTCAGTTCGTTGACGATACCGTTAGCGGCCCGATGACCTGAATCTCGCACCGAAAACAAAAACAAAGGAAAAAACCCATCGGCGTAGAACGTTAACAGAGGCGTGGACTTTAATTCGGTTTGACGATTCAGTCGGCGTCGATCGATCCTCACGCGTCTCATTAGCATTCGTCTTCTGTTTCTGTTTTTTTTTCTTTTTCATTAACTCGTTCATTCTTTTGTCGCGCGTCGATTACACAAACAAGACGGCCGTGCACAGCGTACGTATTAATTGTTTATACGGTAGTCACGACGAGCAGGCTTGGCGTGCCCGCGCTGCGTAATCGGCTAATTAGAATGGATAGAAAGTCCGTGAAACGTTCATTACTGTTATTTATCGTCGGTTTTTATGCGGAGCGTCAGTGCTGAATCGTTCTTGTTTTAGAATCGCATCGAAACAATTAGCGTTGTGACCGACAAGGCGACTCGATCGCTGCAATTGAACGCCGACAGGAGTAATTGCGACGATAACGCGTTTGTTCGCTTTCGGGCAGTGTTCGGGTCGTTTTTACTGATTTTTTTTCAACGATCCACGACAACAGTCGCAGATCGTTTCGTCACAATACAGTTCCTGACGCTGGACGAGTAGAGGAGGCCGGGGCTAGTTGGACCACCTTTCAGTTCCGAATTTTTTAAATTTTTCCAGCAATTTTTCTTGAACTTTTATTTACTTGCCCTCATAGAGCATACCGTCGGTTGTAAATGACAATTTTTTAGTTACTTGAAATTTATTATTAGTGTGAAAAAAAATATTAAACTGAAACTGTGTCAAATGGGTCAATTTACCCCGGGCACGGGGAAAGTCGACCCAATGCTCGAAGCAGATCAAGCGACCTGAAAAAAAATTGATGAAAAGTCTGATTTTATTTTTATTCGAAAAATTACACTCGAAAGTTTTACCGCCAGGTATGTTCATCTGTAGCCACGTTCAAACACGGTGAAAAGTAGAATTTCTCGACAAATGATAACCGATAAAAATATTTTCATTCTAAATCCAATCTAAAGTATTTGAACAGTAACGGAATAGAGTTTATTGTCACGTTTAAAATCATAAACTCCATTACAAAAATGATATTAATTAGATCTAATATTTTATGCATTTTCTTCATTTCGTACAACAGTTCTTCGTGTTCACTAAACCTTGATGAATTTCAGGCGTATAAATTAATTGAACGAATTCATTAACATGAAAACAATTCGTTAAATATGTAGCATCCACATAACAGAGAACGGATCGAGAGAGTAGCGCACTGAGGCGCGACTGTGTATGTTAACAAAATAACCATAGCAACCGTAACAACATAGTCTTTATCTGTGCCAGCAACTAAGTAAAAAGTCACACGAGGCGGCGTTGTCGACCGTTAACATACAAAAAGAACATTTGAATGTCTTACTACAAAACTAAATCGTTTGGTTTTGTCGATAAACGGAGGAGAAAAGGGATATTTTATTCTTCTTAGTATCTTGTCCGGAGCTACTTTCACAAATCTCTCTGCTTCTCGTGTATTCATCGCATCTCTCGTACCACGTTCCCCGATACTTTTTTGTGTACATCTTTCAAAAAAAATTCAGTACTCTTTCATTACAGTTTCTCGTTTTTATTTGATTTATTAATTCAGTATTTATGTAAATATTCGAATAAGAATCTCTTTAATAAGTATTTAGCAAATCGAAGATGTTTGTCGATTTGCGTCGACATTGCGATTCACTAACCTAATTGTTTATTGCGTTAATAGAAAGTAACGAGTGAGACCGCCGCAAGATTTATTAATTTACACGCGAGCGTTCGTGTGTGTGCCGTGTTCTGTTTGTTTGTTGGCGGTGAACGACCGCCGCTTTCGCGCTAAACAGTCTAATAAATGGACGAAAAACGATAAAAGTACTCGATCGTCGAGCGATTGCTGACAACTAGATTTCACCGGCCCGTCGGAATCGTCGCTAGGTTCGCCGATTCTTTCCGAACGTGTTCGCCTGAAACGCATAAACAAAACTGTCGGAGGCGAGCGTCCTAAAACCCCAAACCACAACATGAACTGTCCTGCGAAGACGATACGGCGTTGCACGCACATCGAGTCGCCATTTTTTTTTGTGACCATTTGCGCTGTCGCTTATCATGATACGAAGAAGGGATGAATGACCACCGACGCGGTTACCGTCCCGGGAGTCGCTAGAGACCCGATAACCAGTATACGACATGAAAGTAAATAAATGAATTGTGGAATTGCCACATGGAAGTTAGACATGGCGCTTGGTCATAATCGGGGAAAGATTGAAAAAAACCCAGATGCTTCGACAAACGAGTTATGCCGTTTCTCTCTACATGTTGTCTCATCTTCGATACAAAAACATTCTTTCTCTAGTCTATCACTTCTCGCTTCTTTGATTCCGTCGCGTACCTTCAAGTACGGCACACACCATCGGCCAGAACTGACAGTCGAAAACTGACGATTTTCTGGACTGCCGTCCGAGGCTGCACATCATAATTCGAACACCGTCCCGTAATGCTCTGCTGTTTCTATAACAAGCGATAAAATCTATTAGTGCGGATTTTTCGCCTTCCGTTTTTAATTTTTCACATAAAAGTACAGAAACACACTCTGTCTCTTGAAATTCTAACATGAGTGAACGGAGAAAACTTCGACGTCACTACTGACGGTTTCAATGTAAATGACAGTCGGTGTTCGATTTTCTGGAATTGCCTCAGTCAGACCGACAGTCAGTCATTTCGACGCATACGTTATCATTTCGACTATCGGTCATAACTGATGATGCGTACTCTACTTTACACATATCTGGAAACTCATGCCGAGATCAAGGAGGCACTGTAAGAACTCACGAGGGTAGTTAGTCTCGATGACAACAGGCAACTGGGTCGAAAGACAGTATATTTCCAAGTACGTTATTGACGTGCATTTGTCTGCATGTATAATCAATAAGCTTGCTATGGTTATAAACAAACAAACAAATAATAACAAAACGTGTGCCAGTAATAAGTTGGCTATGATCATAAACAAATATTTATATATAGTAACTAAACGTACGTTACCAATTAGCAGGCTATGTTTATAAGCAAATATATATATATATATATATATATATATATATATATATATATATATATATATATATATATGTTATGTACATTTCTTTATAAGCATGGCTTGCTTATTAGTGATTCATGCCATCATTGTGTATATATATATATATATATATATATATATATATATATATATGTGTATACAATGATGGCATGCATCACTAGTAAGCAAGCCATGCTTATAAAGAAATGTATATAACAACTAGACGTGTGAATTTTGTTTTTTTATGGCGTCTCATATCTGTTTGAAAAGATATAAACCGCTATAGAGGACCCTAGCCGAAATGTACTATCAAAGTTTTAATTACAGATTAACTTTATCGTTTTTTTTACAAGTCTTTTATATAGTATTTCGAAACATCGTATTTTGTTCCTTATTATAAACATGTATAGTGCGAGTTGATGTGTCACTAATAAGCCGGAAATGATTGTAAACTTATATATATATATATATATATATATATATATATATATATATATAATGATAAAACATGTGAGCAATAAGCTGTTGAAGTAAATAAACAAATGCAATTTTTATAGTTAACTATTATTGCAAAACAAAAAAAAAAACATAGAAACTATGCACGTGTGTTCAACACATGTAGTTAATTCATGAATTATTAATTCTAGAAATGAGTTTATTGTAATCACTGAATGTCAAACACAATTAAAAATCCAATGTAAGCAGGCTATGATTATAAAAAGAATATGTGTATATAATGACCTAGACGTGTATAACTAATAAGGAAGCTATGGTTGCTAAACAATCGCATATATAATGACAAAACGTGTGACCAGTAAGCTGTTAATGTAAATAAGTCGATCCAGTGTCAATTTATCGAGCCAGCTTTGTAAGCTGACACTGTGCCAGCTCGATCTCAGAGTGACTTCCGCATAGATTTGTAGACGTCGTGACGGAATCAAAGAAGTGGCGAGCGACAGAGAACGGAAAAAAATAAGGACAGCATTTTCGTTTCCGTGAATGGATTCTTTTTTCACACCGTGAACCACACAGAAAATATGCAACGAATCTTTGTTTTCGATTGTTGCTTGTGCGCATTTCGACGGCGGTGCCGTGATCCACAGAGCGGCAAGGTGTGGAAACGCACGCGTTCATCTATTTTTAGTCGGCGTTTCGGTCGTCGAGAGCAACTTTTTGAAACTGTAGATTTTTTTAATGTAATTCCGAACAGAGACCGATGCACACCGAAATGAACGACTTGTATTTCTGCGTCCGAAGAAATCTTTGATCCCAGAACGACGCCTACTGTTCATTTTTGAACGGTCGATCGAGCTCGATCGAGAAGCGTTTGGAACGCCGGCTGGTGCAAGGAAATCGACAAGAGAAAATCGGCCGTGACCAGTCGGCTCGTTATGATGGCATCTCGATCGAAATGCGCGTAAGCAACGATCGAAAAGTATCGATAACGATTTATTGGACGTTTTTGGCTTGTACGACGGAAAAGGAATTCGTCTGTGAAAATGTGTGGTCTCGTATTCGAACAAGTTATAGATTTCTGTAATTGTTTTTAGTAGACACGGACGTACTTGACTTTGACGTTGTTTCAGTGCAACTCGATCCATTTTTGTCGAGGTGAAGCGCCGCCGACCACTGTGATCCACGACGAAAGAATACTTTTTTCGCCGTGGATCGCAGTGCGCGCGTTTCTTGCTACTACTTCACTTAAATTTATTAAAGCGTTTCTTTATGATGTTAAGATATTTTTCGTTTGTGTAGTACTACACTAAGACCTCGATTTGCGTTTGTTAATTGGTACTAAAGAACGCCGACGCAAATCGAAATATTTTTTTAGATGGTATTTCTATAAGGCTTCTTTTAATCCGTTTCATGTAAATAAATAACACATAAAATGAAGACTAAAATTATCTTTTATTCACCGTAATAAATAAAATTAGTCAAACAAAAGTATTATGTAATTCATCTGTACATTAAATGATTTTGAACTGAAAGATGAATCGGTGTCCATTGCTGTCGACCGGGCTCGATTAATTGAAAACCTGTCCGAAGCTTGTTGAATTCTTGATAAATCTGTTTGTAGCAATTTATGGCATCGTCCACAGTTCTCGGCACTCCTGAACTCCGCCGTCCATCAGGACCATCGGCTGAAAAAATGTCCACCGCATTGCTTTCGAAATACGACCAGTGGTTACTTTTTTTTTTCTTCTGGTATTACATCAGTTGTTTCATTCTAGTCCATCGCAAGTCTTAAATCCATACTAATTGAGTATTCGTTGTTGAGTTGTTCGTCCCAAGATTCAATCACCTCGTTAGTATCGTCCTCTTTCATACCTTTGAAATTCGCTTCTTTGGTCGCTTCGGAAAGTTCTCTACGAACGTTGGACACTGCATCCACATCCACATCTTTGGATATGCATTCAGGCCATATTTTGCGCAAAACTCCATTCATGCATGACGGTTTTACTTCCTTCCACGATTAGCCGATGTTTTCAATGGATTATATATGTATATATATATATATATATATATATATATATATATATATATATATATATATATATATATATATATATATATATATATATATATATATATATATATATATATATATATATATATATATATATATGTATAAACCTTTTCTCTCCATATCTGGTGAGCAACTTATTTAACTGTAAATCTTTTTTACGTTTGTACATTTTGTGCACAATGACTATTATTCAGGTGTTAACGACTTTGATGAACCGATCTACCTTGCATGATAGAGATGAAAATACAAAATAAATCGGGAATTATTAAAGAAAAAAAAACGAAAAAAGTAAATCGAATTAGCGAAAAAAACAAAAAAAAATTCCCATAACGACGCAAATCGAGGTCTTGGTGTGCGTTGCTCCGGCGGATATTTTGCCGAAGTACTACTACGATTTTTCCATACTGAAACGCTATGAACTCGATGGCATCGCCATCGAAAGTGATCGGTGACCGTTCATTGAAGACTTTCGAACGGAAAATAATGTTTTCTTCGCCATTTGTGGGCCGATAAGTGAATTCATCTGTGAAAGTGAATTCGGCCGGTGTGCCAGAACTGTCCTGTACAGTGTGCATCGTGCTCGACAATTGAAGGCCAAGGTCAGAGTTTGTTTACAATCGATCGGCGTCGCTGACGTGTGTACGTTTTCGGTGCTCTCGTACGTTTCACGATACTCCGGCGGGCTTGCGCCGGCGCGGCGCGACGACGTCGGACTAAACGCGCGTATCTCGAGTGTACGGCCGATCGGCACTTGTCATTCGCGTCATGTCGCGGTGTCACGCGATTAATTTCAAACACGGGCCCGCTTGCGGACCGGATGATTAATGTTCGTCGCGCGTCAGCGTGTCACGGCTGTTATCGAAGTCGCGTTGCATCACGGCGCACTCGCTCCGCAAGCGACAGCACAGCGTCATAACCAAACAAATTCGTTGCGCCGAGTGTACCGGGGCGAATGAGAAATCGCACGAGCGGTGGCGGCCGCCGTTATTAAAGAGAAAGTTTCGCGGGATACGTGTCAGATGAAACGGTGCTATGGTTTAGTACGTGCAGACTGCTCGCCGTGCAGCGTTCGCCACGACTCGAGACGATGTTCGACGTGAATCTAATAAAAGTGGGGTTCGTCCTCATCACCCTGCCGATACTGTCGCTCGGCAGTCTGGTCAATCTCTGCGAGAGGTGCGTGCCGACGATCGTCAAGCAGACGGTCCGCTACGGGAAGTTCGCGTACGACGGGCCGAAGAGCTCCGTGAACGTGATCGAGGTGCCGAAGTCATCGTTCAAGCACTTCTACATATTTTCGAGCTCGTACGCGACGCTGTCCCTGATCGTATGCGTCAACGTGTACGTTTTCGGTGGGTCGGTGCCGCTCGGGTTCCTGCAGCTCCTCGACCTCACGGCCGGCACTTCGCGAAGAGCGACAGGTCCGTCCGTCCGGCGTACATACGTATCCTTCCGGTTTAACACGAGATCGGTTTCAGTCGGCGCGACCGCATCGCTCGTCGGCATCGCTCTGCTCACGCTGCAGTGCTACCGTAGACTGTACGAGACGCACTTCGTGTCGGTCTTCGGCACGGACAGCCGGATGAACGTGTTCCATTACTTCATCGGATACGCGCACTACGCCGGAGCGATAGGAGCCGTGTTGGCCGAAGCTCCGGTGTTCGCGGCGTGCGAAGGTGATCGAGACGTCCGACGAAAACCGAAACCGACGGGTCGTGTTTCACGAGAGAATCGTTTCAGGCGATCGTACGTTCCGGTTCGGCGACGTCGGCGTTCCGGAAGTCGTCGGTATCGTCGCGTTCCTGTGGGCGTGGACGCACCAGTACCGGGCGGCGGTCATCCTCGCGGATCTGCGTAAATCGAAGACAGGTACGTGATCGGTCGCTCCGTGAACCGGCTCCCGGAATCTCAGATCGGCTTTTCTCGAAGGGTCTGTCGTGACGTACGAGCACAAGTTACCGTACGGAGACTGGTTCGAGTACGTGTCTTCGCCGCACTTGCTGGCCGAGATCCTGATGTACGCGAGTCTGACGATCGTTCTGAGAGGGAACACGACGTGGTACTACGCTCTCGTTTGGGTCTTCGTCAACCAGGTGAGTCTTTCGAACGAAGTTCGATCTCGTTTTTATCGTCGACGGACGGACGATCGATAGAACGAACGTGAATTCTCGTACCGATTTTACAGGTCGAGTGCGCGTTTCTAACGCACCGGTGGTATAAGGAGACGTTCAAGAACTACCCCTCGCGACGAAAGGCGATCGTTCCTTTCCTGTTCTGATCCGAGTGGGTTTTTAGTACTATTTTATCGGTTAGTGAATTGTTATAAATGTTTGTTATTAATAAATACGGTTGTTTTTTTTATATACGTTCCTCATTTATCTCGTCGAGAGGTTCTCGTACGATTCTTATACGAGAAACAGTCTGTATCGGTTGTACGTTCGTTTCATAGATAGTATATCGTTTCTCGATTTTTTAATATATTTTATAACATGTTACGAAATGTCGTTTCTTTCACTGAAATTCCTCATGTCCATTCTTGGCACCGGCAGTGTCCTGCCTTGTTCCACGGCACTCTTCCGGTTCGATGAAAATCGTCTCGGTCTGTTAAGATGCTAGGTTATAAACATTTGATTAATTCAGAAGCATAAGTGAGGTTAGATATAAGCATTGACATTTGTAGAGTTCGGCTACGTCTTAACCGAACGTTCAAACGGTTCGATTGGCATCGACTTATCAAAGTGAGCGATAACTTAACCTGTATTCCTCTGAACTTGATGCTCAAAGGAATGCAGGTTCATAGTTGATCGATGAATCAATTCAAAAAGTCGAATATAAAAATTGACAGAATACAACATCGCCTGACAAACAGTCGAAGTTCTGTTAATAGCACGGCTCTAGTGTCAAATTGAACAGGCTTTTGCGAATCGTATTAGCCATGGTCGAGTGATACTCAAAATGTTGCGTTTTGATTGGCTTATATGAACGATCTGAACTTGCCATAAAGCGTTCAAGTCGAGACGCACTTTAAAAGCGAGTCTCAGTGATGCCCGTCCTGCCATATAAAACTAGGATATCAGTTAGTTCAGTGTTTCTACTCCCGGTTTTTTGAAAAAAAATTTCCGGGCATAAGACTTGGACAGTAAAAAAATTTCAAATACCATCATATGACTAACAATTAAGGGGACCCGGTGGTCTAGCGGCCTAAAATTTAAGCTATTTTAAAAAATTTTTTTCTATATGAGGGTAATGAATAATGCTTTCAAATTTTTTTACACTTATTTTATTACTAATAAACTACACAAAAATGAAAATAAAGACAAAAAAAAATTTTTTTTTAAATTAGAAAAATAATGCTGAAGTCTCCCTCTCTAAAAAAATGGAATTGCATTGGTGAATGATGATTTATCTCTCCCTCTGATCTGAAATAAAACAATTGACGAATTTTTAATTAGTATAAGTATAGCTATCGCAGGAAGTAGAATAATAAAAAAAAAATTTGACAAAATGGCGCGTAGTCAAAAGTACAAGTTTGAAAACGACCAGTATTTTTGAATGTTTTGTTAATAAAAAAATATAAATATTTTGCGGAAACTATTAGTTCCGTAAAATATTTATTGTAGAACTATTCAGAATAACATATTAAAATTTCAGACAAATCGGTCAAGTAGTTTTTTTTTTTCTGGCCCCCGCAAGACGAAAAAAAGTAGTTTCGAGATAAACGCGTTTAAAGTTTCAACTGCTCCACTTATTCTTCTACCTACCTGACCTTCTAATGGGCTGTAGATCCTGAAATACTCTGAATTTCGTCATCAAATTTTAACAGTATATTTTTAAGATACTATACTTTCGAAAAAAAATCGATTTTTCGAAAATTCTAGACCACCGGGTCCCTTTAAGAAATCGGGGCAACGGTAAAGCCACCGCCATAATTTTAAGCATTAAAGCGGCCCCACAAGGCCATGTATTTAAATTATGATCAATAAAATGTTTTCGAATTTGAAAAAAAAGTTCAGTGTTCGACAGGCGTTTTTTTTTTGACGACGGAGTTAGAAAAGCGTTCGTTTCATGGCTGAAAACACGTCTACAGACTTTTGTCCTCGCTCGATCAACAATTCGGCCGAGTGCTTCAAATCGAAACGTTTCAGTCCCACGGAACATAGAGTCGTTTAACCCTTTCAATACGATTTTTTTCGTTTTGATTAATTTCGGTGAACGGTAATTAATTCCACTAGGCGGTTGTTAAAACTGGCCAAAATTATTGTCCAAGTGTTTTCCGACTTCCTGGATAAAAGATATAGTCCTGGGAATTTTTGTCCCATCGGTATTTTACAGTGGGTCCACTGTGTAAAGTATTTCCCCGACAGGAATTTTCGAAAATCGGCGGGACACATGTGTCCCGTTAGTAACGAAACGGTTAAGACTCTATTAACACGTTGTTTTCTGGACACTGATGCCATTAATCGAGCGGCCTCGCAGAAAAGATAATTAAACGGTGTCCGAGTAGCCGAGGTCACTCTTTAAACAATAAAAAAAACTTAATCGCTTACTTTAGTAAAAACAAGCGATTAGAACTGCCAACGGCTCATGTTTTCAATGTATCATGTTGAGAATTAAAACGTTTTTGTCTTTTTTTAAAAAAAAAACCTTGTACCTCTGAAAAACTTATTTTAAATCTGCTTAAAGCGAAGGTCGTTCTTTTTCAAGACCGTCGTTCTGTTCAAAGTATCATCCAATTCAGAAACAAGTGCAATAAAATACACTTGTTCGGTGGTTTTTGTTGTTCGGCAAAACATGTTTTTATTAAGAAAAGCAATCATTTTCAATTATTAATTTATACAAGGACACCCATTTGTTATGCAACGTAGAGTGATTTAGCTGAGGGAAAAAACAATAACATGAAGGCGAGTCATTGTCGCAGGCCACTAGATGAATATGAATTCATGTTTTTCAATAGCCGTAGCAAATGTGATTTGGCGTGCGATTAATCGATACGTCGTTTCTCGATCAACAATGAGAGGGCAATATTTTCTTATTCCTCGTGAGTATTTGGACGACGGTGCCATCATCTTCGGAAAAAGATTTTCCTATACTATAATAACGCTTTATTTCCACAAATGATTTGTTTTTGTCATTCCGCAGACAGCTAATGGAGATGAAACAAAATTTTCTGATCAAATATGTTCGTTCAGTGAATCATTTACTGATCTTCAGAGCGCTGACTTACATAAAATTATCTTTTCTGGAGACAATGGCATAGCGGTCGAAATGCGCACAAGCACTTCAATCGAGAAAAACATGATCAGTAATGATTTATTGAACGTTTTCGACCAGAAAGATGTCTACGGAAAACAATTCATTTTTGAAGGTAAATCTAGTCACGGTATCAAAACTATCGTTTTTTTTTTTAAAAAAAAAAATCAGTTCGAATTCGATTCATTTTCTGTATCGATCCATGTCGGTGTTTTTATATGTGACAATGTTTAAAACGAGAAATTACTCAAAAAATGATCGGTAGTCAAATTTAAAACGGTTTGTTCAGTTGTATTGTTCAAATTTGAAATTTTGTCATAACTGAAAGTATAAACAGGAAAAGCCACGAAGCAGAAGAGATCGACGCGCCAATCGACAGACAGTCACTTTTTAAAAAGTCTCGATCGTCGTTTGTTCGGATGTGTTGACAGGTTAACGAGCAACCGTCGACGCTTCGAACGGTCGTGACGCGCGCGAAACCGACAACAATAGAGGTGTTCATTCGTTTTCGTAATAATTAGAAATGTATATCGTGTTGATGGTGGTGTTGCGTATCTGTTGTCTGTAGTACTGATTCTCTACAATTTATTTCTAACTATTTTCGGTTTGAAATTTAAACAGATATCGGCCGAACCGAATTTTCTTTGCAAACGCGCCGATACGCGAAATAGACTTTAGAACCGTTTTCATTGACATAACTGTACGGATCAGATTTCTTTAACATATATTTTCACGTGGAAGCTGTGAAAGACGTGCTGTTATCAGAGTCGACTGACTGCGAGCAGAACGCCGTGAAAGTAAGTAAATTTAATGTTTATATAACTGATCGATCGATGTTTTATAATAGTTTAGACTTTTCTCACATCTATATAAACGAACATTTCAAAAAAGAACAGTCGACATAACTTTCAATAATTTATTAGTACAAATTCAATCATAACAAAATCAACATTAAATATAACGAGTAACTATTCGGCGAGTATGTTCGTATTGAACTTTTTATGTTCTAAAACGATCATTTTCATATCGCTTTCCTTTCCTTCTCGCGGTTCGTCCGCGTTCGACGCGAACGCTTCTTTGACGATATCTAAATTCACGTCGGTGAAGTAAATCTTGTCTTCGTCGACTCTATCGGCGTTATCCTCGACTTTCGAATTCCTATCCGTCGTCGGACTTTCGTTCTTCTCGCCGCCCGTACCGACGTCGGCCGCTTCGTCTTCTATCTCTATGTCCGTAAAGTCGCCTTCGATGATTCGTTTCTCCGCGCCGATAGACGCCGTCAGACCGGACAGTTTCAACAGCGTAGAGCGTTTGTACGTCCCGGCGTCTCGTCGTTTCGCCCGCTTCTTCCGGACCTTCGCGTCGCGTCGTTTCGTATCGACCTTCGCGTTACGTCGTCCCGTGTGGACCTTCCTTCTGTGTTCAGTCAGCCTCTGCTTACTGGTGAACTCCTTGTCGCATCGATCGAACGGGCACCGGTACCTTAAAGCTCCGTGCGAAACTCTCACGTGTTGCGAGAGATTCTTTTTGTAAACGTACGACCTACGAGATATTTTCGGCGTACGGTTATCGTTTCACGAACGTTTCGATTTGTTTTTACAATTACCTACGACAGTCCGGTCTCGGGCATTCGTACGCGTCCTTGCGCCCGGAATGCGTGATTCCGTGAGACACGTAGTTCGATTTCGAATCGAAGGATTTACGACACTCGTCGCACCGGTAGACTGTAAAGAAGTTTATCGTGATTCGTGACGGCACGGAGACGGTCGACGACGACGTTACCTTTTTTGTGATTCGAACGTTTGTGCTTTAGATAATCGCTCCAGCGATTGAACACCTCTTTACACTCGCAGTAGTACACTTTATGGGACCGTTCGTGCTTGTTCAGTTTACTAGACGACGTGAATTTCATGCGACACAGATCGCAACTGAAACAGAAAACGTGCGACGTCGAGGACGGACGCTTTTCGATCTCGTCGACGACGGAGAAGCCGACTTACGAATAAGGAGCGACGCCCGTATGGACGTACGCGTGTTCGGCGAGCTGATACTTTTTGTAGAACCCGAGAGAGCACTCTTCGCATCGATACGGGTACGCTGCGTTCGGTTTGTGTACTCTCGAATGGTGTCGCCGGAGGTTCGATATCGAGCTGATCGTCAGGTTGCATACGGAACAGCTGGAATATTAGATTCGGGCCTATTAGAAAGAGTCGTTCGTTCGATAGTTCGGTCGACGTACACTACGTTCGATTTGTAAGGGCAGTGTGCCGACTCGACGTGTCTTTTCAGATGAGAACTGTTCGTGTAGCTCTTGTCACAGCCGTCTTTCTGACATTTGTAGGGCCTCTGGAAAGAAATGAACGCTGTACCGACTGTCACTCGATCACATTCGATAGCTTTTTTTTGTTCGTTACCTCCCCCGTGTGCACTCGTTTGTGGCCAGCCAATTTGCTTGGTCTGGCGAACTTCGCTTTGCAGTTTTCATAATCACAGGCGTGTTTCTTTTCCATGATCCGATGAAATCACGCACAGTACTGCAGTTCAGTTGCTGCGTTGTTCATTCTAAATACATGTGTTTTTTGAACGCACGGCGATCGGGAAGGCGCGACATAACCTAACGAACGCGGTAAGCCAAATGACTAAATCTAAACTTTGAGTTTTATTATATGTATAATGTCCATTGCGTCATCAAAAACAATAATATAAATTGTAATATAATCAGTTTATATAATCTTATAATGTTTCATAAATGTTTTAATTCGACTTAACCTCAAAAACAAATACGAGCATGTCACATACACCAGCGTTTCTCAAACTTTTATACAAACACGACTAAACACTTCAAAAATCTTAACATTTTAACGATACACCTTGATTGTTTTGTAAGGTAAATAAATAATAATAATGTAAATAATAAATAAAAAAATTAGTAAATGAGTAAATGTAGACGTTAAGAAAAAAACAAACATTTATTCTCAAATGTTAATTATTTAAAATTTAACACAAAAATAGTAAAATAAATTAGTGTATATATATATATATATATATATATATATATATATATATATATATATATATATATATATATATATATATATGTTGAGTGAGACAATTCAAGATGTAAATTGTTATAGTTTATTTTTATTTTATAAGTTGCCAACTTTTTATGTTTCTATGGTAATAACAATTTTATTGTTTATTTATAGCAACAGCAACAAAATGCTAGTTAGTCTGTTATGTCATGTATTAACACAGTTCATATATATATATATATATATATATATATATATATATATATATATATATATATATATATATATATACACTTACTGTTAACTTGAATTCTCATATCTGATGTAACATCGAATCTGTTCCTGGATAAACATGTTGTAAAATGAAATAAATCAAGAATCTTTAGTTTTGAACGCCGGGGTACTCTTCTGTTAATTTTGTCCTGAAATCATTTAACTGAAGTTCCTTGCGTTTTTATTTTAAATCAGAGCCAGTAATTAAGTCAGTTAGATTTTCATAATCACTTGCGCCGAAGCCTGCTGGCTAAGCCGTCACTGTGAATGGATTCCGAACCCAGGAATCGTCCTCACTGGATTCTGGAAAATTTTGCAAAAGAATCGATTGTAAACCGTGCAATTGTTCTAAAATCACGTTAGAAACTCCTTAATCTAATTTAGAATTTATTGAATAGTAAAACGATATACAAAATGACGTAAATAGAATAACTAACGGCATCCATTCATGTCATCATTACTAAAAACACGGTCAAGGTTGCCTCTGTTACTTTGAGCGGCCTGCTCCGAATTTTCATATAGTGTTCGACGATGATGTACATAGATGGCTCGCGTATACAGTGATGATTTTCTCGCTCATACTAAAACGTCTGCCATCCGGTCGGTAAATTATCCGTGCAGGATGCACGTTTAGAACGGTCGATATTTCTTCAGGTCGAACGGTCAGATGCAAATGGCTCGGCCACAGTCGGATCTACTGTCAGATCTGTTGAATCTCGTTCCGCCGTCTGAAATCCTGGACGAGATCGAACGACTGCCGCGCCACTGCTCGGCAGCTATAACGAAACACCTTTCGTTATTGCGCGACTCGAATCGTGCCGCTGTCACGTTCAACGACGTGGTCGAAATCGAATCCGTCGTCGATTACATCCACGCCGAACTGAACACAGGACACTGGAGCGAGGTGCCTCTCTTTCTGCGCCAGTCGTTCACGCTGATCAGTTTCATAAAAGTAAGAAGATGGAGAGAGAGAGAGTACTCGTCGAGGAGAGTCCCTGACGATCGTGCGTCTGTCGGATATCCGTTTTTAGGTACTTGCGGTTCTACTGTACGACGGAGACACGTCAGACGAGGACAGATGTAGACACTCGATAGGATATGCCGACGTCGGGCTGCTCCTCGGCGCGCCGATCAGACGGCACGAGCGTCTCCTGACAGAGACCGCGTCGATTCTGAGGAAGCGCAGGAGCGGCGGCGACTCCGAGACGAGCGTCTCGCTGAAACGGACGGACATATCGTCGAAAGTCGAACGGTACGGTGCCCTGAACGGAACGGAACTGCGGTCGCTGGACCGTCCGTCGATCGAGACGTTCAGCGCGGACCACTTCGTGCCGAGGATCCCCGTCAAGTTGTCGAGTGAGTCGATCGCAGACGTCGTCTCGAGACCGTCGCGTGGTTTGTGTTTTTTTTTTTTTTGTCGCAGACTGCGTCGCCGATTGGCCGGCGTTGAAGAAATGGACCGATATCGGGTATCTAGTCCGTGTCGCCGGCGATCGGACCGTGCCCGTCGAGCTCGGCTCGCACTACTTGGCCGACGAGTGGTCGCAGAAGCTGATGACCGTGCGCGAGTTCATCGAAAAGCACTTCGCCTGCGACGACGGTGGAGCGACGCGCGGCTATTTGGCGCAGCACAACTTGTTCGATCAAGTGAGCTACGGGATCATCCGGGCGTGGCTGAAAACGAACGAGAAACGCTGTCGTTTTATTATAAACGCGCCGAATTCGTTGTTTATCACGCCCTGTACTTTCCAGCCGTCTCGATGCAGAACTCCTCCAAATACGTCGCCTTTAATTTCCATGTTTGTTCTTTTGAATGTCTGTCGAGTCTCCGAGTCGATTTCTTTAGAGACTAGTTCCAGTGTTCGATAAAATAACAGAGTTTTGGTTCTTGAACAAGAGATTTGACGAGCACGGGACGTATGTTGCTCTTCTAACGAGCTTCTCTTCCCTAACGAGCACGGGACGTAACTTTCGTATGTTGCTCTTCTTTAAATTGTATGAAAGTTTGTTATTAAATTTCTGAGACAATTTTTTTACTTTTTGGATCCAGTAATCCAGAATTCTTGCTCGTTTAGGGCGATTCACAATCGAAGGGTCAAAGCACGCTGTGGTAGAATTTATTCTTTTATTCACTCCCTTTTCAAGTTCGCACCCGACCGTACGCGCTGTTTTTAAGGAAACAGCGGAGTTCAATCAAAATTTGATCGTCACTGACGGAACAACATTTGTTTTCAACAAGAAAAGACAAGCTACAGTCGATTAAAGTGAGTAGGCGTCGGTGGACAACGATTCTCGTTACTTTTCAGCCGCGCCGCGCATGTAAACAACGACAAAAAAAAACACTCTCGAAACTGGTTAGTGGAATATCCGTTTTTGCTCCTCGCAAGATTCCGGAGTTGAAAGAGGACATCCTGATCCCGGACTATTGTTGTCTGACGGACGACGACGACAGTTTCGTCGAGCCGGACATAAACGCGTGGTTCGGGCCTGGAGGCACCGTCTCGCCGCTGCACACCGATCCGAAACACAACTTGCTCACACAGGTCAGTGTCGGCGGGCGGGTTTTTTTTTTTTTTTTGAAGCGTCGTTCCGGCGGAACGTCTTCCACGAAAACAAAAGCGTACTCGACAGACGGACGAAAAACGTTTTTCAGGTGTTCGGCACGAAACAGATAATCATGTTTTCGCCATCGGACGACGAGTATTTGTACCCGCACGGCGGACAAATGCTGAACAACACGTCGCGCGTCGATCCGCTCGAGCCGGACGATGGACTCTACCCGGAGTTCCGTAAAGCAGCGATGTTCAAGTGTCTGCTCCGGCCGGGCGAAATGCTGTACATTCCGCCTAAATGGTGGCACCACGTCGTCGCGTTCGATAAGAGTTTCTCTGTCAGTTTCTGGTGGACGTGACTCCCCTTATATATATATATATATATATATATATATATATATATATATACCATTGTTGAATTACAGGGGTATACATTAACTGAACAAATTCATTAACATGAACAATTTATTAAATATTTAGCATCTACATAACAGAGAACGGATCGAGAGAAGAGTGCCTTACTGATGCGAGACATCGGTGCAAACGTTCATCTTATTTTTATCTTATCAAAATTACCATAACAGCCTAGTCTTTATTTATGCTAGCAACTAAGTAAAAAATAATTTAATTATTTACAAACAAAAAAGAACATGTAAATGTGTTACTACAATAATACCTAAATACAGGTTTTACGAATCCGCAATGGAACTGTTATTTGCATTCAACAGAACCGGAGAATACATTTTACACATTAGTTCGGAGAACAAATGAAAAAGTGTTAATTCTGTATCATCTTCACTAGTTAA
The DNA here is from genome assembly GCA_034766995.1 of Acanthacorydalis orientalis. Classification (NCBI taxonomy): domain Eukaryota; kingdom Metazoa; phylum Arthropoda; class Insecta; order Megaloptera; family Corydalidae; genus Acanthacorydalis; species Acanthacorydalis orientalis. The sequence continues at coordinate 560,695 of CM068313.1, read as the reverse complement.
TTGTCCTCTTCACTTCTGTCCTACTTCTCACATCTTCATTTGTCTAATTCGTTTTCAAATGGCGGGAACTGGTCTTATAAAACCCGTTATCAAATAGTGTTTCAAATTGCGCGGGAGTGTATTAAAGCAGTTATTTTTTTTGCAGTTCTGGGACCGTGTTAAACCGAAATAATTCCATGTAAATAAAAGTTTTTTCGCATTCCTTCAACCGTGTAAGACCGAGACCGCGCAATTCGAGGGTTTTGTGTATATATATATATATATATATATATATATATATATATATATATATATATATATAAATAATGGGTTTTATGTAAATACAAGTGTTGATTAAACGGTTTTATGGACGGCAATTGTTTTGGTCTAAATACGCATAAGCACTTTAATTGAGGAAAACATGATCAGTAATGATTTATTGAACGTTTTTGACCAGAAAGATATTTACGGTCCTCGGAACGAAGAAAACAATTCATTTTTGAATGTAAATCTAGTCACGGTATCAAAACTATCGTTTTTTTTTAAACAAAAAAATTAATTCGAGTTCGATTCATTTTCTTTATCGATCCATGTCGGTGTTTTTGTACGACAATGTTCAAAACGAGAAATCTACTCAAAAAATGATCTGTAGTCAAATTTAAAACGGTTTGTTCAGTTGTGTTGTTCAAATTTGAAATTTCGTCATAACTGAAAGTTTAAACAGGAAAAGCCACGAAGAAGAAGAGGTCGACGCGCCGATCGACAGACAGTCACTTTTTAAAAACAGTCTCGATCGTCGTTTGTTCGCACGTGTTGACAGGTTAACGAGCAACCGTCGACGCTTCGAACGGTCGAGACGCGCGCGAAACCGACAACAATAGAGGTGTTCATTCGTTTTCATAATAATTAGATATGTATATCGTGTTGATGGTGGTGTTGCGTATCTGTTGTCTGTGGTACTGATTCTTTAATATTTATTTCTAACTATTTTCGAACTGAAATTTAAACAGATATCGGCCGTACCGAATTTTCTTTACAAATGCGCCGATATGCGAAATAGACTTTGGAACTGTTTTCATTGACAACTGTACGGATCCGATTTCTTCAACATATATTTTCGTGTGGAATCTGTGAAAGACGTGCTGTTATCAGAGTCGACTTCGACTGCGAGCGGAACGCCGTAAAAGTAAGTAAATTTAATATTTATAAGACCGATCGATCGATGTTTTATATGATGTTTTATTAAGTCTCGACTTACGATTCGGCTTTGGTAGATCGTATCGATGTACGTATCGACAGATTCTGGCCTTTTGTCTGAAACGAACGTGTGATAGGTTGTTCTCCGATACTTCATACACAGAAAAACACTCGGATTTATACAAACGATGTATTTGATCGAAATCGATTTTACAAATATATCACGTACGTACGGTTATTTACAGCGAGTGATATTCCGATAAACGGTATAAATAACTTTCAGGTCGTAATGTTTACATTCGATACGTTGTCGTCGTATGCTATTAACTGACCCGACCATAAATCTATAATTGAACGAGATTACTTTTGTCAGACGACCACGAATCGAAAGTAACGTATTTAGAATTATTAAGGATGAAGAAACGTAAATAACGTGTAGTAGTATGAAACGATTACAGTCGATCTGAACGTAGAACGTTCTGTTCGAAGATGTAAATACGTGCCTTACGAATAAAATTACACTTTTATTAATATTGCAAAAACGATCGATTACACATTTAATATCACATGACAATACGTTTGAATTTTAATAAATAACCGGAAACGAGCACGTTCCGAACGAGCGCCGGGCCTCGGTCGAAACGATTTTCCCGAAACGACCGTCGGTGATTTCGGGCTCGCGAACGGATTTCCTACGATTTCCTAGGCGGGCGTCTCGTTAAAGATAAGGCAGCAGGTCGCCTAGTTTCGGCAAGTACACGTCCGGCAGTAGATCCTGTTCTTCCTTCAGTCCGCTCTTCTTCCACCGGTCGACCTCCTCGAGCGTAGTCACGCCGGTCAGCACGAGCATCGTCTGGAATCCGCAGCGCGTCCCGAGCAGTATGTCCGTGTTGCACCTGCGAACGGTTCGGTCAGACTTCCGTGGGCGGATCCGTCTCTCGTCGGTTTACCTGTCTCCGACCATGAGGGTGCGTTTCGGATCGACGTTGTACCTCGTGATCAGCGTCTCGGATATGTACTTCTCCGGTTTTCCGACGATCATGGCCTTACGGGTCGAACACGTCTCGATCGCGCGTACTATGCCGCCGGTGCCGGGTATCACGACGTCCGAGTCGACGGGGAACCTCTCGTCGGTGTTCGAGCCTATGAACAGCACGTCCGGGTCGTTGAGGTAGCTCGCGGCCCGTAGCATTTTCGGATACGAGAAGTGCTCGTCGAAGCAGACGACGACGGCGCCGACGTCCGGGTCCGGTCTGAACTCGGCGACGAGTTTAGCTACGCCTCCTTCGCCGAGCACGTCCGGCTGGAAAACATCGTATACGACTCGCGGTCTCGGTGCGGATCGCACGCTCGCTCACCCCGATTTCCGTGTGCCTGATGCCGACGCGGTCGAGCTCGTCGACGATGCCGCTCGAGCCGATGACGTACGCCTTCTTCTCGAAGCCGATGCTCCGTAGATAATCGGCGATCAGGTACGACGTCGACAGGATGTCGTCGGCGGTCACTCGGAATCCGAGCCGGTTGGCCTTCTGGACGAACTCTTCGCGCATTTTCGTCGAGTTGTTAGTCACGAAAAACACGTTCTTGCCGATGTCTCGCAGGCGGTTGACGACTTCCGGAGCGCCGGGCATCGGCTTGTTCTCGAGCCAGATCACACCTACGACATTCATCGAATCAGATACGCTCGACTCTCGTCCCGGTGCGGTGAACTCGGTCGACCGGACGTTTTCCTGTGAACATCATCGTTTCCGTCACTCACGGAACACCGATATACCTCGTTATCGTCTGTTATCCGTTACTATCGCTAGTGAATTTTAAAAACAATGACGGAGATTAATTCTCTCTCTTATTTCGAAACCGACCTACACCCAGGTACGCACGCGTCGTTCGATAGACGTCGGTTTACCGATCGTCGAACGTTCGCCGTAAGGAAACAGAACGATGTTTTCAATTATATTTATTTATTTCCTCGTCATACGCATACTCTATCGATACTAATCGGAAAATCATTCGAGGATCGACCGATTCAAAACCGTTCTATCCCTTCACGAACGGTGACTTTCATGAAAAATATCAGCGGTGAACCGTGTTTACTGCACCGGTACGGAGAGTTTTAAAGCGGCACCGGGCCGGAAGAGGCGAGTACCGTCGCAGTCGAGTAACACCGTGTCGATCAGATTGATGTAGTTTTTGACCTCCTCCTTCGGCAGGGACGCCAGGTTCAACACGGACTTGCTGTTCATCTTGTCGCCGGTTAAGAAAACACTGCACAGTCGTCGAATGCACGTTAACATCAACAGATGTGCATAATCTGATACAGGGCTCGATATTTAAATGAAGTGTTTCGTATGAAGGTCACTTTTTTTTTCGGTTATCAGCGCCGATAAACAGTTCGCTTAATTGTCGTGATTCGTATTTAATCAACCGGCAGCTTATTTATTATCAGTCGGCGTTGTTCACTTGCGTGACAGTGCAAACTTTCGTGAACTACAAACGTCCTCTAAACATTGAGGGTCTAGTAATGTCGCCGGTTTCGACAGCTCCCCGCAACGAGCGACCGGGAAAATAAACAAATCTCGGTCGTATTTAGCAACCCTGACGAAACAGCTGTCCGATAGCGCTGATTAGAGAGAAAGGTGTCTTTGGCGTTCGTTGCCCGATCGATTTTTTCTGGAAATTGTGCCTGGTTACACAACGGTGGACGATTATTTCAAGTCGGTATTCGTCGCGGTTCGGTGTCAATCCGTCTAGTATGGAATTTCGAGGTTAAATCCGATCGGCGATTGTCAGATTTTCGTTCGGCCGACAGCAAAAATTGTATATAATAAGGGATAATAGAATGTTTGTTTGGATAAATTCTTTTAAATTTTATAACAATGCATGTCTCGTCTAGGGTTCAAAGCGAATAAATCTTCCGGCCTTCGTTATTAGAGGAAAAGGGCATTTTTTTTTAGCTCGGTATATGTGTAATTGTCAGGTAGATGTTCAGCTAGGATTTCGGACCGCCGTCGCGATTGGCAAGAGTCTGTCTTAGTCGCATGTCGAAGAGTAGCTTACTGTTGTCTCACTCAGGTGTCAATACCCTAGAGATGTCGTAGAACTTTAGAGTATGTAAATTACACGGTCTAAACCTTAGAGTACGTAAAATAGCTTTTTTATCATAAATATGACCATTTTGTTTTCAAAAAAATATATTTTACGATATTGGAACGTGTTATGTGTTGACAGATTTCTATTCGTTTTGAATTGTCGAGATTTCTGGTATAGAATTGGTTAATGTTCATTTAAATAGTTTCTCGATCTCAAAGTTGATACTCCACTATTTTTAAATTATTATATGTACATAAATTAAGCATTTTCAGCTACGAAAAAAATATTTTCGGTAACAATAACGGATATTATAGATTTTTTCAAGCGTGTCATATTTTGAGAGGAAAGACAAAACTCTCTGAAAAACATTCTCTTCTGTAAAAGGTGTATTTGGGAATCGGGAGTGTAAGTTTTAGCCCAAATCGATTACATTCGATCCACGTTATCGATTTATGGCGAAACATTCCGACATTTTCAACTTTCATTTTTCGACCAAAAAAAACGCACGACCTACAGTATGCAAATTTCGATGGAAAATCATGATTTTCCAAAAGCGTTCAAACTGGCTTGGAATCCCGATTTTATCGAAAACAATAGCATATTATTAAGAAAAATCAGCTTTTCAACTATCGGGGAGCGACGGTTAGCTATGGAGCGGCGCTCTTTTCGATTTTCAGTTTTCGGCTAACAAATCGCCATTTGAGGATAAATAATTTTTTTAATCACAGATTAATAAATGTACCGCTTTATGAATTGTCAGCAACTTATAAATAGATATTTTTGTTCCGTAAAAAAAATATTTCAGATGATAATAACGCATAGTTTCGATTTGTTTACGCTTTTTGTTCGTCGGGAGAGAAGATGAAATTCTTCGAAAACGAATCTCGTTCATAAATTCCATATTTTCGAATTAGAAATACAATTTTTAGCCTGGATTTATTCAATCCCCCCTAAATGATTAGTTTTTGATGAAAAAGTCCACGATTTCCGACTTTCATTTTTTGACCAAAAAAAACGCACGACCTACAGTATGCAAATTTTGATGGAAAATCATGATTTTTGAAAACTAATTTTTCCTGCTCGAATTCGCGATTTTCACATAAAGAACAACAGAGTATTGACAGAAAATCGATTTCGACTGGTTTTCAAATCATATTTCTCTACAGAACAGCGCTTTTTTCCATTTTGGTTTTTGCCTAAAAACCGTCATTCGCGATTAAATAATTTTTATCTTGAAAACCTACATCTTTATCGCCGCCGAACCGATACTGTATCATAAAATAGATATTTTCCGACTCACAAGAAAATATCCAACGAGAAAAACATACGGATTCGATTTATTTTGCCCTTTTTATGTCTTGAAGGAAAATATGAAATTCTTCAAAAACAAATCTCGTTCATAAATCACATATTTTCGAACAAGAAGTATAATTTTTGACATGAATCGATTGCATTCGTTCTACATAGTCGATTCGTGGCGAAAAAGTCCACCGTTTCCAATTTTCATTTTTTGACCGAAAAAAACGCACGACCTACAGTATGCAAATTTTGATGAAAAATCATGATTTTTCAAAAGCGTTCAAACTGGCTTGGAATCTCGATTTTATCAAAAACAATAGCATATTATTGAGAAAAATCAGCTTTCCAACGATCGGAGAGCGACAGTTAGCTATGGAACGGCGCTCTTTTCGATTTTCAGTTTTCGGCTAACAAATCGCCATTCGCGGATTAGTATTTTTTTAATCACGGATTTATAAATGTACCACTTTATAAATTATTAGCAACTTATAAATATATATTTTTGTTCCTTAAAAAAAATATTTCAGATGATAATAACGCATAGTTTCGATTTGTTTACGGTTTTTGTGCGTCGGGAGAGAAGGAGAAATTCTTCAAAAACGAATCTCGTTCATAAATTCGATATTTTCGAATTAGAAATACAATTTTTAGCCTAGATTTATTCAATTCCCTCTAAATAATTAGTTTTTGATGAAAAAGTCCACCGTTTCCGACTTTCATTTTTTGACCGAAAAAAACGCACGACCTACAGTATGCAAATTTCGATGAAAAATCATGATTTTTGAAAAGTGATTTTTTCTGCTCGAATTTACGATTTTATCATAAAGAACAACAGAGTATCGACAGAAAATCGCTTTCGACTGATTGCAAAACGATATTTCTGTACAGAACGGCGTTTTTTTTCCATTTTGGTTTTTGCCTAAAAATCATCATTCGCGATTAAATAATTTTTATCTCGAAAATATACATCTTTATCGCCGTCAAACCGATACTGTGTTATAAAATATGTATTTTCCGACTCACGAGAAAATATCCGACGAGAAAAACACACGGATTCGATTTATTTAGCACTTTATGTGTCTTGAAGAAAGATATGAAATTCTTCGAAAACGAATCTCGCTCACGAAACCCCTATTTTTAGATTAGAAATACAATTTTTTGCCCAGGTCTATTCAATTCGCTCTAAATACTTAGTTTTTGATGAAAAAGTTAAACGTTTTGTATTTTCACACGACCTACAGTATGCAAATTTTGATGAAAAATCACGATTTTTCAAAAACGATCAATATGGGTCGGAATTTCCATTTTACCAAAAACAATAACGTATTATTGAGAAAAATCACGTTTTCAACGATCAGACAGCGATAGTTGGCTATGGAACGGCGCTCTTCGATTTTCAGTTTTCGACTAAGTCAGCATTCGCAGTTAAATAATTTTTAAATAACGGATTAATAAATGTACCGCTTTATAAATTGTCATCAGCCTATAAATAGATATTTTTTTCTTTAAAAAAAATATCCCGGATGATAATAACGCACAGTTTCGATTTGTTAACACTTTTTGTGTTTTGAGAGAGAAAATGAAATTCTTCAAAAATGAATCTCGTTCGTGCAATCTACATTTTCGAACCAGGAATGCGATTTTTGACTTGAATCAATTACATTCGTTCTGAGTAATCAATTAAACATCATTTTCTTTTTTAAACTAGTTCAATTTCTTCAATTGTAAACGATTATCAGCCTGTAAGTTAGATACTTGTAATTATTGAAGTGAATAAAGTTGCATAGTATATAGGCACCTGTTAATAATATACACTAAACGAAAAAGTATTGTTATAAAATTTTCAGAAATAAATACCTGTAACTTCGATAATCTGATATATTTTACATAAATATTTCGATTATAGGTTTGAGCATGTATTGTTAATCGATGGCACGGAAAATATTATTAATTTTAATTCGATTTGTATATATATATATATATATATATAAAATATTCTAATATCAGTACATACTATACTGCTATAGATTATTAATATAAAAACTTAAAAGAAATTGAAATGAAACCCAAATATTGTATCGGGAGCCGTACAGAGCAGCTTTGGGTTGGTTCCCTCGCCCTTCCTATTGCAAAGCCAGTGTATGTCCAGATGCCTCGGTCCATATGCTACTCTGATGTTAAAAGAGAAAAAAATTCGTTCGTCCTCACAGAGAATTCTGTGTAGAGACATATGCCTTTAAAAAAATTCAGGATGTCTAATCTGTAAGGGAAAAAATCGTATGTCCGCTCAGAGGACTGTGTGCCGAGATATGGGTCTGTAAAGTAACACAAGGTGTCTGAACTCTAAGGAAAAAAATCGTACGCCCGCACAAAGGACTGTGGGTCGAGATATGTTCCTTTAAACTAACACGAGATTTCTTAACTGTACGGAAGAAAATCATATATCTGCATATATGACCGAACTACCAAGTACAAACCCGTACCGTTATAACTCATCTGAAATTCAATCTTCAATTCAGTAATCTCTATAATTGACTTACTTACCGAAACACTTATATCATCTAGTATAGAACGATCAAGAGTGCTGTTTACGCAACAGACGAAACGCCGAACGTATGATTGCTTTATATCAGATCGGCGGTGCTCTGACAAACAAAACAATCAGTTCGGATCAGTCGTGATAGAAAGCATTTCCAAAATATTATTTTCATTAATAAAATATAATTTTTATCGACTAGATTGTGACTTGCAGTGAATGTTTTAAGATACTAATACTATTTAAATAGAATTCTTCGAAATTTCTGACAGATATTCCATTTTGCATTGCATGCAATACCGTTTTTTCGCGTTTGTCTGCAGCCGTGTTGTGTAAATCAGGGCTGGCTGTGAAAGTTTTAACGTTTGTTTACCGAACGGACTGTGTGATTGTTGAAAATGGTAATTTTCGAGAACACAAAAATGCGACAGATTTCATTTGAAAGTGTGAAAATTTCAGAACAGTTATTTTCTATTTCGGACATGAAATCATGTGATGTGGAAGATGGCTTAATTGATTCAGTTTTTCTGAAGCGGACTTGAAACTTCCGGTCAGTGCGTCAAAGGTTATGAAGAACGATCGTTACACCACAGTTTTGGCGAATCGTCCCGAGTTCGAAAACGAATAAAATCGATTCGTTCGAGTTTTTTTGGGGACCGGTTCGCTGGAGTACCATCGCAGGTTCGTACGTCCTTACGTTTTTTTAAGATCGATTTTTCGTCGAATTCCGCCATCCGAGAGGCCATAAGACTTTTTTAATATAGTTCACACTCTACGTTACGATACAACACGTTGTCTAGACTCGCGGTCGTTCGAGAGGGTTTAGGATTTTTTTCAACATTGTTCAGACACTCGACGTTATGATATAACCCCATATTTAGATGCATGGTCACCAGAGAGGACGTGGGAATTTTTTTAAACATAGTTCAAAAACTCTACGTTACGTTACAACGCCTTATAGAGGCTAGTGGTCATCGTAGAGGACGAAGGAATTTCTTCTACATATTTCAGACACTCTGTCCAAGATACAGCCCCATATATAGACACGGTTGTCCGAACGGACTCACAAATTTTTTTGCAAATCGCGTTTTTTCAAAATCTATTCTACTTAAAATTGCAATTTTATCATAGATGTGGCCATTTTATTTTCAGAAAAATGCATTTTACGATACTGGAACTGCTGTGTGTTGACAAATTTCTATTTGTTTTGAATTGTTGACATGTCTGGTCTAGAATTAGCCAATGTTCAGTTAAATAGTTTTTTGCTACCAAAATTGATACTCCACTGCTTTTGAATTGTTATATGTACATAAATTAGGTATTTTCAGCCAAGAAAAAGTATTCCAGGTAACAATAACAGGGTATTATAGATTGTTTCAAGCGTTGCATATTTTGAGAGAATAGACAAAACTCTCTGAAAGAGATTCTCTTCTGTAAAAGGTGTATTTCGGAATCGGGAGTGTAAGTTTTAGCCCAAATCGATTACATTCGATCCAAATTATCAATTTATGTCGAAACATTCCATCATTTTCAACTTTCATTTTTTGACCGAAAAAAACGCACGACCTACAGTATGCAAATTTCGATGAAAAATTATGATTTTTCAAAATCGTTTAAACTGGCTCGGAGTTCCGATTTTATCAAAAACAATTGTGTTTTATTAAGAAAAATCATCTTTCCAACGATCGGAGAGCGGTAGTCTGCTACGGAACGGCGCTCTTTTCGATTTTCAGTTTTCGGCTAACAAATCGCCATTCGCGGATTAGTACTTTTTTAATCACAGATTAATAAATGTACCGCTTTATAAATTGTCATCAGCATGTAATTGGATGTTTTGTTCTTTAAAAAAAATATTTCAGATAATAATAACGCATAGTTTCGATTTGTTTACGCTTTTTGTGCGTCGGGAGCGAAGATGAAATTCTTCGAAAACGTACCTCGCTCATAAATCACATATTTTCGAACAAGAAGTATAATTTTTGACATGAATCGATTGCATTCGTTCTAAATAATCGATTCGTTGCGAAAAAGTCCACCGTTTCCGACTTTCATTTTTTGACCGAAAAAAACGCACGACCTACAGTATGCAAATTTCGATGAAAAATCATGATTTTTCAAAAGTGATTTTTTCTGCTCGATTTCGCGATTTTCTCATAAAGAACAACAGAGTATCGACAGAAAATCGCTTTCGACTTATTGCAAAACGATATTTCTGTACAGAACGGCGCTTTTTTTCCATTTTGGTTTTTGCCTAAAAATCGCCATTTGCGATTAAATAATTTTTATCTCGAAAACCTGCATCTTTATCGCCGTCGAACCGATACTGTATCATTAAATAGATATTTTCCGACTCACAAAAAAATATCCAACGAGAAAAACATGCAGTTTTCATTTATTTTACCATTTTCATTTCTTGAAGGAAAATATGAAATTCTTCAAAAACGAATCTCTTTCATAAATTCAATATTTTCGAATTAGAAATACAATTTTTGACATGAATCGATTGCATTCGTTCTAAATAATCGATTCGTGGCGAAAAAGTCCACCGTTTCCGACTTTCATTTTTTAACCAAAAAAAACGCACGACCTACAGTATGCAAATTTTGATGAAAAATCATGATTTTTCAAAAGCGTTCAAACTGGCTTGGAATCTCGATTTTATCAAAAACAATAACATATTATTAAGAAAAATCAGCTTTCCAACGATCGGAGAGCGACAGTTAGCTATGGAACGGCGCTCTTTTCGATTTTCAGTTTTCGGCTACCAAATCGCCATTTGCGGATTAGTATTTTTTTTAATCACAGATTTATAAATGTACCGCTTTATAAATTATTAGCAACTTATAAATAGATATTTTTGTTCCGTAAAAAAATATTTCAGATGATAATAACGCATAGTTTCGATTTGTTTAGGGTTTTTGTGCGTCGGGAGAGAAGATGAAATTCTTCGAAAACGAATCTCGTTCATAAATTCGATATTTTCGAATTAGAAATAAATTTTTTAGCCTAGATTTATTCAATTCCCTCTAAATAATTAGTTTTTGATGAAAAAGTCCACCGTTTCCAACTTTAATTTTTTGACCCAAAAAAACGCACGACCTTACAGTATGCAAATTTCGATGAAAATCATTATTTTTGAAAAGTGATTTTTTTCTGCTCGAATTTACGATTTTATCATAAAGAACAACAGAGTATCGACAGAAAATCGCTTTCGACTGATTACAAAATGATATTTCTTTACAAAACAGCGCTTTTTTCCCATTTTGGTTTTTTTCTAAAAATCATCATTCGCGATTAAATAATTTTTATCTCGAAAATCTACATCTTTATCGCCTTCAAACCGATACTGTGTGATAAAATAGGTATTTTCCGACTCACGAGAAAATATCCGACGAGAAAAACACACGGATTCGATTTATTTAGCACTTTATGTGTCTTGAAGGAAGATATGAAATTCTTCGAAAACGAATCTCGCTCACGAAACCCATATTTTTAGATTAGAAATACAATTTTTTGCCCAGGTCTATTCGATTCGCTCTAAATACTTAGTTTTTGATGAAAAAGTTAAACGTTTTGTATTTTCACACGACCTACAGTATGCAAATTTTGATGAAAAATCACGATTTTTCAAAAACGATCAATATGGGTCGGAATTTCCATTTTACCAAAAACAATAACGTATTATTGAGAAAAATCACGTTTTCAACGATCAGACAGCGATAGTTGGCTATGGAACGGCGCTCTTCGATTTTCAGTTTTCGACTAAGTCAGCATTCGCAGTTAAATAATTTTTAAAAAACAGATTAATAAATGTACCGCTTTATAAATTGTCATCAGCCTATAAATAGATTTTTTTTTTCTTTAAAAAAAATATCCCGGATGATGATAACGCACAGTTTCGATTTGTTTACACTTTTTGTGTTTTGAGAGAGAAAATGAAATTCTTCAAAAATGAATCTCGTTCGTGCAATCTACATTTTCGAACCAGGAATACGATTTTTGATTTGAATCAATTACATTCGTTCTGAGTAATCAATTAAACATCATTTTCTTTTTTAAACTAGTTCAATTTCTTCAATTGTAAACGATTATCAGCCTGTAAGTTAGATACTTGCAATTATTGAGGTGTATAAAGTTGCATAGCACATAGGAATAGTAATAATATGCTCTAAACGAAAAAGTATTGTTATAAAATTTTCAGAAATAAATACCTGTAACTTCGATAATCGGATATATTTTACATAAATATTTCGGTTATAGGTTTGAGCATGTATTGTTAGTCGATGGCTCGGAAAATATTATCAATTTTAATTCGATTTGTATATATATATATATATATATATATATATATATATATATATATATATATATATAATATATATTCTAATATCATTACATACTATATTGCTATAGATTATTAATATAAAAACTTAGAAGAAATTGAAATGAAACCCAAATATTGTGTCGGGAGCCGTACAGAGCAGCTTTGGGAGCCGCAGTTCCCTCACCCTTGCTATTGCAAAGCCAGTGTATGTCCAGATGCCTCGGTCCATATGCTACTCTGATGTTATTTGAAGGCGGATCTGAATGTTTTCATATGTGTTTTTGTTTTTTTTTTCATCAGTTTCTGTCAAAAATTTTAAAACAAAACACTTAAGAGACGAATATAGACAAAACTTTTAGAGCTATTGAAAAACTAATGAATGCATATATATGTATATGTTCCTTTAAACTAACACGAGATTTCTTAACTGTACGGAAGAAAATCATATATCTGCATATATGACCGAACTACCAAGTACAAAACCGTACCGTTATAACTCATCTGAAATTCAATCTTCAATTCAGTAATCTCTATAATTGACTTACTTACCGAAACACTTATATCATCTAGTATAGAACGATCAAGAGTGCTGTTTACGCAACAGACGAAACGCCGAACGTATGATTGCTTTATATCAGATCGGCGGTGCTCTGACAAACAAAACAATCAGTTCGGATCAGTCGTGATAGAAAGCATTTCCAAAATATTATTTTCATTAATAAAATATAATTTTTATCGACTAGATTGTGACTTGCAGTGAATGTTTTAAGATACTAATACTATTTAAATAGAATTCTTCGAAATTTCTGACAGATATTCCATTTTGCATTGCATGCAATACCGTTTTTTCGCGTTTGTCTGCAGCCGTGTTGTGTAAATCGGTGTTAGTTGTGGAAGTTTTGACATTTGTGCCGCGGCTAAAGAAGTTGTATCTCTGTCTGATCGTCTGTTTACCGAATGGACAGTGTAGTTGTTGAAAATGACGATGTTTGAGAACACAATAATGAATCATATTTCATTTGAAAAGTGTAATTTCATAACGGTTTTTTCGATTTCGGACATGAAATCATGTGATGTGGAAGACGGCTCTGTTCGATTAATCAATATAAGTTTCTGTTAACCGGACTTGAACCTTCCGGTCAGTGAGTTAAAATTTAAAGGACGTTCGTTACTGTACAGATTTGGAGAACCGTCCAGAGTTCAAAAACGAATAAAATGGATCCGTTCGTGTTTTTTAAGGAACCGGTTCGGCTGGCATTTCGTCGCAGGTTCGTACATATCATTCTTACATTTTTCTTAAGATATGTTTTGCAGCGAATTTGAAAAGTCGGACTGATTACACGGTTTCGGCCACTTTCCGGGATCCACAATCGATCGTGTCGTCGCGGACGCGAACGTCGATACAAATAATGAACCGCTTAACCAAATGTTCTAACATTTCGACTATCTTGACATCCCATCCCTCCTATCGACGTATGATTTTTTTCTGTAGAGTATAGACACTGGGTGTTCATCTAGATGCCCATATCTTGACATCCCATCCCTCCTATGGACGTATGATTTTTTTCTGTAGAGTATAGACACTGGGTGTTCATCTAGATGCCCATATCTTGACATCCTGGCACTCGTATGGACTTATGATTTTTTTCTGTAGAGTATAGACACTGGGTGTTCATGTAGATGCCCATATCTTGACATCCCGTCATTCGTATGGACGTACGATTTTTTTCTGTAGACTATAGACACTGGGTGTTCATCTAGATGCCCATATCTTGACATCACATCCCTCCTATGGACGTACGATTTTTTTCTGTAGAGTATAGACACTGGGTGTTCATCTAGATGCCCATATCTTGACATCCCATCCCTCCTATGGACGTACGATTTTTTTCTGTAGAGTATAGACACTGGGTGTTCATCTAGATGCCCATATCTTGACATCCCATCCCTCCTATGGACGTATGATTTTTTTCTGTAGAGTATAGACACTGGGTGTTCATCTAGATGCCCATATCTTGACATCCCATCCCTCCTATGGACGTACGATTTTTTTCTGTAGAGTATAGACACTGGGTGTTCATCTAGATGCCCATATCTTGACATCCCATCCCTCCTACGGACGTATGATTTTTTTCTGTAGAGTATAGACACTGGGTGTTCATCTAGATGCCCATATCTTGACATCCCATCCCTCCTACGGACGTATGATTTTTTTCTGTAGAGTATAGACACTGGGTGTTCATCTAGATGCCCATATCTTGACATCCCATCCCTCCTACGGACGTATGATTTTTTTCTGTAGAGTATAGACACTGGGTGTTCATCTAGATGCCCATATCTTGACATCCCATCCCTCCTATGGACGTATGATTTTTTTCTGTAGAGTATAGACACTGGGTGTTCATCTAGATGCCCATATCTTGACATCCCATCCCTCCTACGGACGTATGATTTTTTTCTGTAGAGTATAGACACTGGGTGTTCATCTAGATGCCCATATCTTGACATCCCATCCCTCCTATGGACGTATGATTTTTTTCTGTAGAGTATAGACACTGGGTGTTCATCTAGATGCCCATATCTTGACATCCCATCCCTCCTACGGACGTATGATTTTTTTCTGTAGAGTATAGACACTGGGTGTTCATCTAGATGCCCATATCTTGACATCCCATCCCTCCTATGGACGTACGATTTTTTTCTGTAGAGTATAGACACTGGGTGTTCATCTAGATGCCCATATCTTGACATCCCATCCCTCCTACGGACGTATGATTTTTTTCTGTAGAGTATAGACACTGGGTGTTCATCTAGATGCCCATATCTTGACATCCCATCCCTCCTATGGACGTATGATTTTTTTCTGTAGAGTATAGACACTGGGTGTTCATCTAGATGCCCATATCTTGACATCCCATCCCTCCTATGGACGTACGATTTTTTTCTGTAGAGTATAGACACTGGGTGTTCATCTAGATGCCCATATCTTGACATCCCATCCCTCCTATGGACGTATGATTTTTTTCTGTAGAGTATAGACACTGGGTGTTCATCTAGATGCCCATATCTTGACATCCCATCCCTCCTATGGACGTATGATTTTTTTCTGTAGAGTATAGACACTGGGTGTTCATCTAGATGCCCATATCTTGACATCCCATCCCTCCTATGGACGTATGATTTTTTTCTGTAGAGTATAGACACTGGGTGTTCATCTAGATGCCCATATCTTGACATCCCATCCCTCCTATGGACGTATGATTTTTTTCTGTAGAGTATAGACACTGGGTGTTCATCTAGATGCCCGTATCTTGACATCCCATCCCTCCTATGGACGTATGATTTTTTTCTGTAGAGTATAGACACTGGGTGTTCATCTAGATGCCCGTATCTTGACATCCCATCCCTCCTATGGACGTATGATTTTTTTCTGTAGAGTATAGACACTGGGTGTTCATCTAGATGCCCATATCTTGACATCCCATCCCTCCTATGGACGTATGATTTTTTTCTGTAGAGTATAGACACTGGGTGTTCATCTAGATGCCCGTATCTTGACATCCCATCCCTCCTACGGACGTATGATTTTTTTCTGTAGAGTATAGACACTGGGTGTTCATCTAGATGCCCATATCTTGACATCCCATCCCTCCTATGGACGTATGATTTTTTTCTGTAGAGTATAGACACTGGGTGTTCATCTAGATGCCCATATCTTGACATCCCATCCCTCCTATGGACGTATGATTTTTTTCTGTAGAGTATAGACACTGGGTGTTCATCTAGATGCCCGTATCTTGACATCCCATCCCTCCTATGGACGTATGATTTTTTTCTGTAGAGTATAGACACTGGGTGTTCATCTAGATGCCCATATCTTGACATCCCATCCCTCCTATGGACGTATGATTTTTTTCTGTAGAGTATAGACACTGGGTGTTCATCTAGATGCCCGTATCTTGACATCCCATCCCTCCTATGGACGTATGATTTTTTTCTGTAGAGTATAGACACTGGGTGTTCATCTAGATGCCCGTATCTTGACATCCCATCCCTCCTATGGACGTATGATTTTTTTCTGTAGAGTATAGACACTGGGTGTTCATCTAGATGCCCGTATCTTGACATCCCATCCCTCCTATGGACGTATGATTTTTTTCTGTAGAGTATAGACACTGGGTGTTCATCTAGATGCCCGTATCTTGACATCCCATCCCTCCTATGGACGTATGATTTTTTTCTGTAGAGTATAGACACTGGGTGTTCATCTAGATGCCCGTATCTTGACATCCCATCCCTCCTATGGACGTATGATTTTTTTCTGTAGAGTATAGACACTGGGTGTTCATCTAGATGCCCGTATCTTGACATCCCATCCCTCCTATGGACGTATGATTTTTTTCTGTAGAGTATAGACACTGGGTGTTCATCTAGATGCCCGTATCTTGACATCCCATCCCTCCTATGGACGTATGATTTTTTTCTGTAGAGTATAGACACTGGGTGTTCATCTAGATGCCCGTATCTTGACATCCCATCCCTCCTATGGACGTATGATTTTTTTCTGTAGAGTATAGACACTGGGTGTTCATCTAGATGCCCGTATCTTGACATCCCATCCCTCCTATGGACGTATGATTTTTTTCTGTAGAGTATAGACACTGGGTGTTCATCTAGATGCCCGTATCTTGACATCCCATCCCTCCTATGGACGTATGATTTTTTTCTGTAGAGTATAGACACTGGGTGTTCATCTAGATGCCCGTATCTTGACATCCCATCCCTCCTATGGACGTATGATTTTTTTCTGTAGAGTATAGACACTGGGTGTTCATCTAGATGCCCGTATCTTGACATCCCATCCCTCCTATGGACGTATGATTTTTTTCTGTAGAGTATAGACACTGGGTGTTCATCTAGATGCCCGTATCTTGACATCCCATCCCTCCTATGGACGTATGATTTTTTTCTGTAGAGTATAGACACTGGGTGTTCATCTAGATGCCCGTATCTTGACATCCCATCCCTCCTATGGACGTATGATTTTTTTCTGTAGAGTATAGACACTGGGTGTTCATCTAGATGCCCGTATCTTGACATCCCATCCCTCCTATGGACGTATGATTTTTTTCTGTAGAGTATAGACACTGGGTGTTCATCTAGATGCCCATATCTTGACATCCCATCCCTCCTATGGACGTATGATTTTTTTCTGTAGAGTATAGACACTGGGTGTTCATCTAGATGCCCGTATCTTGACATCCCATCCCTCCTATGGACGTATGATTTTTTTCTGTAGAGTATAGACACTGGGTGTTCATCTAGATGCCCGTATCTTGACATCCCATCCCTCCTATGGACGTATGATTTTTTTCTGTAGAGTATAGACACTGGGTGTTCATCTAGATGCCCGTATCTTGACATCCCATCCCTCCTATGGACGTATGATTTTTTTCTGTAGAGTATAGACACTGGGTGTTCATCTAGATGCCCGTATCTTGACATCCCATCCCTCCTATGGACGTATGATTTTTTTCTGTAGAGTATAGACACTGGGTGTTCATCTAGATGCCCGTATCTTGACATCCCATCCCTCCTATGGACGTATGATTTTTTTCTGTAGAGTATAGACACTGGGTGTTCATCTAGATGCCCGTATCTTGACATCCCATCCCTCCTATGGACGTATGATTTTTTTCTGTAGAGTATAGACACTGGGTGTTCATCTAGATGCCCGTATCTTGACATCCCATCCCTCCTATGGACGTATGATTTTTTTCTGTAGAGTATAGACACTGGGTGTTCATCTAGATGCCCATATCTTGACATCCCATCCCTCCTATGGACGTATGATTTTTTTCTGTAGAGTATAGACACTGGGTGTTCATCTAGATGCCCGTATCTTGACATCCCATCCCTCCTATGGACGTATGATTTTTTTCTGTAGAGTATAGACACTGGGTGTTCATCTAGATGCCCGTATCTTGACATCCCATCCCTCCTATGGACGTATGATTTTTTTCTGTAGAGTATAGACACTGGGTGTTCATCTAGATGCCCGTATCTTGACATCCCATCCCTCCTATGGACGTATGATTTTTTTCTGTAGAGTATAGACACTGGGTGTTCATCTAGATGCCCGTATCTTGACATCCCATCCCTCCTATGGACGTATGATTTTTTTCTGTAGAGTATAGACACTGGGTGTTCATCTAGATGCCCGTATCTTGACATCCCATCCCTCCTATGGACGTATGATTTTTTTCTGTAGAGTATAGACACTGGGTGTTCATCTAGATGCCCATATCTTGACATCCCATCCCTCCTATGGACGTATGATTTTTTTCTGTAGAGTATAGACACTGGGTGTTCATCTAGATGCCCATATCTTGACATCCCATCCCTCCTATGGACGTATGATTTTTTTCTGTAGAGTATAGACACTGGGTGTTCATCTAGATGCCCATATCTTGACATCCCATCCCTCCTATGGACGTATGATTTTTTTCTGTAGAGTATAGACACTGGGTGTTCATCTAGATGCCCATATCTTGACATCCCATCCCTCCTATGGACGTATGATTTTTTTCTGTAGAGTATAGACACTGGGTGTTCATCTAGATGCCCATATCTTGACGTCCCATCCCTCCTATGGACGTATGATTTTTTTCTGTAGAGTATAGACACTGGGTGTTCATCTAGATGCCCATATCTTGACATCCCATCCCTCCTATGGACGTATGATTTTTTTCTGTAGAGTATAGACACTGGGTGTTCATCTAGATGCCCATATCTTGACATCCCATCCCTCCTATGGACGTATGATTTTTTTCTGTAGAGTACGGACACTGGGTGTTCATCTAGATGCCCATATCTTGACATCCCATCCCTCCTATGGACGTATGATTTTTTTCTGTAGAGTATAGACACTGGGTGTTCATCTAGATGCCCATATCTTGACATCCCATCCCTCCTATGGACGTATGATTTTTTTCTGTAGAGTATAGACACTGGGTGTTCATCTAGATGCCCATATCTTGACATCCCATCCCTCCTATGGACGTATGATTTTTTTCTGTAGAGTATAGACACTGGGTGTTCATCTAGATGCCCATATCTTGACATCCCATCCCTCCTATGGACGTATGATTTTTTTCTGTAGAGTATAGATACTGGGTGTCAATCTAGATGCCCATATCTTGACATCCTGTCCCTCCTATGGACGTATGATTTTTTTCTGTAGAGTATAGACACTGGGTGTTCATCTAGATGCCCATATCTTGACGTCCCATCCCTCCTATGGACGTATGATTTTTTTCTGTAGAGTACGGACACTGGGTGTTCATCTAGATGCCCATATCTTGACATCACATCCCTCCTATGGACGTATGATTTTTTTCTGTAGAGTATAGACACTGGGTGTTCATCTAGATGCCCATATCTTGACATCCCGTCCCTCCTATGGACGTATGATTTTTTTCTGTAGAGTATAGACACTGGGTGTTCATCTAGATGCCCATATCTTGACATCCCGTCCCTCCTATGGACGTATGATTTTTTTCTGTAGAGTATAGACACTGGGTGTTCATCTAGATGCCCATATCTTGACATCCCGTCCCTCCTATGGACGTATGATTTTTTTCTGTAGAGTATAGACACTGGGTGTTCATCTAGATGCCCATATCTTGACATCCCGTCCCTCCTATGGACGTATGATTTTTTTCTGTAGAGTATAGACACTGGGTGTTCATCTAGATGCCCATATCTTGACATCCCGTCCCTCCTATGGACGTATGATTTTTTTCTGTAGAGTATAGACACTGGGTGTTCATCTAGATGCCCATATCTTGACATCCCGTCCCTCCTATGGACGTATGATTTTTTTCTGTAGAGTATAGACACTGGGAGTTCATCTAGATGCCCATATCTTGACATCCCGTCCCTCCTATGGACGTATGATTTTTTTCTGTAGAGTATAGACACTGGGTGTTCATCTAGATGCCCATATCTTGACATCCCGTCCCTCCTATGGACGTATGATTTTTTTCTGTAGAGTATAGACACTGGGAGTTCATCTAGATGCCCATATCTTGACGTCCTGTCCCTCCTATGGACGTATGATTTTTTTCTGTAGAGTACGGACACTGGGTGTTCATCTAGATGCCCATATCTTGACATCCCATCCCTCCTATGGACGTATGATTTTTTTCTGTAGAGTATAGACACTGGGTGTTCATCTAGATGCCCATATCTTGACATCCCATCCCTCCTATGGACGTATGATTTTTTTCTGTAGAGTATAGACACTGGGTGTTCATCTAGATGCCCATATCTTGACATCCCGTCCCTCCTATGGACGTATGATTTTTTTCTGTAGAGTATAGACACTGGGTGTCAATCTAGATGCCCATATCTTGACATCCCATCCCTCCTATGGACGTATGATTTTTTTCTGTAGAGTATAGACACTGGGTGTTCATCTAGATGCCCATATCTTGACATCCCATCCCTCCTATGGACGTATGATTTTTTTCTGTAGAGTATAGACACTGGGTGTCAATCTAGATGCCCATATCTTGACATCCCATCCCTCCTATGGACGTATGATTTTTTTCTGTAGAGTATAGACACTGGGTGTCAATCTAGATGCCCATATCTTGACATCCCATCCCTCCTATGGACGTATGATTTTTTTCTGTAGAGTATAGACACTGGGTGTCAATCTAGATGCCCATATCTTGACATCCCATCCCTCCTATGGACGTATGATTTTTTTCTGTAGAGTATAGACACTGGGTGTCAATCTAGATGCCCATATCTTGACATCCCATCCCTCCTATGGACGTATGATTTTTTTCTGTAGAGTATAGACACTGGGTGTCAATCTAGATGCCCATATCTTGACATCCCATCCCTCCTATGGACGTATGATTTTTTTCTGTAGAGTATAGACACTGGGTGTCAATCTAGATGCCCATATCTTGACATCCCATCCCTCCTATGGACGTATGATTTTTTTCTGTAGAGTATAGACACTGGGTGTCAATCTAGATGCCCATATCTTGACATCCCATCCCTCCTATGGACGTATGATTTTTTTCTGTAGAGTATAGACACTGGGTGTCAATCTAGATGCCCATATCTTGACATCCCATCCCTCCTATGGACGTATGATTTTTTTCTGTAGAGTATAGACACTGGGTGTCAATCTAGATGCCCATATCTTGACATCCCATCCCTCCTATGGACGTATGATTTTTTTCTGTAGAGTATAGGCACTGGGTGTCAATCTAGATGCCCATATCTTGACATCCCATCCCTCCTATGGACGTATGATTTTTTTCTGTAGAGTATAGACACTGGGTGTCAATCTAGATGCCCATATCTTGACATCCCATCCCTCCTATGGACGTATGATTTTTTTCTGTAGAGTATAGACACTGGGTGTTCATCTAGATGCCCATATCTTGACATCCCGACCCTCGTATGGACGTATGATTTTTTTCTGTAGAGTATAGACACTGGGTGTTCATCTAGATGCCCATATCTTGACATCCCATCCCTCCTATGGACGTATGATTTTTTTCTGTAGAGTATAGACACTGGGTGTTCATCTAGATGCCCATATCTTGACATCCCATCCCTCCTATGGACGTATGATTTTTTTCTGTAGAGTATAGACACTGGGTGTTCATCTAGATGCCCATATCTTGACATCCCATCCCTCCTATGGACGTATGATTTTTTTCTGTAGAGTATAGGCACTGGGTGTCAATCTAGATGCCCATATCTTGACATCCCATCCCTCCTATGGACGTATGATTTTTTTCTGTAGAGTATAGACACTGGGTGTCAATCTAGATGCCCATATCTTGACATCCCATCCCTCCTATGGACGTATGATTTTTTTCTGTAGAGTATAGACACTGGGTGTTCATCTAGATGCCCATATCTTGACATCCCGACCCTCGTATGGACGTATGATTTTTTTCTGTAGAGTATAGGCACTGGGTGTCAATCTAGATGCCCATATCTTGACATCCCATCCCTCCTATGGACGTATGATTTTTTTCTGTAGAGTATAGACACTGGGTGTTCATCTAGATGCCCATATCTTGACATCCCATCCCTCCTATGGACGTATGATTTTTTTCTGTAGAGTATAGACACTGGGTGTTCATCTAGATGCCCATATCTTGACATCCCATCCCTCCTATGGACGTATGATTTTTTTCTGTAGAGTATAGACACTGGGTGTCAATCTAGATGCCCATATCTTGACATCCCATCCCTCCTATGGACGTATGATTTTTTTCTGTAGAGTATAGACACTGGGTGTCAATCTAGATGCCCATATCTTGACATCCCGACCCTCGTATGGACGTATGATTTTTTTCTGTAGAGTATAGACACTGGGTGTTCATCTAGATGCCCATATCTTGACATCCCATCCCTCCTATGGACGTATGATTTTTTTCTGTAGAGTATAGACACTGGGTGTTCATCTAGATGCCCATATCTTGACATCCCGGCACTCGTATGGACGTATGTTTTTTTTCTGTAGAGTATAGACACTGATTTTTATTCGTTTTGAATTGTCGAGGTTTCTGATATAAAATTGGTCAATGTTCAGTAAAATAGTTATCCGATCTCATACTCGATACCCTACTGTTTTCAAATTATTATATGTACATAAATTAGGTGTTTTCAGCCACGATTAAATATTTTTGGTAACAATAACGGATATTATAGATTTTTCAATCGGGTCATATTTTGAGAGGAAAGACAAAACTCTCTGAAAGAGATTCTCTTCTGTAAAAGCAGTATTTCGGAATCGGGAGTGTAAGTTTTAGCCCAGATCGATTACATTCGATCCACGTTATCGATTTGTGTCGAAAGATTCTAACATTTTCAACTTTCATTTTTTGACCGAAAAAAACGCACGACCTACAGTATGCAAATTTTGATGAAAAATCATGATTTTTGAAAAGTGATTTTTTCTGCTCGAATTCGCGATTTTATCATATAGAACAACAGAGTATCGGCAGAAAATCGCTTTCGACTGATTGCAAAACGATATTTCTGTACAGAACGGCGCTTTTTTTCCATTTTGGTTTTTGCCTAAAAATATCAATTCGCGATTAAATAATGTTTATCTCGAAAACCTGCATTTTTATCGCCGTCGAACCGATACTGTGTCATAAAATAGATATTTTCCGACTCACAAAAAAATATCCAACGAGAAAAACGTGCAGTTTCGATTTATTTTGCCCTTTTTATGTCTTGAAGGAAAATATGAAATTCTTCAAAAACGAATCTCGTTCATAAATCACATATTTTCGAGTTAGAAATACAATTTTTGACATGAATCGATTGCATTCGTTCTAAATAATCGATTCGTGGCGAAAAAGTCCACCGTTTCCAACTTTCATTTTTTGGCCAAAAAAAACGCACGACCTACAGTATGCAAATTTCGATGAAAAATCATGATTTTTCAAAAGTGATTTTTTCTGCTCGAATTCGCGATTTTCGCATAAAGAACAACAGAGTATCGACAGAAAATCGCTTTCGACTGGTTTTTAAATCATATTTCTCTACAGAACAGCGCTTTTTTTCCATTTTGGTTTTTGCCTAAAAATCGTCATTCGCGATCAAATAATTTTTATCTCGAAAATCTACATCTTTATCGCCGCCGAACCGATACTGTATCATAAAATATATATTTTCCGGCTCACAAGAAAATATCCAACGAGAAAAACACGCGGATTCGATTTATTTTGCACTTTTTGTGTCTTGAAGAAAGATATGAAATTCTTCAGGAACTAATCTCGTTCGTAAACTCCATATCTTTGAATCGGAAGTACAATTTTTAAAAGGAAAAAAAATCGTATGTCTGGACAAACGGCTGTGGGTCGAGGTACGGGCTCGTATTTTGCAGCAGAGCGTCTGTGAACATCAGTGACGTTTCACTGAACATTTTCGACCGGAAAAAAATATTTGTGCCGTGGTCTGCGAGACGGAAACAGAATTGATTTGTGATACGGACATCTCGCTCGTCGCACGCACTCGCTGGAACTGTCGTGCGGTCGAGCTGCGTCGTCCGTTCGTCGACAAACAGAGACGTTGCGGTTTTCACAGCCAACGCCGAACGTGTGAACGCAGGTCGCGCGCACTCAAGGCCGATCGCGGCCCGTGGACTGCATTCTCGCCGATTACCATAATCGTGTTCATTTCTAGATGCGAGCGAACGCGATTACGGCGAGAGATGTTCGATTGCACGTCGGTGCGAGCGAGCGCGATCGACGCACGCGACGCAGATGGATCCGTCGATCTACCGGTAACGCGACATCTTTACCGGGAACGAGTTTGCACCGAAACCCGATCTTGCACCTCAGACCGTCGATGTGACGCCGGCCGCCCTTGGATCCTCCGAATCAACTCTCGGTGCTGCGATCGCCGACCTGACTTTCAGTCGCATCGCCTGCGTTGTTTGGATCAGAAGCGAGTGTGCGGCGGCGCTCGTTCCCCTCGATTTGTTTCGTCGTCGGAACCAAATTCGGCCGTGTTTTGTGAGCGCGGCGAGAGGCCGATCAGGCGGCGAATGATTATTATGTAAGTGTTCTTAATATTCGCTGTTTTTAAATAAAAGCTACACAGACGCGTTCTATGGTGATCGATGATTGTCGCACAGGTTACTTCTTATCGAACGGAGAAACTAAATAAATTCTATCGGAATACGCATATTTTCTTGTTAACTAACTCTCGTACACTACATACACAGACCGATTGATACGGCCATCTGTGCGGGATGACGAATTTTTTCTGTAAGCTCCAGACATTCTAAATGACGAAAAATGCCCGTATCAGAACTCACGGCCATCTGTGCGGGATGACGAATTTTTTCTGTAATCTCCAGACATTCTGAATGACTGAAAATGCCCATATCAGGACTTACGGCCATCTGTGCGGGATGACGAATTTTTTTTAGAGTTCCGACATTCTACTTGATGATTGTGACCCATTCGAGCCAAAAATCGCTTTCCTTGTCTGTAAACCTGGACTGTGCGTGCGAGAATCGTTTCTGAAGACATCCATTTCTCCCGTTTTTGGCATGAAAAGCGCTCAAAATCGATGCTTACTACTTTTACTTCTTTATATAAAAGCCATTTTTTGGCAATCTTGTCCTGCTATTTATAAAAAAGAATTCTCAAATTCGTGCCCGTTTAGACGATTTCGTTAATTCATTGGCAAAAATTGTGTATTGCAGTTCGTGCGTTTTTGTTCCGATCGAAGTGGCCGGGTATCGCGCGCGCTTTGTTTACGAGACGCACAGTCGAACGCAGCGTCCTGATCGCACATGCTGCAATAAAACGACTGGCTGGCCATATATGCGCGCGGGTGATCGCAGTGTGCGTTTCGACGGCACGCTCGATCGTTCAGACTGACTGAACCGTTCAAGGTAGACCGTCTCTTGTTTATGTGCGTTTTTCCCTCTTTTTAAAAACAAACGATCGTGTCACACCTATCGTTTTTAATTTATTCAGTTTTACGAACAGATTTCTTATATTAACGATTGTTTCCTCTCGCGTCCATTTAATTGCCTGTTCTTTTTTCGTGACAATCAAGTGTATTGTTTGTCGTCCGCTCGTGTAGTGACGACAATCGCCGCAATAAATCTACATTTTCGTTCGTTTCCGAGAAACAATTTGAGGTTTTTTTTTCTCTTGCACGGACGCTCGTTAATTAGTGACGGATGAAGGTCGTCTCCGTTTCATTTTTCCAATTAGGTCGTCGTTCGTGTTCGGAACGCTGCCGTGCGGCACAGAAACATAACGTTGAATCGTAGGCACGGGAAGGTTAATGTGTTCGAGTGGAGCGCGTTTGTTCTCCCGCCGATCGACTGACGTCACGTCATCACAATTAACGAGGCGATTCTGCACAGTCATTTGTTCGATTCGTTTGTTTTTTATGTTTGGACCGTTCGTCGGAAAAAGCGTTGAAATCATACGACGGTCGGATTTTTATTAGCGTGCATTGTTTCGTCTCACGACCGTACATAAAGGCATTGTGCCTAGCCATGCGTTCATTCCGTGCGTTCAAAACGGTCGTTGTCGTGTCACGACGGTACTGTGCTGCTGATCGACGTGTTTTGTTTCGAATTCTGTTTTCGGTGCGTGCGTCGTTTTTTTTTTCGACCGAGGACCAGTCAAAGAGTACCGCGAGGTTTAAGAAG
The DNA here is from genome assembly GCA_034766995.1 of Acanthacorydalis orientalis. Taxonomy (NCBI): domain Eukaryota; kingdom Metazoa; phylum Arthropoda; class Insecta; order Megaloptera; family Corydalidae; genus Acanthacorydalis; species Acanthacorydalis orientalis. The sequence continues at coordinate 534,037 of CM068313.1, read as the reverse complement.
TCGAAACACGGCCATTCTGAATACAGTTTTTTGTCAAGGTCATCCCTCTATACAATCACACCTGGCTTCTAAGCGTTCGGTCGGACGCGCGACGGGCTTCCGGATGCTTTCCGTTGACGGGACGGTGCGTTGACGACCGTTACGAACCGGAAAATTATAATCAGGCAACTTCCTTCATCGCAATCACACGAAGTGTTCGAGGCAACGACCTGCTGGAGAGTCGATGACAACGGTTTTTTTTTTTGGGACATCGGAGATGAGATTTCGGTTCTTTGCGTGCGTAAAGGTGAAACGAGAAGTAGTGGCAGCCGGTGTGAACTTTCGGTGTGAAAATCGAGTCCAGAAGGCAGGCCTGTAGTCATCTGTGGGCCATGGGAGGGGGACATCGCCCCCGTAACAAAATATGCGATTTTGAGAGATTTAAAAATCGTGGAGAATCTTCTTAATCGTAACCTCCATCAGTTTTGACATAATTTTTTTTCCCTGTCTAATATCACGGTCTGGCTGCGGGCCTGCCGGGAAGCGTGGACAAACTTTCAAATGGTGTGATTCTGGTCCAAGACAACGCTCGACTTCACATCCGACTCTTGAGCTCCTGGACCATCTGTCGTAAAGTACCGATTTAGGTCCAAGTGATTTTCACTTCTTTCGGCCAGTGAGAGAAGATATGAGGGGTTAATCGTCCATTTTTTAATAAGGTCATCGATACGGTACAGGAGCGACTGACCAAGAGACCAGACAGTTTCGTCTTCAGATCTAGGAAGCCCATCGAGCGTTAGCCTAGGCGTATAAGAGTTACGGTGAATTGTTAATCGAAAATGACCTGGAATAAAAATCCTGTATGTAGAATAAAAGTAGTTTACTTCTTAAATGTCTTTTACTTTTTGGTATGTCTTCGTAAGATGGTCGGTAGCTTATAAGCACAGATAGATAGAAGGAACGCCCCTGAAACTCCAGTTTCAATAGCTTTTTCTATTCGATTGCGGGTGCTGTGTTACGACCTCACCTCACGCCCCTTAATCGATTTGATAGGCCGCACGCCTTCTAAGAGGCTTTAATAGTTTAATCCGGGCAAGGCGGTACTACTTTCCAGGGATGATTCGAAAAGCGTAGGAGGCGTGGTGCCGTCTATCATATTGTTTAAAGAGAGTTTTTGTCACCTACGCAACGAACGCTACTAAGATCCAGTGGTCACTGTTGTAATCGCATGTTTTTTGATTTAGTGACATTTGCTGGAACACCGATGACATATTTTCCCGAGATTCGCGAACGAATCGCACAGTATCTTAGATTCTGTCAGTTTTGGTAAGTGTCATTCTATCTGAAAAATGAGATCCCGCTCATTTCGTAGACATACGTCGTGAGTCTTGTACGAATTCGACTTTGAGATAGTTTTCTGTCGCTTTGATATCGTTCCGACGCTTTTTTGTTTCTATGCCGTTTAACAATGTTACGTTTGACATTACTTCATTGCTCGATTGCATTGAAAGCGAGTAAACAGAATAAACAGACACTGATCTTGACTGGAATGTTCTTGTCATTCGTATGTAATAAAATCGTGTGTGCGGATGCGACAATGCTGACCTGTTGTATGCCCTGTCTTCCTCTACAACAGCGTTCATGACGTAGTAATCGGTATTGTCATTCGTTGTACGTCGCCTGCTATTGTAGCGACGAGAGCATGCCTGTGGCTTCCGGACCGACACCTTTTTCTGTTTACACAGCAATCTTGTCAGATAGACGGACGGCGGCGCGAATGTTAAAAAGAATCAGAGGTTATGTGTAGTTCTGGCACGACCGATGACGCTGGATCGTCCGTGGTACGAATCGAATAACGCGTTACGACAGTGACCCTCATTCCGTTGCCTACTGACACACATTCCGAGCACTGTCTTCGTGCCGTTTCTTCTGTCTGTCGATGTCCGTATCGAACTTCACGGTTCGCCGACCGCGCCGAACGAACAGCACGTGAATGTTTTTTATCGATTTTAATGGCAGTTTCGGAGCAGACACGCCGTGCGATCGAGTTTGTTTCCTGAATCGTTAAATCGCAATCAGGCTGCGCGGCCGTGCGTGCAACGAGACGTTCACTGTATAGACAATGTTTTTGATAATCGTAATAGTTTCGATCGTCGTCGCTGGACTTGCGTTTCGCTCGAGGCAGTTCCGCCGGAGCATGAGCTGGTTGTGCAGGAACGTCAAGTGGACGATCGTCGACAACGCCATCGGCGTGAAGGGCGTCTACGACGACATAAGGATGAGCAAGCGTAACGTCTTCGGTGAGTCGGCGTCCGCGTATCGGTTCGGAAAACGTCCTCACGGACCGCTTCTTTTCAGACGTGCCGGACAGAAAGGGCCGTACCGCCGTCGTGACCGGCGGAGCGAGAGGGATCGGGGTCGAGATCGTTCGGATGTTGGCGAGCGGCGGCGTGCGGACGATCATAGGTGAGCGGCGACGTCTTTCTCCGATCGTCCGAGACGCTCGTGACTTCACGTAGAGCGGCGCGTTTCGATTTTCAGGCTGCAGGACGGTTTCGGCGGGCGAAGAGCTCGCGGACCGAGTCCGCAGAGAGCACGCCGGCTCGGAGATCTTCGTGCACGAGCTCGACGTCGCTTCGTTCGATTCGATAAAGTCGTTCGCGAACAGGGTCGCCGCCGATCATCCGAGGATAAACTATCTGATCAATAACGGTCCGTACGCTCGGTCCTCGTACGTCCGGATCCGTACGTAAACGTGTTTCGTTCCAGCCGGGTTCATGTTCGGTCCGTACAAGGAGACCGTCGACGGTTACGAGTGGCAGTTCGGCGTCAATTACCTCGGCCACTTTCTGCTGACCCACTTGCTCATGCCTAACCTCGTCGCCGCCGGCCGCGAAGCGGGCGCGAACTCTCGAATCGTCAACGTGTCGTCCGTCATGCACGTCGTCGGAAAGATCGATTTCGAAGACGTCAACACGAGGTGAGGACCGGGACCGCGGCGCGTCGGTACGTCTCGGTGACGGTTTCGTGTTTTCAGAAATCCGTACGACCCGAGCGTCGCGTACGCGCAGTCGAAACTCGCGCAGGTCCTGTTCTCGTTCCGGCTCGATAGGGCGCTGCGGAACGAAGGGATTCCGGTCCAGGTGCACGCGGTGCACCCGGGCGTGATCGACACCGGTCTCCTCGACACGACGCTGATCAAGAGACTGATGCCGTGGTTCGCGAAACTCTTCTTCAAGGTGAGAGACGAACGTGAGGTTCGCGGACGAGCCGTGTACGACTCGATCGTCTGTTCTAGACTCCGAAACAGGGCGCGACGCCCGTCGTGTACGCGTGTCTGTCGCCGGACCTCGAAGGTCGAGGCGGAACGTACGTGAACAACTGCGTCGTGACGGAACCGAGCGACCGAGCGAACGACCGTGACGTTCAGGAGAAGCTGTTCGGATTCACGAACCGTCTGATAGGGGTCGACGAATTCGGCAAGTCGTAGTAGCGGTCGTCGGTCCGTACCGAAGCCGTATCTCGACGGTATTCGGTTAGTTTTTAATTATTTATAAGCGGCGGGCATTTATTATGGGGTTTTTAATAGCCGGGTCCGGAGATTCCGTACGTTCAGTAATATAATTCGACTTCGATTCGAGTACGTGGACCGAATACCCGATCGTTTTAATTACGAAGTGAATTTACTATAAAGAATCGAAGATGTATTTTTGAAACGAGTAGCGTATATCCGTTTCTACAGCTTCTGAACGTTCGTAAGTGTACGATTTAATTACGTGTACGGATAGAGGTTATATTGTTTTTATATGAATTTTTATTCTTATGTGTATTTATTGTTAGAATAATAAACTATTTTTTATGCTACAATCTATATTTGTAATTATGAAATTCCTTCAAAAATGCCCGATGTCAGGATGATCAGGTTATGTAGATCTTCGAGACCTTAGAGTATGTAAAGTTACATGGTCTCAGGTCACGTTACCTAATACGACTGTTCAGATAAACGGTTCTCCTTTGTTTTATAACAATCTGCTATCTGACTGTTCGGAAATATACGTTCGGTCTGCAGTAAAGAATTTTGAATACAGTTTAGTTCGAAACTGGACGAGTACTGAAACACAGCTCGACCTTTTCTCAACGCAATCCGATATCCGATAACGTGTTACATAAACAGTACGCAACAACTGTCGTCTCGGAACAAGGACGTTAATATGCTAGCCGCGCTGCGGAGAATCTCTCAAATGTTCGAATCAGTTATCACTCGGCGTTCTTCGGTAGTGTCGCGGTCAGAATGTCAGTCACCCGAATTCGGTGTTTAGTTTTATGTCGTTTGTGTCCGATTTGGTTTCAAGTTTCATGGATGGCCGGATCGAGAGTTCCTGTCATGTGAGTTGATCGTTTTATTTTTATTTTCGTTGTTTTCATTATTATTACTATGCACGCCGTGATCATCGTTGACGTTTTATTTTCGAACGGAACGATTTGATGATTCGAATTTCAAATACGGGAATGTCTATATATTTTTCGACGTGATATTTTGTCATCGTTTCTTCTTTTTTATTTTGTTTAATTTTTTCTATAGTTTTGTATCTTTTTCGATCAAACCAGCGGCGCGTTACAGCTTCATGGTATATCTGAATAGGGGGTGGCATGTACAATGATGTAGTACAGTAATGAATTTATGAAAAATTTGTTCGAGACCCCCTGTCGGTGGGGATCCTAGGCAATTGCCCTTTTTGCCAACAGGATTACGCGCGTCTGGTTCGAACCTTATACACGGAGGCGTATCGTCGTTTCCGTACTGCCAATCGTGCGAGCTCGGCCTAATTTCGAACAGGAAAAGGGCTGTGCGTTAATGAAAAGCGTTTTTAATTTTATAATACATTCCGTTTATTCATAATAATAATAATAATAATGTTACATAATATCTTTGGTTTCAAGATTTGCATATAAATAAACTTTCGTTATAAAATATAAATTAAACTCTACATCCATCACCTATATTATACTTAACTAATTTAAATTCAAATTTGTTTGAATGCGTGTAAGGTTATGTCGCAACAGTAGCGAATAAATACTAATTAAATAATGCCGCAAGTTTAAGTACTTCTAAGCTATTACCAGAGCCGTAATAGCGTTAATGGTTTGGGCGTTTCGTTCGAGTGTCGACGGGCCGCGGGCCGTTTCGCCTGCATACGAGGGTCGATATCACAACCGCGTCGAACGGTCGGCGGAGAGGGAACGGGGAGGTCGGTTCGTTCGACGGTCTTCTTTTTTTTCGAAAACGGTCGTGCGGAGCGCGGCCAATTGAGTTTTTTGTTTCGGCAGCCGCCTACTCTGGCCGGTCTCGCGCGTTTATCCGGAATCGAATCGACCCAACGGTGTTCCGCCGTCACGACGTTCGACTGTTTTACTTTAACCTAAACGAAACTATTATTAAAAAATACACTGAAACTTTTTTGTACATTATTTGTACGTGCAGACGAAACGACCCACCGGCGAGCGCAATCCTCGCGCTCGCTCGGTATTTGCTCGAGCCTCGAACGAAACTCTAGCGTTAGTTTAAATATTAAAGCTCGTTAATCGATTCGAACACGGCTACGGTCTGCTTCATCGATTTCCTTGCTCGGGCCGCACAGCTCTGATCGAACTTCGAACCTCGCTACTTAGGATCCTTCAATAACACGGTTTCCGATATAAAGAAACGTTAACATAAGCTCGTACCGACTTCGAATCTGCCACTATTCTTTTTCTAACACGTCCGGTGTTTTCTGGCGACGCCGTGCTTTATTATCGAGCGGTTTAGTATGAAATATAAGTCGACTGTTTCGACGGATTCTCTTACCTTTTTTTTCTTATGAAACCGTGATCTGTAATCAGCGCTCAGATCTATATTTCACATCGAAGTTCGTACGGTTGCACGTCCGGGAATGCTCCGCCGGAATGGAGTCCGTCACGGCGGTGCAGCACAGAAAATCGATTAAAAACAGAACGTGCCTGCGTTCGTTTCGAATAAAGTAACTGTTCTTAACCCTTTTTCTACTGTCGGGATTTTCAAGGTCCACGGATAAACGATCGGTGATGATTCATCGTTCACTTCTATGTTCGAAAGAAGACTGTTCTAATTTTTTTTTAAAAAATCTATTTTGCTTCGTGTTTTCAAACATTATTCTTTTCCACGATGAGACTCGCATCGTCCCGTTTCTGCATTCCGATCGATTCAGTAAACAAAGGGTTAAACAGCAACATAAACAAAAAAAAAACAACAACAACAAAAGACTACTTTAAAGCTACGTTACGTCCAGTAAGTTTGACGAGACACGATCTCGTTTATTAGACGAATCGTCAAGTGGTCGATTCGTGGACGATAAAAAAAAATAATCCGCGAGAAACGAGGAGGCGCCTCTGAGAATTGTCAGGTGTTTTGTTTTCGTGTCGTGTACATTAAACTCGTAGCATGCTTCGTTCGCGCGCGAAGTAGACCGTTGAAATCGCAGTAGGTTACGGAATACCGTTCACGTACGACTCGTAGCCTACTGTATTTTCATCTGTAGTCAGTTATGAAACACTTTTTGCACCGCTCGTAGCCTACTGTACGTCCATGTGAAATAATTATTTCGGTCGCAGTCTTTTTCATAGATTTCATAACCTCCTACTGACTAAAATCGTAATCTGTTATGAAATCTTGTTTTTACGCAGTCCACAGCCGACTGTGCTCTCAAGTGTAAGAATAATTGAAAGCGCGGTCGCTTATGAGACACTGTTTTTATGCGACGAGTCTCTTAAAGCTGCCTCGTAAATTTGTACTCCGAATCAGGAGATGGAACGAACAAAAATGTTTGTCTGAACTCTGCTCGACTTTCAATCTTACAGCTGATTTTTTTGTTTGTTTCGACTTAAAATCGAAACGAACAGATGTTATAAAAGTATTATGGCTGTGTTGTACAGAAACACTCGCGTCGCGTTATACAATTCGATTGTATTTTCAAAGTAGGATCGACATTTTGACCATTTGTCGCATATTTATTTCACGTTCTGCACTTGCTTAATGAAACGTCACGATTTTCAAATTAAATATCAAAGCCTACTGGTGTCAGAAGACTGTTTTTTTTTAAAAAAAAAAAACAATGTGCGAGTGTAGTTTCTCGGTTTCTTTCAATAAATAGCAGGACTGAAAATGAATCTATAAAAGAGGTAAACAAATCGTACGAACTGTTCTCGAACAAGACAGTTGAAGTTAATGCTTTTATTAGGAACAAACATGGAATTATATAGACGACAGTCTCGTCTTGATGTCATCTTAAGTACAACAATACTATAAATTGATTAGAATTAGTCAGGTTAGGTGTTTACGAATCGTAGCCAAAAATCACAATAAAATCGCAAAAACTGCGACGATAACCCTGTAGGTTAATCGTGTGTAGCTGCGTTACGGGATCGAAACGAATCCAATGTGCATCGAGAATGAAAAAATATCAAGGAACTAAGAATACTAGGGAAATGCAATGTTTTTTTTTCTTTCGAAACGGAAAATACATACAGTATTAAAGAGCCGCTTTATCTGAAATCGGTCAGTGAAAGTGTACCAAGTCATGAGAGTGAGGTCGTAGAGTAGGCTGCGAAATCTATAAAAACTGGTTTTTTATCAATTTCACAGCCTCCTCCTGCACTTTTACGTAAAACAATCACCGAAATCGTTGTCAATCGTGACACTGTTTTTATACATCACATGCCCTATTATGTTCTCATGTGAAATTAATCATTGAAATCGTGGTATGCCATGAAATCACTAATTATGTTTTTAGACAGCTCGAAGCCTACTGCGTGTTCATGCGAAATAATCATTTCGGTCGCGGTCAGCTATGAGATGCTGTTTTAATACAGTTCACAGCTTCCTACTGCACTTTCATATGAAATTATCGTTCAAGTCGCACTCGGCTACGATATACTGTTTTTATACATCTCGCAGCCTGTTGTCATGTGCAATCAGTCATAGAAATCCTAGCAGGTTACGAAATATTATTTTTGTACTGCCCGTAGCCTACACTGCCTGTCCACGTGAAATAACAATTTCGGTCACAGTTGGCTATGAAACATCGCTTTTATAGATTTCACAGCCTCCTACTGCGTTTTCACGTACAATTAGTTAATGAAATCGCAGTCGGTTATGAAATACTGTTCTTTTATTTTTATTTTTTTTCTCTATACGTTCCATAGCCCCCTACTGCATTTTCACATAAAATAATCACTGAAATCGCAGTCGGTTACGGCACTGTTTTTATACATCTCATGGCCTATTATGTTTAATTTTACATGAAATCATAGAAATCGTAGTATCCTATGACGTACTGTTTTTGTACTGTCCGTAGCCTACTGTCTGTCCGTGTGAAACAATAATCTCGACCACAGTAGGTTATGAGATACCGCTTTTATAGATTTCACAGCCTCCTATATACGTTTTCGTATGCAATTAGTCGTTAAAATCGCATTTGGTTATGAAATACTGCTTATATATATATATATATATATATATATATATATATATATATATATATATATATATATATATATATATAGATTTCACAGCCTCCTACTTCCATTTTCATACAAATTGCACATCAAAATCGTAGTATACTGTAGGAGACTGTTTTTATACAGTTCATAGCCTGTTCGATCTAAATTAACTATCGCAGTTCCTCTATATTCTCAGTTCTTTGTAAAAATACTAACACGGTTCCGAAACATTGACGCGCCGTTAAGCACGAGCTCATATATATATATATATATATATATATATATATATATATATATATATATATATATATATATATATACATATATACACACTTCAAATCGCTCATTAACTATTTTCATGGTTATAATATACTGGAACGTTAAGCGAATTAAATAAATATCGAAAATCTTGTTCAACACGATTCAACGCTAGATATACAAAATAAAAAAAACCCGAGAAAAATGGCTTCGATCTTCGGAGGAACACGAACATGGAATGTATATTTTTATTAAACTAGTGTGTGTGTGTGTGTGTTATTATTTATTATTTTTTTTTATATTTTTTCCATTGTTTATATATAATGTTAATATTTTTTTTATCATTCGTTTAAACTGTGCAGGCTGGTTCCGTCCGAAAACGTCGCTGGGACGTTCGAACGGAACCATAAAGGTATAATAATTGTTTTTAGAAAAGATGAGAACGCGCGTACGCCACACCCGGAATGTTTCAATCGGCGAGACCATCACGAGTTACTTAAATTTATTTTAACTACATACTTGTTTATCTCCTATTAAATGTTCAGTTCGTTATGGTTGCGTGTATGAGATGTACGAATGCTCTGGACCGGGATGTTCGCTCGTTACGCGCGCGACGATTCGCCGAAACGCGTCCGACCGTCAGTTGTCCGTTCGAAACGGATCGAAGTGTGCGTCGCGTAGAATTACATATCTGCAGTCGACCCTGCACCCCCGAAACGGTTCAAACGCGCCTCTTTTGCGGAACTCCGACTTGGAAACGCGTTCCAACGGTACTCGATCGTATTGCGCGCCTTATCGCGAGCCCAAAACCGTCGCGATCCGGAAAAAGAACGTCACGGACGATCGGCGCGGGTCTAAAGATCCGTCCGCGAATCGTCGCGCACGGACACACGGACGAGACTTCGCCGGATAGCAGTCGTTCGACGATACCGGAGTATGAGAAGAATGGACAGAAGCACGAAACACAGATGGCGCTACGAAGAATCTCGACTCGATCGGGAGAGAAAAAAAAAGAATCGCGCGGCGAGTGGGCCGGGTCCATCCGTCCGGCGGATGAGCGACGAAGCTTCGTTCGAATGAATGCCGTCGATTACGGTTTCTTTTTATGATACGATTTTTTCCTTTCGTTTCATCTATTGAGCATTTCGTACCTTGTTTGCGGTCGAGCGGTCCGTCGGCCCGTTCGCCTGTTTCTCTGATAAACTAGTCGGGTGTCCGTTCGTCTACGTCCGACGTCGACGACCGGGAACCGCCTACCTGGATACCGATTTAAACACTACATCGATACACGGAACTAAATACGCGTCTTAATGACGCGGCACGTTTCACTGCGAAGTGAGGGGATGCGAGACCGGCGCGCGTCGATCGAGTCGCGGGAGGGCCGCAGGTCCGCCGACCGATACATGAATCGATACTCGGGAGTCGAGCGAGACCGCCGGCTAAAATCAGACCAGAGATGGATATCGCGGCGACATACGAAAATGTCTCGGGGGAGGACAGTCGGCGGGTCGTTCGTCGCAGGGTACCGGTTTTTCGAAAGAGTCCGGAAAGAGACGACGGACGCCGATCGAGCGGCGATCTCGTACTCGAATGTATTCCTCGAGAACGACACTTAAACGTTAGAAGAGTGCCACGGCGGAGCAGCTGGAACGTTCCGACAGACCCGATCGCCTTTATAGAGCAGACTCGACAGATCGAGCTTGCCTCGCAAGTCGGCTTCGCGTCTGAATATTGCAGCAGTTTATTTAAAAACTGTACTTGAAAAAATAATCGACAGTCACGCTGTTTCACAAACAATCGAGATTTCGCGCGCGCTCGGTGCAGCGCAGCGCGCACGGCACTCCACGATCGTACGGTACTGAAAATGTCGAGCGTTTCGACCGGTTTCCGTGACATTTGAACGATTGAACGCGTGCCGGGCGGTTAAGTTTACGACGTCCGAACTAAAAGGGCAGACCGAGCTGTCGGGATGACTCTCTCATTCTCTTTCACGTTTTGATGTTACCCGTGTATCGTTTTTGGATGGGAATTATTCGTCTCGGACTTGGAAATGATAACAAAACGGCCGATCAGGAGACATCAGATCGGCGGCGCGAGTTCCCTTCATAGCGAAACGATCGACTACCTCGACATTTTCGTTTTCGTATCCGTCCGCGGGGGCGACATAAAAGAAGCGAACGATTCAAGGGCACGCAGTCACAAACAGTCTCCGAACGTGCGCCACAGCTGCTCCGATCGCACTTTTAACAAAATATCGACACAACAAGCGCTTGCGGACCGAACGGTTCGGCGACTGGACCGGAGTCGCGCGGACCAGGATCTCTGGCCTCTGCTCGTATTCCGAAACGTGTGATCGGATCAGAGATCGATTCTATGGAAGTGGATCCGGTCCCGAGTGACCGAAACGTCCGGTCCGAGAGAACGGACTTTAAATCCCGCTCGAGTCGATTACAGAGTTGTATCGCACCGTCTCTCGCATGCGTACGAATATAAATGCAAGTGTTACGAAACGTTCGAGAGTTAAATGGAAGAGTGAACGGGCGTCGACGGTCCTCGACGCACGGAGCGCGCTCGCCCGGCCGGTCGGCCGGTAGGCGGACAGACTAGAACCGGAGCTGCCGACGGTCCGCCCGGCTCGCGGCGTCCCGAATCCGCCGGCGGCGCGTCGTCCCGGACGCCGATTAAGACAGCTTGCTGCAGCAGCCGTTGTCGCCAATGGACGTCGTCCGGCCGTTTATCGACGCGGCGTCCGCGTTGTAGCGCGGCAAATCTTTGCTCCTCGCTTGCTGCGAACGAAAACGACGGCGAGATGGTGGCGAGACGTCGCGCGCGCGCGCGCCGACCACTTACCTCCATCAGCTCCGTGGCGATCTCCATGAACAGCCTCTCGACGTTCTCCGCCTCCTTCGCCGACGTCTCGAGGAAGTACATGTTGTGCGTCTGGGCGAAGTCTTCGCCGACGCGCGTCGGTATCTCGCGGTCCTCGCGGTCTATCTTATTCCCTGGAACGGACGCACGATACGATCGTGAGAAAATTATTTAAAAAAAATATTCCCCATTACCACCCGAACCGACATTATTAACCCTATGTGCTAAATCTAAGCCAAAATAAGTCTGTCGAAGATAATCTAATTGAATGTTGTCAGAGTGCAGTGTTAAGAAAAATCCCGCAAGATTAGAAAGAACTGATTTAAAAAAAAATCTGAGAAAAAGAGATTTTTGAAAAATCAATGAGTGAAAGAAAAATTTTTGAAAAATTGAGTGAAAGAGAATAACATTTTTAAAAAATTAATGAGTGAATGAGAATGACATTTTGAAAAATCAATGAGAGAAAGAGAAGAGAAATTTTTGAAAACAAATGAGAGAGTGAGAGATTCTTGAAAAAATAAATTAGAAAAAACTGCAACAATCGATCAACAAAGATTTCGTCAAAGAAATTGTCTATGAAGTGAGCGTTCGATTAAAAACAAGCGACGGTGCGGAAAGACCGAACTTCGGATCGAGTGATTTGAGCATTTCGACGGATGAAGACAAAAGAAATTCCTGTCAAAACCGTTCAATAAATCATTATCGGTGGTTGCTTCTTTGTGGTCTGTGGCGCGAAATGAGAAAATTCAATCGCGAAAGCGAATCCCAGTCGCACTGTCAGTACTGTACTGTGATACGCGCATCTTCGATCGATACCTACGAATCTCAAAGGTTGCTCAGAACGGATCGATCGAAAACTGGATACGGACGTTTTTACATATCAACAGAATCTAGTGGAGGTTGGAAACGGTTCGGTATCGAATGACTCATCTCGCTTACAACATAGAACGACAATAAATGAAAAAAAACAAACAGCTTTCAATACAGGTAAAGGTCGTATCTGCGTAATAGAGACCGCTCCCACGTATCCCCTCGAGTATCGATGAAATCATCATCGGCCACGCCCCGAAATCGATCGAATCACATGGACTCAATATCACTGGATTCTCTGTAATTCGATCGGCGGTCCGTCTCGCACCGTCGTCGAAATTATATACTGGAAAGAAACGTCGAGAATGGCGGCAATTTTTGGGCAAATTATTTAATGTTTGTCAGATTTGCGTTGTAAGATTCGCGAATTGGACAAAAAGTTTTGTCGCGAATATCGGCCGTTTAAAGAGAGGGGGGGGCAACTAAGTATTATGAATGATTTTCTATAGATTACTGTTTTTTGTAGAAGGGTTTTAATTGTAGATAAGGATTTAAGTACAGCAGTCAGGCGCCTTTGGAAAAAAAAACTGAAACATTTTTGTTGTTTCTTCTTCTTATACTAACAGATATTGTTTGCAGGTTTTATTGATTCTCCTTATTCTAAGAACCGGTAAAATATTTTTCGTCGCGACTTATACCTAATGACCGATCTTAGTTCGTCTTCTTGAATCGAAAGAGTCGCCGCTCGTCGTTTCGAACGGGTTCCGTTAAAAAAAAAAGCGACCGAACGGCTCTCTCGTAGGTTTTCCTAAACTACGTGACCGAATTCGAAACACTCACCGACCAGCACCCTGAGCACTTTCGAGCTCGCGTACTCTTCTATTTCGCGCAACCAGTCCGGCAAGCAGTCGAACGTCGGCTGGCACGATATGTCGTACACGAGGATCAGAGCGTGCGCCGACCGGTAATAGCTCTGCGTTATCGAACGGAACCGTTCTTGCCCGGCCGTGTCCCATATCTGTAACTGAAACGGGCGTGAGACGCGCGCGGCGACCGAACGGACGACGCAACGTACCTTGACCCTCTCGTTGTCGACCTCGACCGTCTTTATCATGAAGTCGACGCCGATCGTAGCGCCCTGCCCGGGCGGGAACAGTCCCTGCGTGAACCGCCTGACGAGACACGTTTTCCCGACGCCCGCGTTGCCGACCAGTACCACTTTGAACAGGAACTTGTAGTCTTCCATGTCGGGTGATGCCCTTACGTATCTGTGCGACACACCTACGGGAACGAAACGAGCACGTTCAGGTCCCTCGCGACTTCGCATAAATTAAAAACGGAACGGGTGCGCTCGATCACGCGATCGGATCGTTCCGAACGTGCGGTCGGGGCGCGCGGCTGTTTACCTTGTCAGGTGTTAAACCATATCGCCGAGGATTCAGCCGTTGCGCTTTTATCCGTGCGTGTCGGACGACATCGGGGTCGTGTCGACGTTCGGTCGACGCTCGTTCGCCGTCGTCGAGAGCGCTGGAGAGTTATCGCACGGTTTCCAGAAACTTTGACATTTCACGACCACTTTAAATCGCTGGCTGTCACGGCTGACTTTCGTTTTCTGTCCTTGACACGTTTTTGTTTTATCGCTGTTACGTTGACAGCCTGGAACTAACCTAAGAAAAGTGCAACCGATCGTCTGTTATACAATCGGAATCGGACGAAAACGTTCACGTTTTCCGTTCGAAACCCGTGCGGAAAAGCGACGACGGTGACCGGACCGACCGTCGTTTTCGGTCCGCCGATTAGCGGTTCGTAAGAAAACATAACCTAGAAATCATGTACGTTCGGTAGTGATTGCGGCCGAGCTGCGTTTCAGAATGATCGGAAGTCTGTCTAGGCTGATTTTAAGCGACAGCAACGTTCTTGCATCGTGCTCCCGAAGACGGTGCAGACCGAAACGTTCACAGTGCACCAGAGCGTTCGCGGGGGGCACGGTCTTGCACAGCAAGAACGACCGAGACGACGAACAGACCAGAAGTGTCGTCAAGTTCGATTCGTTCGCGAACGCGCAGAGGAAGAACAAAGAGACCTACCTCGACATGGTGAAGATATTCGAGAACAGGGACGTCCGCCGCCGGGGGCACGTCGAGTTCATCAAGGTAGCGCTCAAGCACATGGAGGAATTCGGCGTGCACAGGGACCTCGAGGTGTACAAGTCGCTGATCGACGTCCTGCCGAAAGGGAAGTTCATACCGCAGAACATATTCCAGGCCGAGTTCATGCACTATCCGAAACAGCAGCAGTGCGTGATCGACCTGCTCGAGCAGATGGAAGAGAACGGTCCGTCTCTCCCGTCGTCGACGCTCGCGCCGGTCGTCTCACGGTGTCCGTTCTCTCGCAGGCGTCATACCGGACGCCGAGACCGAGACGATCCTGACGAACATCTTCGGCGATAAGGGGCACCCGCTGCGGAAGTACTGGCGGATGATGTACTGGATGCCGAAGTTCAACAATCTGTCGCCGTGGCCGGTCCCGAACCCGCCGCCGGACGACGCTCTCGAGCTCGCGAAAATCGCGCTCGAACGGATGAGCACCGTCGACCTGCAGAGCGTCGTGAAAGTGTATCAGGTACGAGAGACGCGTGCGTCGCGAGCGCCGACGTGACGTCCGTACGTTTCAGGCCGCCGACGTCGTCGATTCGATCGACGAGACGTGGATCGCGAGCGCGCAGAGCCCGCTGCAGAGGCGTCTGCTCGACGGACGGCCGGAGAAACTACCGGTGTACGTGGAGGGGCCGTTCAGGATATGGCTCAGGTCGGTGTCGGTCGACTACTTCGTCCTGCGCGGCGAACGCGTGCCGAGACCGGAGACGGAAGAAACGGACCCGGACGGTGAGTTCGTGTCCTCGCTCCGCGAGGTCTCTTCCGTTCGGTCGTCGTCGTTTTCGACGGACGTGAACGTCGATCGGGATCGGTTCGATCGAAGGACTTTCGTGAGAACGTACTTCAAAAATTCACATTTTTTGCTGAATCGATTCGTTACGACGTAAAACGTGATTTTAAAGTATATATATGAATATATATCGTTCACGCTTTTACTACGGTTCGATTCGGTGGACGACGATCGTACGCGATAAAGAAGGAAATGCGTAACCGAACGGATAAACTTTATCGTATGTAAAGTTTACAAAAGGATTAACAAAAAAATACAAAAAGGTAGCAGAAATGGATGCTACAGTGGAGCACAGCGTCGTCATTGTAGTCTGAGGCGGTTCTTTTCGTACTGTCTGTTCTGTACCGTACTGATCGGTTACTGACTTATCGGTTACTGTTATATTCTATTGTCGCTGTTAATTATTGTATTTTATTCTGCCTGTGATGCACCATTGTCACCACCCGTCCACTGCTTGGGCGGTGCCAAGCATATGCCACAAGGCGGTGAATCAAAGGCTGTCGATTGTTGATTGAAAGGAGGGTATTGGGATTACAAAAATCCTGGTCATATATATATATATATATATATATATATATATATATATATATATATATATATATATATATTTATACATATATACATATACATATATATATATATATATGTATATATATATATATATATATATATACACACATATATATATATATATATATATATATATATATATATATATATGCATGCTATATGGTTTGGCAATAATTGATCAAATGACATGAAATCAAAATTGATATGGAATTCTATATAATAAATTTGTAATAAGTTATTTATAAAAGCGTCACTTGTTTGTATGCATACCGCATTGTTTGAATGTTTGTATGCAACGCGCCATAGCAGGTGCACCGCGCGGAATAATGACAGCACGAATCGCACGAATGTCTAGGTTTCATTAGATTCTTTACGCAAAGTTTTTCGCTTTTTAATGTAGAAAAATGTTTTATACAAGTGATTATTAAGTGCCTTTACCGCTAATTGTTCAACGAGAGAGCGTTTTTTGAGACAAAAAAGGCCTTCTTTGCGATAGAAAACACCATTTTTGCAGTTCGTGCCGTCTGTCTGTTGGGCACTTCTTTTTACTGTTTTGTCATGTTATTTGTTGCAAAATCTTTCTCTCCCTCGACTTAGTCACGGTTTACATTGTAACGAATCGATCGAGCAGAAAAATTGAATTTTTAAAATGCGTTTTCGCAAAAGCCCTTCAACTGAACTGCCATTACCCAGAGGTTTTTATATAAAGACGTCCGTACGTCTGATAAACAAGGGACGTATGTAGGTCGATTCGATCAAGAAGCACTCGGAAGATTCGAGACGGAAGGAGAAAAGCTCAGAGGGACGTTTGTTTCCAGACGTCGGCTCGCTGAAGATTCGGTTGCACGGTCCGCCGGAGGACGCCGGCGCGCTCGAAACCGTCCACGAGCAGGACGACGGCGTGATATTCGCGATGTGCGCGACCGGCACGTCGAGCCACGACTCGCTACTGTCGTGGGTGCGGTCGCTCGAGAGGGACGAGAATCCGATACTCGCGAGGCTGCCGGTCGTGTTCCTGCTGAAGTCGGCGTCGCGGGAGGTCGCGACGCTGGACGAGAACGGCGGGTCCGTGACGGTTTCGACCGAAACGTAGCGCCGGTCTCTAGATTATTCCGTCTGTGTAGGCTCCGTTCGTTAATAAAGCGTTGTTTTTTTTTTAAATTTTAATTTAATTTATCGACCTGTCTCTCTTCATCGTCGTACGACGTACGTCTCCCACGTACACGGGAACAGAAATAAAACACTTGGGCGATGAATAGATTTATTTATTTATTTACGTATATACATATGCCGTTGTTCTTCCGTGTCGACACGCACGGTGGGACCCCGTTTATCCCGAGACACGCTTCACGGCCGCGCGCATCGATTTCACATCCGGGCCGCGTTTCGAGCACGAGGATATCGAAAAGCGTCGGCCGTGTCCGTCTCGGGCCGGTCGTCCTCGCATCGGAACGGGGATTTTTCCCCCTTAACCAGTCAACTGCGGAATTCAGTTTTAAAAACCTATCGCGGGGTGCGTAACTGAAATCGAACGATGACGAGTGTAAACGTCGAACGCAGGGTAAACGCCCCTATTATAAATTTTATCGAGAAAGTAAAGCGAACCGAGGAACGATTATAGTTTTATTCGATAAGTAATTAACGAACCGCTGTTGAAAAAGTTATCGTTACTAAGGACTTGAAAATTGCCAAAAAGATAATGAAGTGAGTGTTACGAGTGTCGCCGTCTTGCAACGAACCAGAAATCGGTAAGGGCCGTCCTAGTCCGCGCATCTCATTTCTATTGTTATCGAAACGTTGTTCCTCGCGCGTGTCCGCCACGAAAGACGGCGGCCGGGTCGCTCGGAGGTCGCGCGCGGGCCCGTCCGACGGTTCGGAACGAAATCCCGGTCGACCGTCGTCGCGATCCCCGCGCACGTTCGTACGGCCGGTCTCTTATCAATAGGGTATACGGGTTCGTCAATAAGGACGCTACTAGAAAAATCGGATCGTTTGCAAAAACCTGCAGTAAGCTCGCGAGTGACTCCTATCGACGGGGACAGATACGCTAATGTAGAATTATCCTAATTCGTTTATCTGCAAATATCACACTATTCCTGCTAACGGGAACGCCGGACGTCACGTGTCCCGGACGTTCGCGGCGTCGCGCGCCGACGCCGGCGCGCCGGTGCCCGCCGCCGCCGCGCGCCGCCGGACGCCGGCGAGCGCGAGCGTGTGGCGTCATCGCGAGTTCGTCAGGATGCCGAGCCGGAGGCCGAGGTCCTCGAAGCGGGTCGACGCGGACGCCCTGAGCAGCGACAGCGCCGTGCCGGCGAGCACGACCGCGCCCTCGAGGTACAGCGCGTACAGCACCCGCACGTAGCCCACCGTCTTGCCGACGCCGCCGGTGACCGTGAAGTCGAGCGGGAACATGATGCTCTCGACGTGCCGCTGCCGCGCGACGCCGAACGTCAGGATGCCGAACACGTAGTACGCGGCGACCGCGACGATCGGGAACCACGTGAGCCACTTCGCCGCCGACGGGATCCGCAGCTCGAACGCGTGGCACTTGGCGTCGTGCGTCACGTTCGACGCCTTGTAGTGGCAGTGCGACACGAAGCGCTGGATGCGCAGCGACGCGAGCATGCCGACGTTCAGCACGAGCAGCAGGTGCAGCGGGATGCCGATCGACGCGAAGATTATCGCGGCGCCGCGGCCGAGCGCCGTCCTCGGCACCGGCGCGCCGTAGCCTGCGAACAGATCGAGACGTACACTGTCGGGGCGGCGCGTTCGACGAGTCGGGAGCGCGCGGAGCGGGGATCGAGCGAGGCGCGCTTTGCTAGGACGGTCTTTAGCACGCTTTCCGCGACAAACAGCGACTCGATATTTGCGGACACATAATATGGGATCGAACGACCGGTCTCACTGTACCGTGGGACACTTATTGGGCCTATATCTCGACCTGCGGCCGTTTGTACGGGCGTATGATTATTTTCTAATGGCCTCAAGCTTCCTGTAACGCTTTACGAACCGATATCTCGACCTGCGACCCTTTGTACGGGCGTATGATTTTTTTCTAGTATTTTCGGGCATCTTGTAACGCTTTACAAGCCCATATGTAAATCTACGGCTCTTTTTACTAGCGTATGATTTTTTTCTACTGACGTAAGGCATCCGGTAACGCTTTACAAATCTATTTCTCGACCTACGAACCTTTGTACGGGCGTATGATTTTTTTTTAGTTACTTCAGGCATCCTGTAACGCTTTACAAGCCCATATCTAGATCTACGGCCGTTTGTACGGACGTATGATTTTTTTTTTAGTTACTTCAGGCTTCCTGTAACGCTTTACAAGCCCATATGTAAATCTACGGCCATTTTTACTAGCGTATGATTTTTTTCTACTGACTTAAGGCATCCGGTAATGCTTTACAAGCCCATATCTCTACCTACGACACTTTGAATGGAAGTACGATTTTTTTCTAATGACTTAAGGCATCCTGTAACATTTTACAAACCTATTTCTCGACCTACGACCCTTTTTTACGGGCGTATGATTTTTTTCCAGTGCTTTCGGGCTTCCTGTGACGCTTTAAATGCCCCTATCTCGATGTACGGCCATCATCAAGAATATGCAGGTCTATTGGTCGATTAATGTGCGTTACAGTGCAAGAGATTTATTTGACTGACCAAGAAAAAAAATATTTAAGACCATGAGGGCGGATGTTTTTTATCCGTTTATGCCCTTTATGTTCTTAGACGGAGACCGAACTTCATCATAAACGAATCTCGTTCAGAAACGCCATCTTTTCGAACGAGCGGTTCGATTTTTCGCCTCGGCCGGATTGCATTCGCCCTAAACAACAGTTCGACTCAAATCTACGATTTTATCATAAACAAACGACACAGTATCGACGAAAAACGAACTCGCGACGAAAACAAAAACCGTGCTTCGTTACGGAACGACGGCGCGCCGAGTCGCTCTCCCGCTCTCCCTCTCTCTAGCCGCTATGCGAATCTGTGCGTACCTAGCGTCGTCAGCAGCGATATCGAGAACAGGACGCATCCCGGAAACGTCCAGATGTGCCCGGCGACGCCTCCCTCGCCGTACCCGGAACTGACCGCCTTCAACAGCAGCGCTTCGTGCTTCGTCACGTACTTTCCGATCGTCCTCTGCCACGTCGAGTCCTCCTCGACCGTCTGACGCAGCTCGTCGGTCAGCTCGGCGACGAGCTCGTTCTGACGGCTCGTCAGCTGCGACGACTGGTGCTGCTCGTACGGACCTGGACAAGTTTCGGATTATCGACCGTGTCGGCCGCCCTGAACACCGGAGCACGCGGACGGGGATCGTCGATCGACGGACCCCACCGACGCCGGTCTCGTCGAGCGCGGACTCGAACCGAACACTAGTTCCGCGGACCGTCCGACAGATGCCTCGCGGCCGGCTTACCTTCGGTGTAGTGGAACGCAGTCGCGCCGAGCATCGCCCACGCGAACAGAGCGACGCTGAGGCCGCACTGCGACAGCAGCACGCGTCCGACGCACGCGCAGCACAACGACGGGCCGCTCCGCGACGACGACGACGACGTCGCCGTCGTCGACGATCCGACCGTCGGCCAGCGGGGCAGGGCGCGCAGTCTGTACGGCGGCGACGTGACCGACTGTACGCCGATCGACACGTACCGGTTCCTGCGATCGAAACAACACTTCGAGTCTCTCTCGAACTCGTTCTCAGACCTGACACGTTCGATCCGACGCACGGACGCCTGCCTTATGCCTGGTTTACATTACGACAGTGAGCGGTAGAGCACGGTGGCAGAGCGCGCGCTATCCACGTCGCTAGCATGATGTAAACACTTCGGGAGAGTGAAAGTCGAGTGCCGGAGATTGTAGCGAGCAGAGTCGAGTGGATAGCACGTGCGGAACGGCACACTCCACTACCCTCTTCTCCCCACACAGCAGGGCCTGGTTTCCATTAGGATAGTAAGCGGTACAGTATACTAACCTACTTCCTCTCTAAACGTCTACTCTACCGTCATCTACAGTTTGGTCCGTTCGCACAAAGCTAGTGGTTTGGTAGAGAAGAGTTAATTTCAAGTTTAAAACAACCAATCACCGACTTCCATAAAGTGAAACAAAACTTGTAAATACACATTTCGCGCCCGACTACTCGACTGCAGTGCAGTAATTGCGGTGAATTTATGGCGGGCGAAGAGGCTAGTAGAGTGTACCGTTCCGCACGTGCTGTCCACTCGACTCTGCTCGCTACTATCTCCGGTACTCGAGTTTCACTCTCCCGAAGTGTTTACATCATGCTAGTGACGTGGATAGCGCGCGCTCTGCCACCGTGCTCTACCGCCCACTATCGCATTGTAAACCAGCCCTTGCACGGCTATCACCTAACTACCGACTACTATTTGCCGCCGCTCCATCTGTCTCACGCATTTTACAAACAGAGGGCGACACTGGTCTCAATTGTTTTCATCTTAAATCTAACGATTTCGTAACAGATGTCCTTAATTTTTGTTTTATAGAATCGTGAGAATTCAAGCTATGGCTTCATCGATACAACTAAATATGAGTCTATTGTTTAACGCGGCAGTAAGCTATGACGAATAATAACAATAGACCAAACGTGCGTGTACTCGATGATCGCGTCGGCTCGAACGTGTCAGATGTTTAACAGAAACGTCGAAATTCGATAAACGAATGAGAAAAACAACAACGACGTCGAGATCCGTTCATTCTGCTGTTTTCCCTGCACCGAGCGGACGGGCTCGCCCGCGGCCTCCCCGCCGGACGGCCCGTCGCGGCGAGCGTCCGAACCGATCCGTACCTGTAGTTCTTGACGATCGCGTCGCCCGAGACGATCGAATCCCTGTGCATGCTGTTCCGGTTCGAGATCGCGTCGCCGTTGACGATCATCACGCCGTCGAGGCTGCTGTTCTGGCGCGAGTGCTGCTGCCGCTTCAGCTTCACGTGCCGCGGCGGCCTCTTCGGCGTCGAGCTCACGCTGTCGACGACGTTCGACGGCGCGAACGACGTCACGTCGTCGATGTAGTCGAGCGGCTTGTCGTCGAAGTAGTGCGTGCTCTCGTCGACGCCCGGACCACCGTTCTCCTGGCGACAACAGAGCGGCGGCCGTGAGTGCGCGCGCGCGTCCGTCGGTCGGTCGCCGATTCGGCGGCCGGCCGATCGTTCGAATCGAGGAGGCTACGAGGACGGGACCGAACCCCGGCGTTCCGGTCGCAGCGAAACGCGATCGTTCGAGTTTCGGTCGGCGGCTTCTGCGCGGAACGCACTGCGCACAGAAAAACACGGGAACTGTGCGCACCGGCCTTCGCGCAGAAGTCCCTCCGTTCTCCCACTAGCGCCGCCATCCGATAATCGAATTTCATAAATCGATTACAAAAGAACGATCGACGGAGTTCCGTCTCCTTCTTATAGCCTCCTCGGTCCAAATATATCTGATGGAGGGTGTTTTTTTTATGGCGGACGTAAGGTCTGTTCGTAAAGGACCCGGAAAGATTAAAAATAGAATCCTAAATTATTTTTTTTTATCCGAATACGGACAGAATAGGTCTCTGTCATTACCTCCTCCATTTTTACAAGCTACTTATTTTCCTGAATCACTATCGGCTCGTTTGTCCCTTACAGCTTCTATTTGTCTATCTGCTCGAGTCGCTCGATCAAGGTTTTATCTAAGCGCGTCGTCGACTCATAAACAAGCACGGCTCGATTTTCACAGCACGCTAAGCGTCCTTCGCGATGAAAGATTTATCTGGGCGCGTCGTTCGTTCGTAAACGGGCACGGCTCGATGTTCACGGCGCGCTGAAGCGATGCCCGAGATCAAAATTTTATTCGGACGCGTCGCGAATTCACAAACAAACATTGTTCGATTTTCACAGCACACCGAGTGTTCTTTGCGATCAAAGTTTCGACGAGACGCATCGTCGGCTTACAAACAAGCACGGCTCGACTTTCGCAGCACGCCGTTCGTTGTTTGTGATCGAGGTTTTATCTATGCACGTCGTCGACTGCAGAGAAACCTAGCTCGCTCTTTTTCATCTGAACTTTTAGTACTGTAAAGAGAACTTTTGTGAAATTTGAAACGAAATTTCGACGATTTTCATCTTACAGACTGCAAAAAAGTACCGCAGGAAGCAATGACCGAAAATCGTTGCAATTTTAAGGTAATAGTAGGAGAAATATCAACTATCGAAATCATCGAATCGAGAAACAACTATAAAAAAATCACTAAACATCTGTAGTGATGGCATTTGTTCGGTAGATGTTTAAATATACGTTGCGTATAGAAACGTACAAGCGTGCTTCATATCTAGTCACCCGTGAGACATTTAACATAAATGTTATATCGTCACAGCGACGATCAAATAACACTACATGATTGATACGCTTTTTTGGGAGATTCATGAGATTTATACGAGAAAATAGAAGGACGCGAACAGAAAAACAAACAAATACAAACGTGTGAATGTAAATCTCGAGAAACAATGAAAGAAAACCACTGATATTTCGAAGAAGAATAATAAGAAAAATGTCAGGAGATCAAACACGACCGAGAACCGACTCACATGTAGTCACCTGTGAGATATTCAATACAAACGATGTTGTTTTAATATCGACGGCTCGATTTTCACGGCACTCTGAGCGTTGTTCGCGATCGAGGTTCTATCTAGGCGCGCCGTTGATTTACAAACAACCGCAGCTCGATTCTCGCAGCACGCCGAGCGTTCTTTGTAATTAAAGTTTTATCTGGGCGCGCCGTTCGCCTGTAAACGAGCGCGGCTCGATTTGCACAGCACGCCGAGCGTTCAAACTTCCGTCCAGGCGCGTCGTCGATTTATAAACAAGCGCGGTTCGATTTTCGCAGCACGCTATGCGTTGTGTGCGATCGAGGTTTCGTCCAGGCGCGTCGCCGACTCGCAGACGAGCACGGTTCGATTCTCGTGCACGTTAACAGTCTCGTTCTACGTCAGAACTCTTCATACGGATTTTGTTACTCTGGTCGTTTATATCGACGACGGTTATAATTAACCGCGACGTGACGTGCGTGAGAACTTACGCCTGTGTGACGCGCGGAGGACGACG
>CM068313.1:495000-502500 GCA_034766995.1 Acanthacorydalis orientalis | reverse complement strand
AAAATAAACGCCGGGCCGCGTTTCTTTCATGTCGACGAGCGCGACGGCCGGCCGAGATGGTGTGCGAGAGAGAATTCCGAGAACATCAAACGTGCTGTGTGATCTACGGCGTATCGTACACGGGCACGAAAATAAATGAGCGGCGTTAATATTTCAAACAAACAAACAAACGACGAACGTCCTATTATCACCACAGTCGGCGTCGTCGACGCGCACCGATCGAACAGATGTTCTTCTGTCCGTGTGCGCGCGCGTGCGTGCACGCAAGGTTCTAAAAAAGAAACAAACAGAAAAACAAAACGCGACACACACGACGCGGTGTGAAATATTCTGTGGCCGAGTGCCATGCGATCGAGGACACCGAATTCTTTTCTCGGCCTTGGACTCGGCGCACGGTTCTCTGTTAATCATCGTTGCAGCGAAACCGACACACGTCACGGCCGATCGATCGTGCGTCTCTTTCTAGCGGAAACGATGCGACATCGTCGAAAAGTCGAGAGAACGACTCGACGTCGGCTCGGAGAGAACGGCTTCTCGACGGTCGACGTGTGCTCTTCGATCGAGGGTCACGAAAGTGCTCGAACTCGAAACACGCCGAACTAAGACCGAGAGAGAAGTGAAAGGAAGGCCGGACACGTCGAAAGCGATCTACGAGGAGAGATCACGATGCGCGCCGTCAAAAATTCTACCTTCGTTCGTCTGTACTCCTGATGTAAATCGATTTCAACGTCGGTCCACCATCGTTCTTCGCTCTTTTTTTCGTCACGTTCATCGACCCGTCGCGTTTTACACCGATTCCCACGATCCGAAACATCGGACAGAAACGATATTCTAGTATGCTTTGACAATCGCAGCGGAATTGGACCGAACGGACAGTGTACGTCATGGGCGATTCGAAAACGCATGCCGTTTCATAAAGTGTGCGTTGGCAAATAACTGTCGTATCGAATATAATCGCAGTGGGCTGAAAAAAGGACAGGTGATAAACAGGTGCAGTTAATTCGTTTAGCGTGCCTTGACCGTTGTTATGGTAGTACGCCGAACGGATCGTGTACGTCAGGCACGGGCAACCGGTCGTAGTTCGGCGGCCAGATTATCGTTCCGTCTCCGAGTCGAGGGCCGGACCAAATTATTAAATAAAATAAATTAACATTAAATGAATTACAATAAGCCGCTGCTCCATATTTCATTCATTTATAAATATAATGCTTTGTGTGTATTTCAGAAAATGATTTTTTTTTAATTTTTAGCATTATTCTTCAAACAAGAACACTTTAATATACGAATATGTTTGCAAAATAATGCTAAAAATTAAACAAATCCGTGAAAAAGTCATCCTCTGAAATAAAATTGTAAAAATTTGAAAAAGAGCGTTTTTCGAAAGAAAATTGCAAGAAAATATCATTTCATCTTTGTTTAAATATTTTTTTTTTAATAAAATGCATTAAATAATAATTCAGTGAAGAAAAAAACCCGCATGAATCTAGTGAGCCTCGAACCAGACAGTTGAATAAGGCTCGCTAACGCCTGGTTATCAAACTAATTGCCAACGCGTCAAATAAGTCTGATGCGGAAAGTTTGGAGCCTTTTTTCTCGAAAATTGTTTCGACAGTGCGAGCTAGTACGTTACTACATTAACACGTTTGGGGTACCCTGCCACTGCGCGAAATTCGGTCGCTAAGTCAATTTCCGAGGCCGTATCCTCCCCTTGTAAGCCGTACCTCTCGCCCTTTTATCCGTGCGCTTCTGTCATTGTCCAGTCATCTGTCCCGATGTTATGGTAAACGAATCGTTTCCGTAGCGACGATCGTTCGTTTTTTTTTCATTCTTTTGTTTAGCGATTGCAACGATTCGATAAACAGACGAGAATCGAGCGTGCACAGAATGTTTCACGGCACGCTACTGGACGCCCGTCTCGTCCGTGTGCATTTTTAATGATCACGGCGTGTCATGTTTTCTTTTGTTATTATCGTTGTTGCCGGACACTGTTCGCACGTTATTTATTGTTCTATTTACGTACTGATACATTTCATACGTTGTGGCGTCCGTTGACAACGTTCACTTCATTATCGACTCAATTGATGTTTGATTTATGTTTAGATCTCGCATATAGTTTCATATTTTTTTTTATTTTATTTCATTGCGCGTCGTTTCTGTTCGTTTTTTTTTCTCGGTGAATTTGTTTTTTTCCTGGATCACAGACGTTTATGTGTCGGAATTTTAATAATGAACTGCCTGAGAATTG
Organism: Acanthacorydalis orientalis; assembly: GCA_034766995.1. Classification (NCBI taxonomy): domain Eukaryota; kingdom Metazoa; phylum Arthropoda; class Insecta; order Megaloptera; family Corydalidae; genus Acanthacorydalis; species Acanthacorydalis orientalis. The sequence continues at coordinate 500,255 of CM068313.1, read as the reverse complement.
GCAAAAAAAAATCTAGTGTCTGTATAGATGTATGTGTGTTGATATATGGGCTTGAATTCAACTACAAAGCCTTCAAACTTTGTCAAAAAAATTAATGCGGCTATAAAAATGGATTTGTAATGAGATACGGGCCTTCATCAAACAGTAGAACGTTTGGAGTCCACTGAAAAAATTCGTGAGTCTACAAAGACGTGTATGTGTCGATATATGGGCTTGTATTTAATTAAAGAGCCTTCAAAGTTTGTTAAAAAATTTTATCCGGCACTAAAGATGGATTTGTAATGAGATACGGGCTTTTGTCTAACAGTAGAAGGATTGGAGTCGACTGTAAAAATTCTCGAGTTTCCACAGACGTATGTGTGTCGATATATGGGCTTGAATTCAATTATAAAACCTTCAAACTTTGTCAAAAAAATTAATGCGGCTGTAAAAATGGATTTGTAATGAGATAGGGGCTTTTGTCTAACAGTGGAACGATTGGAGTCCACTGAAAAAAATCGAGAGTCTCCACAGACATGTGTGTGGCGATATATGGGCTTCTATGCAACAATAAAACCTTAAAACTTTGTCTAAAAAATTAATGCGGCTGTAAAAATGGATTTATGGTGAGATACGGGCCTTCGTCAAACAGTGGAACGATTCGAGTCCACTGAAAAAAATCTCGAGTCTCCACAGACGTATGTGTGTCGATATATGGACTTGCATTTAATTACAAAACCTTCAAACTTTGTCAAAAAAATTAATGCGGCTGTAAAAATGGATTTGCAATGAGATAGGGGCTTTTGTCTAACAGTGGAACGATTGAAGTCCACTGAAAAAATTCTCGAGTCACCACAGACATATGTGTGTCGATATATGGGCTTGTATTCCACAATAACACCTTCAAACTTTGTCTAAAAAATTAATGCGGCTATAAAGATGGATTTATGGTGAGATACGGGCCTTCGTCAAACAGTGGAACGATTCGAGTCCGCTGAAAAAATTCTCGAGTCTCCACAGATGTACGCAAAGTCTATCTGATGACCACAGATGTTTGTAGTCCGTGCGACGAGGAAACAATCCATTTGTCGTAGCGAATTAGCCTCACTGTCAGAACTGCGTTACGGATAATCGATTCCGAGACGAAAATGTTGCCCTCGCAGCTCGAATAACTATTTTACGTTCGGCATGGGACCGAATGGAGGGCACACAGCTCGTAGTAAACGTTTTCGATATTTTTTCCCCCATACAAATATGTGTTCTTGTCTGTGTGTGTGTGTGTGTTAGCGGATGCCGATTGTCCGTGAAATGCGGCACGGCGGAAAACGCACTGCAGCGACTGCAGTCGCTCCGGCGGCGTCCGGATTCGTCGAACGGGGCGCGCGCGGCCTTTCGATTAGTCACTTGTCGGCCGGATATAATCGGACGACGGAGCGGACGGCGCGCGTGCTAATTAATCGACGTTGGCGATGCGGTGGAAATAATCGAACCGCGTTCCACGGCCGTCCGCGACGTCGACGTCGCCGCTCGTTCGTTTGCTGTACGTCGATCGCATTGAACTTTTATTGCGGGTTTCCCCTCTCTCTTCGACAAACGAATCGTCTCTCTTCGTCCGATCCACGAACTGCGCACCGTCTCTTCTGGTCGATAATGTTCAATGAAAAAAATCTACGCTCGAGGTCTGCTCTTTCGTGATCGTTGCTCGGGGCACTAGCATCGTTAGATACAGGCTCGTATCTAGATACACCAGATATCTGCGCGGCCCGACGATTTTTTGGTCGAGTTCGAGCGCTCTACCGTTTAAAATAGACCTACATCTTGACGTAGAGACTTTCGCGCGTGCTTACAAAGCAAATTTCAAAGCCTCTCTCGTGATATAAAGCCCTATACCTCAGCGTACAAACATCTGTGAGGCCTCACGATTTTTTTTTTGAAAATTTCAGAGCATCCATTATCATATAAAGCCAGATATATCAGCATGAAATCATTTGTTAGTACTAATGATTTTTTTTTGGCAAACATCAGAGCTTCTATTGTTATGTGAAGCTTCATATGTGAGCATAAATATATCCGTGAGGAGTTGAGATTTTTTTTGGCAAATTACAAAGCTTCTATCGTGATATAAGGCCCTCTACCTCAGCATACAAACATCTGTGAGGCCTCACGATTTTTTTGACAAAGTTCAGAGCATCGATCGTTTTATAAAGCCAGATATATCAGTATAAAATCATCTGTGAGCACTCACGATTTTTTTTGGGAATAATCGGAGCCTCCATCATTATATAAAGCCGGATATCTCAACATAAAATCGTTCGTTAGGACCCACGATTTTTTTGGAAAAGTTCAGAGCTTCTATCGTTATGCGAAGGCTTATATCTCGGTATAAATATGTCTGTGAGGCCTTTAGATTTTTTTTATAAAGTTGAGAGCCTCTATCGTAATGTAAAGTCCTATACCTCAGCACACAAACATCTGTGAGGCCTCACGATTTTTTTTAGCAAGCTTCGGAGCATCCATTTTATACAAAGCCGGATATATCAGCGTGAAATCATTTTTCAGGACCCGTGATTTTTTTTGGGCAAAGATCTGAGCTTCTACTGTTATATGAAGGCTTATGTCTCAGCATAAATATGTCTGTGAGGCCTTGGGATTTTTTTTGGCAAAGTTCAAAGCCTCTATCGTGATATAAAGCCTTATATCTCAGCACACAAACATCTGTGAGGCCTCGCGATTTTTTTTTGAAAATTCCAGATCATCCATTGTCATATAAAGCCGAATATATCAGCGTGAAATCATTTGTCAGGACCCGTAATTTTTTTTGGGCAAAGATCAGAGCTTCTATCGTTGTATGAAGCCATATATCTCGGCATGAATATGTCTGTGAGAGCTTGAGATTTTTTTTGGCAAAGTTGAGAGCCTCTATCGTAATATAAAACCCTATACCTCACCACAGAAACGTCTGTGAGCACTCACGAATTTTTTGAGTCGACTCCAATCGCTCTACCGTTAGATGTAGTCCCTACAGGGCATTCGTGCGAGTCCATGATTTTTTTCCAGTAAAGTCCCGACGCTCGGTCGCTGGTCTCGATACTCGGTATCGAGCGATGCGGACACTGTCTCCAAATATGTGTTTATTTCGAGGGGAATCACGTTCGGATCTAAGAATAAAAATGGTTCGAGAATGTGCGTTCGGTGTCGTTACTTTCAGACCGCATAGGAAGGGCACAATGTTCGTTCGGCCGCAACATATTACTTTTGTGGGCGTCGTTCGCGCGACACGCCGTTATTAATGCCGCCGTGTCACGAATCTCGACGCGTCGCTCTCGACGACGGCGGCGGCGGCGGCGCGCTATCGATTCCCGTTCGGGACGCCGATCTGTGCGGATCGTCACGCACGGACCGATCAAGTCGCAATGATGCGCGCTTTTAAACAGAGCACGGTCGCGAACTACAAACATTTCGTTCAAAGACAAAAAAAAAAAAAAAACTGAAAAAATGTGCAAGTTCACGCGACACCTAGTCAGTGCCTACATTGATTTCGAAGAAAGTCGAAAGAGAAATATATATTTAATCGAGTCTGTCTGATCACAGCATGCGGTCCAAACGAACGACGGCCGCGAAACGAAAACAAAAAAAATCCCAACTCTCAAGACGACGGTCGTCGCCGTTTCAACTCCTCAAGTGTAGCACAAAAATGTAAATCAAACAAACAAATCTCGAACGAATTACTGTCTCGAGCCGCGCGCTCCTCTCTTTCTAATCGCAGCGTCGGTTTTTTTAAAAAAATAATAATATCCGGACGAAGATCTCACACTTATGACGGTCTTTTTCCGATCGCAGGTCGCGTTTCTCATCGAACAGTCGATCGTCGAACAGAAAGCACGGACAACTCGATAACATGTGTAGACAGAAGACTGTCAGATTGTTGTTTTGATCTTCACAGCCCGCTCGACGACTTTTCACATCTCGAGCATCGTCGGATGTTTTTTATAACGTTTTTCACGGCGTACTAGTTATTCCGCGATTATTCGAAACGTCTCACGGTCACAGAACGGTTCTCTGACGCTGTGGTCAAATTAAATCAAAAAATAATGAACGCAAACAAGTACAATACAAGTGTCTGTCGAGCCAGCTGAAGAGCGATCGTGATCGGGTAGCGATTGTTTACAACGTGCGAGAACTGACAGTTGGCGTAACTTGATTGTTGACAATTAAAAATATGCTGTTTACGGTCGCCTAGAGTGGTGATGGAGCGAACGTCGCTTAGAGAAGACAGCGCAGCGTGCAGACACGCTTCTGTGATGCATTTGTTAACATTCAGTAAATAATAGTAGTGTGATTGTAAAAATTAAGTAGGAGATAAATTGTTGTTAGTTGTCGGTGTCTTTCAATTATCCTCACGAGTAAATATATATACATACATATATATATATATATATATATATATACATATTTATGTATATATATATACATATATGCATATATTATCATCATCATCAGCCTTTGTCAATCCACTGCTGGATAAAGGCCTCTTTCATGATTTTCCATTTTGTTCGATTCAGTGCCTCTCTTTTCCACAGATTTCCAAGAAAGTTTTTAATTCTCCTATTTACTTCTTCAGTGAATGATCCATCTCTCTCTCTCTTTCTGTATATATATATATATATATATATATATATATATATATATATGTGTGTGTGTGTGTGTGTGTGTATATTCATATCTGCTTATGAATATTTCGAAAGCGTGCGAAGCGTTGCGGTTCGATTCGCGCGAGAGGAGAGCGAGAACGACTGAATAGCAACGTTCGAAACGAAATCGGCGTGACGTGTGACGTCGCAACACTTCTGCATCGCCGGCGACGGATTCCTCGAGTTTCACCGTCGGCGGCGACCGTCGCCGCTCTCGGCAATTGCGGAACACGTGCGGACGGACACTTTCGCTCGCGCGCCTTCCGGCTCGACCGTGTCGCGTCGCAGACGAACGTCACTGCTCGCTTTCGGACACCTGTTCGATAGATAATCGATGGGGCGAGGAACGCTCCGAGATAGAGAAACGCACGCCGCTCGCTCGGCACGTGTCGCGCGGCGCGATCGTCCCGTTTCGCATAAACAGACGTCACGGCCCGCTTCTTCTACACACCTGGTCGATAATTGAAGAGACGAGGAACGCGCCGGACGCGGGCTGCGCGGCGATCGTTCGTCGTTTCGTAAACACTCCTGTGACGGTTCTGTTTCGACGACGATTCTAATCGACTTTTCCCGTCCGATCGCCGT
>CM068313.1:377500-490000 GCA_034766995.1 Acanthacorydalis orientalis | reverse complement strand
ACGGCAGGAAATTTACTGTTCGAGTTCGGAACGATCGTCGGAACGTACGCCCGTACCGAATTCCTGAAATTTGTCCGTTTTCAGAATGGTAGCGCGCGCGGACGTGTGCGAAAACTGTCAGAGGTACAGAAATCCGCTGAATTCCAGACAGAGGGGCATGAAATTTCCTATGCGACGCGTACGGCTTAATTTCTAAGTACTCGTCGGTACGCTCGTGCTCGATTTTTGAAAACGGCTCATTATCAGAACCGCACAAACCACGGATCGAGCTTTGCACTTTTCTGAGTACGTTTAGTTTTTGAACGATCACCGGAAGACAATTAATGATAGGAAATTGTGCTAAACGCCAGACGAGAGAGCATAAAATTGGCCATCTAATAAGCGTAATTTAATTCATATATAATAATTAGTACGTCCGTACTGAATTTTCGAAAATGACTTATTGACTACAGAGCTCGGGTATCGCAACTTTCTGAGTATCTTTAGTTTTTACACGATTGCTGATAAACGGCTAGAGATAAAAATTTTTTCTAAACGTCAAACGAAAGACCATAAAATTTACTATCATACACGTATAATTTAATTTATAAATAGTAATTAATACGTCCGTACTGAATGTTTGAAAACGGTTTATTACCAGAACATTGCACGGATCGAGCTTTGCACTTTTCTGAGTATCTTTAGTTTTTATCTGTTAGTTATAACTCAATTCGTTTGTATGACGTATACCAATATATATATATATATATATATATATATATATATATGCATATATATTGTTAAGACCCGAGTGTGTGTGGTCGGTGTCAGAAGTGGGTGTAACTTTATAATCGCAGCTGGCCGGTGCATAAGAAGGCAGATTGCATATGTTATAGCAGGTTAATTTGATAGACATTGGTTTTTATCTGTCTTTTTCGTGCTGTCAACAAACGCAGTTCAGTTGGAAATTTGAGTGAGTCCACAGCACAACACAGCACAATTCAGAATCGGATTTGCATTGATTATTACTGAAATAAAATACACTTATTATTAAATTAATAAGCGCGTGCAGTTTTGACATTACAGATGGTCTGCATATGTTTGCTGCACCGACTCACGTTTTTACATATATATAAATATTGTTAGAGTGCGTGGGAAAGGGGCGGTGCGTTGATACTAACAAGAAAATAGATAACAATTTATTTAGAAACTATCACAAATAACAACGGCAATGGATAATGCATCTGTACGAGACAGAGGTTCGTCACGACCCGCGTCCGCGCACACTACGTCCGTCGCTCGGCTCGGATTTTTCTTAAACTGTCAGTGTTTGTTATAAACAAAAACAGTGCGTTTCCACGACGACAGACGGATAAGGAATCTAGACGATCGGCTTCAGGTATCGTCTAACAATGTATATATATATATATATATATATATATATATATATATATATATATATATATGTATATATATATATATTGTTATGTATCCATCCTCACTACTGTACTTACTTATAAATGAGTCACAGTATGTCCGTTCTAACTAATGATTTTCAACTGATCTGTCAATATCTCAGTTATGTATCCGCCTTAACAAAAATGTTTTGTCACGTTCCTGTCGTGATCCCTGCGTTCACACGCTTGGATAAAATACAGTTTCATCACTGAGAACAGTATATAGACGGTAGTTGAGATCTCATAAGTCCCCCGGGTTTTTTGAAAATTTTTCCCGGAAAACTCGCATGGACAACAATAGAAATTTCAATAACACAACACCACCACGCGCAATTCTCAAAAGCGGCTAAGTACCGGCAACGGTAGGGCACCGCAGAAGACTCATGTAACAAACCGGCCAAACTTCGCCCCGTACAACTTTTAGAACCAATAAAATTTATTTTTATTTTATTTATTTATTTATTTTATCTCGTAGGTCCAGTCAAGTAACAGAACCCGTGCGGTTATATTCATTGTAACAATAAGTAGCAATTAAATAATAACAGTAAGCAAATGTTTGTTGTTTTGATTTCAAACCTGCAGCATTTATGTTATAGACATATCCAGAATATAATAATATGTATATATATATATATATACATATGTAAATATATATATATATATATATATATATATATATATATATACACACACATATATATACATATTTATCAATTAATTTCTGTAATCAGAAACGCGTTCGTTACGCTCCGCTTCCGGTTGCGAAACGAAATTGAAAATCGCACCGAAAGTGGAACGAACGAACGTGAACGTTTCGATTTCGATAACGGACGGGGCACGGCGACGCGTACTCGCTTCTGTTTCGTTCACGATCCGTCGTCCCGTCCGTTTATTTATTTATTAATTATGTCCGTTTACCCTATCGATCGATCGAGGCGTTCAGTTTGTTTTTCGTGACCATCGGCGCTGTCGCTCATCGCGATACGAACGAGCGAGCCACCGACGCGGTCACCGTCCCGGGAGCCGTCCGGAGACCCGACGGCCGGTACACGACACGAAAGCGCAAATGGACGCGTCGTCGGATCGCGCGACATGGGGGTCGAACGTGGCGGCCGGCCACGATCTGTGAAAAACCGCATGGAACCGAGACACCTCGACGTAGACGCTATTTATCGGCCGGCCGGCGCTGCCCGGCATTCTTCGATTCGACAATCGAACGAATCGATACGGACAATCGATAGGCGTTGCGGGCGACGCTCTGTCATTTACAACGAATACATGAATTCATAAAAAGTTATGAATTTATGGGTTCTCGTGTGCGCGCACACACACACATGTATATATATGTATATATATATATATATATATATATATATATATATATATATATATGTATATTTATATAAGTGTGCTCTGATATGTAAATGCGGGCTTTCCATTTTTATGTAAATTTCTGATAATTAAACTGTGTTATTATAATTTTTTACTATTTTTGTATTTATGCAACGCTATTTGAATAAGGTTTCGTTCATGATTTAATTTCTAGATTTCGCTCTCCGATAACGGGATATTATGGGATTATTTAAATCAAGGTTTAAATATATACATACATACATATATATATATATATATATATATATATATATATATATATATATATATATGTATGTATATCAGGTAGCCGAGAAAGTTCTGTCGTTTTTGAATCGAGGAAAAAAACACTGGTGTATTTTTATATAAACAACTTTATTCATCAAAGTATCCACCATCGCGCTGAACAACCCGTCCGCAGCGAGAAGACAATTCATGCATTCATTTTTTTATAAAACCGATAATATCTATTTTCAAAAAATCCAGACGCGTCCATTTTTGATTCTTCTTCGTCATTGAACTGTTTACCACGCGCGCGACTGTCCGAAAATGAAAATAGGCCGTAATCCGATGAAGACATGTCTGGGGTAATGCGGGGCACGAGGGAGAATCGCCGGCCCCGAATTCATAATCTTTTTCCGGTCTCACCGGAACGTGCGGCCGTGCGTCATCTCGCGAAAACGACACTTTCTCGAGATTCGCAAGCGCTCGCCGTTTTCGTTGTAGCGGATCGTGTCGTCGTCGGAGTCGTTCACTGTAAGTGTCTGCCGTTAGCGTTCATGTGGATATTCGTGCTGAGTGATTCGTTCCGACGTCCGCCGGGCACGGAGAAGAAGGTCGCGCGGCGTCGGCTTTCGTTTAGGACTTTGTCGGACAGGATCGCCCGATGGAAGCCGGCGGGCGAGTTCGAGTTCGAGTCCCTCCACGGATCCTTCTACCATTTACCTACCTGACGTCCGTGCGTGTCCGCTTCTGTGCGTGCGTGCCAATTACCGCGATGAAAGATTCACGCGCGAACGACACGGTGACGTCTGAACGTGTCAGAAGGGAATAATCGACAGTGCGCTAATGCATTCGGTATCGACTCTCCGTCCGTTCCTCGGACAGGCGAGGCGGGGCGCGGCGACGCGGTGCGCGGGCGGGACGAACGACGCGAGCGTGAGGCCCGTCCGATCGATGAATCTCGAGCCGGTGTCGCGCCCGCGGAGGGCGCCGCTAGCCGTGCGAATGATCGATCGGACGGCGAAGGACGCGGCCGCCGATCGAACGCGCGCCCGACGGACGGACGGACGGACGGCTCGTCTCGAAGAACGCTCGAGTGTTTCTTTACACGGACCGGCTGCGGTCTCGTGCGTGCGTGCGTGCGTGCGTCGACGACGGAGCTTACTGGCCGGTTCGATGTGAAATTTCGAATCGGTTCTAGCTGGCGCGAACGTCGGTCACGACTGGACCGTTATCGACGTATTAGACGGTCAGCACTCGAGTAGAGAAAGTCGCACGCCCATATTAAGGGTTGTGTGTCGAGTTGAGGGCCTCTTATCCGTCCCAGGATGTCTTTACTCTAGTAGAAAAAATCGTACGGCTTTATTAAGGGTTGTGTGTCGAGCTAAGGGCTTGTTATCCGTCCCAGGATGACTTTACTCTAGTAGAAAAAATCGTACGCCCGTATTAAGGGTTGTGTGTCGAGTTGAGGGTCTCTTATCCGTCCCAGGGCGTCTTTACTCTAGTAGAAAAAATCGAACGGCCGTATTAAGGGTTGTGTGTCGAGTTAAGGGCTTGTAATTCATCCCAGGATGACTTTACTCTAGTAGAAAAAATCGTACGCCCGTATTAAGGGTTGTGTGTCGAGTTGAGGGCCACTTATCCGTCCCAGGATGTCTTTACTCTAGTAAAAAAAATCGAACGGCTGTATTAAGGGTTGTGTGTCGAGTTAAGGACTTGTAATACGTCGCGGGATGTCTTTACTCTAGTAGAAAAAATCGTACGCCCTTAGTAAGGGTTGTATGTCGAGATAAGGGTTTCCAAGTCATCGGGGGATAACTGTGCTCTAGTAGAAAAAATCATACGTCTGTCTTTGGGCGCCGTATGTGGGATTCGGGGCTCGTAAGCCATCGGACGATGTCTGCACTCTATCAGAAAAAATCGCACGTCTCTACTTAGGGCTGCGTGTGAAGTTAAAGGCTCGTGACCCACCGCGCGATGTCTGTGCTCTAGTCGAAAAAAACGCACGCCGTCTTATTTGGCAGCGGTTTTGGTTTTGGTCGACTCGTCGCTCGATCACTCGAGACGTCGTTCACTTTACACCGAATCGTTTATTATTCACATAATAGTAAATACAGCAACACTTTATCGCATTACGGTCGGTTCGTTGTTCCGACGATCGTTCCGTTCATGTCCGCCAGGGGAGCTTCCTTTTCTTGTGTCCGCCCTGCGTCTGAAAATCGAAAGAACGAGTTCACTCGACGCACGTCCGTAAGAATCGTCCTCCGCTTCCTACTTCCACCCCGTGTGCGTCGGATCGGGTCGCATAAAACGAGCGCTCACCTTTTTCCCCAGGTACTTCAGATGCCTCGGCGGATCTGAAACGAACGAACGAACGATTAGCATTCGGATCTCTACGGCGGTCGCTCCGCCTCGCAGCGAACACTTTTTCGCACGCCGCGGACCTGTCGTGTCGTCTCCGTGCTTCGCGGAATCGAAGCGGAGTTCAGTTCGAGAGAAGCGTTCGTGCCGGGCGTGCCCGTCGTGGAACGACGGCGTTTTTTCGTCTAATGTCGGGTGCGCTCGTCGTGTACGAAGGCAAATTCGCTTCTGCTGTCCGTTGTGAAATTGAGTTTAGAAAAAATACACATGTTTGTGATTTCGGCACGTTTCGGAATACTTCTAAGCGGTCTTCTCTTCGTTCCGCGAATCGTACGTCCGCCGCCTACGGAACGTGTTATAGGGTGCGATAGAAAAACTTGCGAAGTGTGCAATCGCTGCGGCGTTGCGTGCAGTTCCTCGCTCTAAACAACGTCGTTTTTTTATGAAACAATTTTCAAAAAACAAAACGTCGAGTTGTGTAAATACCGTTCGTGAATTACTTGCCGATAAAATGAAAAAAAAATCCCAAAGAAACGACCGGAGAGTCTAGTCTGCTATCTAGATAGGGTGTTACAGGGTGTAACAGAAGAACTCGCGGGGCGAATAACGTTTTCGTTTATCCCCCCCCCCCGGACGAGTTTCACTGACGGCGATGAAAATACATCTCTACGTCCGAGGAAACGGAACGGAGAGATGACACGTGTAACGTGTCACGATGAAGGTAGCGAGAGGGAGAGGGGGCGAAGAGGACGTTGAAGACGCGGTCTTACACACGACGACACGGTGAACGATGTCGGTGATTTCAACGTCTTCGGATGAACGTAGCGACGCGGATGAAGAAGGCGATGGACCCGATAAGGAAAATAAAAATTCAAATATACAGTGGAATATTAGAGAAGAGATGGAATATTGGAGAGCGAGCACCGTCTTCTCCTGCGCCAAATTTCACTGTTCGCCCGTCCGTCAAGGACCGAACGTGCGTCCTGTATGGAGAAATCTTTAGATTACGACTCGCCGAACGTAACGGTGGGGCGAACTGATTTACACGCCGAGCGATATTTGGAGAGCCGCCTGAATTTGAAACGGCACTCGAGATTTTAAGAAAAAACCGACGGCGGCAAACAGTGACGGAATGAGATTTGTGCGTTGCTCGCCGATGAAATTAAAAAAAAATTCAAACGAACGACACGAGAGAAACGCACCGCTCCGTTATAATTTAGCTCGATCGCACGGCGAGCGCGCTCGCTGTGTTTCCGGCGAGTGAAATCCCGTTCGTCGCCCGGAGACGATCGAGCGCGCGAGCGCACATTCTCGGAATGAAACAGAACGGTCGAGCGGTTAAAACGAGACTCACAGATAAACGCCACGTCCATCTCCGGTGAATCGCGCTGACACAGGACGGCGACCAGGAGCATCGCGACCAGCACGAGCACCAATCGGCATGCGCTGACCATAGTCGTGTGGCTCCGTCGGCTCGGACCGGGCTGCTTGTGCGCGAACGGCGCCGGCCGTCCGCCGAGCCGACCGCTTTATACGCCGGCGCGCGCCCGTCCACGGCCGGCGCGGATCGGCCGATCGCGGTGACGAATCCGCCGCGGAGCCGAACCGATCGCGGTGAAATCGATTCGGCGACCGTGTCGCGCCCGTTCGGTTCCGAAGCGAACGTGGGCGAGTCGCGCCGCCGTCGGACCGACTCGGAACCGAACGCGTCTCGACCACGCGGCGATCATAGCCGAGACGCGTTCGCTTCGACGGTTTGCTCGACGGTCGTCGGACGATTCGAGGAAGGTACAGTCCGACGACGAAGCTATCGAGCCGATGCGAAAACAACTGCTGTCGTTATCGTTTTCAGTTCGGCGCCGATTGTTCCAGTCACGGTCATCTTTCGTTAGAGTCGTGTCGTGCGTCATGGACGTCGCAGCAGGATGCTGCCTCTCACCGGCAGAAGGCGCATGTTCAGGAAAATGTGCCCTCGCACGAGTAGGCCTTTTGGATTTCACTGTCACTCGTGAAAAAAATTCAAAACGGATATGCTGCAGGGTTCACTCGTATGGCTCACACTTCAACAATGAATATATATATATATATATATATATATATATATATATATATATATATATATATATATATATATGTATGTATATATATATATATATATACTGTAGTATACGTCATACAAACGAACTGAGTCATAGCTCTCTAAATCATAGAACAAATAGATTGTTCTAGAACAATCTAGAGAGCAATTACTAACCGACAGCTCTATATAAAAAAGGATGCCTGGACAGTTATCGGCCGCATTTGTTCTGACAACAAATTAAATAATTGAATGTGATACAGAACACTTTTGGACAAAGTACGAATGCACCACGGCGACAGCGGCTGAAAATCAACCGAGATCGACCATCGGCCACCAAAGGGAACCGTCCTGGCAACCGACGCCCGTGCGATACGACAATATGTACAAATATAAATGTACATTAGGTTGGTACGAAAATAATTGCGGTGTTTATCGTTTTAAGTTCGGCGACGATTACTCTATTCGCGGTTAACTTTTGTCATAGTCATGTGGTACATCATGAATGTTGCAGTAGGATGTTGTGCCCCTTATCATTGGGAGGTGCACGTTCAAGAAACATATATATGTATATTAGGGTGGTACGAAAGTAAATGCGGTTTTTATCGTTTTAAGTTCGGCGACGATTATTCCAGTCATCGTTATCCATTCATTATCTTTGTTCAAATGTTGACGTATGGCCCTTTGTACGGAATTGCGATTTTTTCTACTGGTTTCAACTTCTCTGCGATGCTTCACGTGCCCGAATTTCGATCGATGGCCATTCGTACGAACTTACGATTTTTTTTAGAGGCTTCAGGTACCCTGTGAGGTTTCACAGGCCCATATATTGGCACGTGGCCGTTTGTACAGGCTTATGATTTCGTTCAGAAGAATGCAGGCACGCTACGATGTTCCACGGGCCCGTATCTCGGCGCACGGCCGCTTGTGCGAAATCGCGATTCTCTTCAGCAATTATCTGACCTCCTACCTGCAATGCCCGCTCGGCTTCGCGGTTTTTTCTCACCGAGTCGAGACCTTACTACATCACATGACACCGGCCAGCATCCGAAGAGTCTGTCGGCGCGCACGTCGACCCTAATCTGGAATTAGAGGATCGGCACGAACAGACGACACCGTGTTTCGTTTGAGCTTTCGATTTATTTGTACTGATCACTCGTGTTACAATCGCTAAGTCATCCTGCACCGTTTGTTCTCGACGTACTTCGTCGCGAGCGCGCTGATGATCGCCGCGTACTGCCTCGTGTTCTGGCGCTCGTGCGGGCGCCTCCACGTCTCGGCCGCCGGCCGCCGCTTGTCGTCGGCGGCAGCGGCGCGCCGCTTGATGCCCGGCCGGTGGACGAGGAACGCGCCGTCGAGGATCACGAACCTGTACTCGAGCAGGCACATTTCGAGCATCTGCGAACGGACGGCCGTCAGGGTCGTGTGGATCTGGGGCGGCGCGGACCGGTCACGCGTTAAGCCGACGCGACTCACCTGCGTCATTTTATCCTGCTGTCCCTCCCACGACAGCGTCTCGCTGTAGAGTGGCTCGTCGTTCGTTCCGATGTACACCGGCTCCCACCGGTGGTACGGGAACTCGCGGCGGACGATCAGGAACGGCTGTCGGTTTTCAAACGTGTTACGGACGGCTTTTGATAGCACTCCGACATAGGCAGACACGTGCACGGCCAACCACGCACGGCCAACCACGCACAGCCAACCACGTACATCCAACCGCTCACAGCCTACCACGCACAATCAATCGCTCACACCCAATCACTTACAGCAAACCACGCACAGCCTACCACGCACAGTCGGCCACGTACAACCAATCGCTCACAGCCAAATACGCACAGATAACCAAGCGCTGTCAATCGCTCACGCCCCACCGCTCACAGCCAATCACATACAGCCAACCACGCACAGCCAACCACGCACAGTCGGCCACGTACAACCAATCGCTCACAGCCAACTACGCACAGATAACCAAGCACTGTCAATCGCTCACGCCCCACCGCTCACAGCCAATCACATACAGCCAACTACATACAGCCAACTACGCACAGCCAACCACGCACAGCCAATCACGCACAGCCGACCACGCATAGCCATCCGCTCACGGCCGTCCACACACGACCGACATGTCCGAGTCCGAGTTCGTACCTTGACGTGCGAGTCCGCCCTGCGTTTGAGCCACCTGTGCAGCCCGGGGAAGCGCTGGCAGTGCAGGCACGTCCACTTGTGGAAGTACACGGCCGTGCCGGCGTCGAACATCACCTTCAGCTCGCTCTTCCTAATAGGCACTTGTTCGGTGTCTTCGACTTCGAAAACAGGCACGACGAACACGTAGCTGACGGCCGCGCTCTTCGCGTCGCGCCTCCTGTAGCGCAGCCGACGCAGCATGTCGAGGAACTTGGACGCGAGCATCTCGCTCGGGATCAGCTCGACGTCGGACACGAGCACGTAGCGCGTGTGCGCGCCGGCGCGCGCCACGTTCCTGCCGACGTTCACCGGATACGTCATCGAGCGCGCGCCCCGGTACGTGACGGCGTCGCCGAGGTCGGGCGCCGCGCAGTCGCCGACGTCGACCGGCGACGACGACGGCGACGGCGACGACGGCGGGAACGCGGCCGGGAACGCGAAGTGGACGGACACGCGGTACATGTCCGGCAGACAGCGGCACAGGCGCTCGAGGTGGCGGACAGAGATCTCGGCGTCGACGCTCGGCACGAACACGGTCGCGCTGACCGGGCCCTCCCAGAAGCGGACGATCTCGCTCAAATGGTAGATGTAGTCGGGCGTCATGTGCGTGCAGTACGTCAGCGGAGGCACGTGCGGCTGCTGCTCGGACCCGGTGCCGTTGATCACGTGGTACAGCACGCGGTACGGGCTCGCCGCGCCGAGCTGCGGCGGCGCGCGCACGTCGTCGTCCGTGTACCGGAGCTCGGACGGCAGGCCGAACCTGTAGTTGCAGTGGCTCTCGTTAGACGGCAGCGCGTCCGCGAGGAACTGGCCGGGCAGCTGGTACGCCGTGTACACCTTGTCGGCGCCGGCGCCCTCGCGCCGTCCGCCCGAGTACAGCAGCGACTGTCTCCGTTTGATCAGCTCGCCGAGCAGCACGACGCACGCGAACGTGACGAGCAGCGACGACGAGAACTTGAGCCGCATGTTCCGGTACAGACGTTTCGGACGCCTCATGGTCGCGCGGACGCCGCGTGCGCATCTCGCGCGCCCGACGACACATCCGCGACCGCCTCGTCGACGATCGGCCGGACGCTGCGGTCCGTCGACGGGGCGCCGCGAGGAGACCGCGAGCGGATCGGCACGGGCCGGACGGCGTCCGGACGACGCGGGTTATCGTGGACCGTGGACGTGCGACCGGACCGGAAGAACGGAAACGTCGACGGAGGCGTCGATCGCTTATCTATCTATCTGTCTGTCTGTCTGTCGAGGAGGACGTCGACCCGACGAGGAGTTATCGATAGCACCGCTGTAAAAGGCGAGACGTGCGAGCAGTGTTTCGACCGTTACGGTGCGTGTGAGCGACGGCGAAGCCCGCATAAAAGGTTTTGTTCCGCCGAGAGAGTGCCGGACCGCACACGCCACGGAATACTGTAAATGAGAGCTCCTTCCCGACGCTCCTCGCTCGCCGAATATCGTTCCGAACGACTACCGTTTATTTCTGTTGTCCGTACTTTTATCGGGAAAACAATCGAGACGAAACAGAGATAACGGACTCCTTCCACGCAAACGGAACCATAAGATTACCACTAAGACGACAGGGGGGCGTCGATAAATAATGAAAATGTATCATCGATTAAAAAGGAACAGATCGAGTTTCGTTCGTCTTTTTTAAAAATCGCCCGAAAGTGCGCACGGATTTATGGACCGACCTGATATTGTTCCTTCTCTATTTCTATGACGCGTTCCCACGAGAGTAGCACGTGTGCCGAGCACGTGTACTGTCCAAGAGCATCTCGAACGTTCATTGGATCGATTCCAAATCTTATGCACGGCTAGAGAACGAGAAACAAAAAAAAAAAACAAACAAACAAACAATAGAATAATATAATGACATTGCGTCGGCTTGTAGCGTTTTCACTGACACCTCGATACGTCCTCAACAGAACAATGCGAAACGAAACAGAGAGTGCTAGGCGGCTTTGGTGAAAAGTGACAGGCGACGGTGTTATGATTTTTGGCTCGTTTAGGTTACACTATCAGAGATGCCTCTGGAACGCGCTAGACGATCCGTGCAAGAGAAAAATGACAGATGAAATCGAGGGCGTCAGGCGGCTTCGGTGAAAAGTGACAGGCGCGGAGGCTGACATTTGACTCGTTTGAATTATACACGGTCAGAGATGCCTCTGAAGTGTGCCGGATGATCCGTGCAAGAGAAAAATGACAAATGATATCGAGAGCACCGGGCGGCTTCGGTGAACAGTGACAGGCGAGGATGTTACGACACTTGGCTCGTTCAGCGATGGCTGTGCGGTGTGCTGGATGATCCGTGCACGAAGGAACGGACCGGAAACTTCGGGCGCGACGACAGAGAAGGTCGCGCTCCGTTTCCGGCCGGTCGGATGAACGAGAAAAAAAGCGCTTACCTTTGTAATTTATTGTAATTCTCGAGACTCCCGACGGCCGAACGTCACGAACTCTTAAATCTCTAAGTCCTACTTAATTCTATATGAACGATCAATATATTTATTTATTTATTTATTCTGTCAACACAACTATCGTAAACTGTGACTACAAATATAACGGATCGATGCGTGTCGGTGCCCGTTTTTCTCTTCTACTAAATATTAAATATTTCTCTTTTCGTAAGTCTAGAGAGTGGAGGTAATTGATTCGTTGGAATTAAAGCGGCAATTATTGTATTCGATCGAGTTCGATCAGTCGATATTCTAGTTGATACGACTAGCAAGCACCTTTTTTTTCTTCGACTTAAATATACCCGAGTTAATATTTATGTACATGTACGTGTTTCGTTAATATGTGTGAGTGTGTGTGTGTGTGTATAACCTCAAAATATCACAAATTCGTTATTCCGTTCGCGGCGGCCAGACAGGTCGGTCTGTCGCGGAGAGATTACAAAAAAAAAAGCGAAAAAACAGGTGACAGACGTCGTCGAACCGAAACGTCCGGAACAGAAAATTGTCAAAAATAAAATAATGCGCGACGGACCTCGAACGGTGGACTGCCGTGCGACCGTGCGACGGCGCGCGTGCGTGCGTGCGCGGTTGTATCGACCCGCAAACGAAACGAACCGGGAGACGGAGTCGATCCTGGAAACGGACGAAACGCGTGACGAAAGCTCGCCGGGATCGAAACCGTTCGGACGCTTTTCGCGCCCGAGCATCTGTCGGTCGAAGTCGAAACGTGCGCGGCTGGTTCGAAACTCGGATCGGCCGCTCCGGGGAAGATGTCAATATAGTTCGTTGCAAGCGAGGAGGCTATAAGGAGGAGAACGAACTCTGTCGATTGCCTGTTGTGATCGATTCACGAAACCCGGTCGTCGGACGGCGGCGCTAGTGTCGACGAAACGACTTATGCGCGAAGGCCGATGCGCACGACTCTAGGTACCGCAATATCTACTAAGCGCAGCTGATCGTGTGAAAAGCGGCGAAGTGCGCGAAGAATTGAATTGCAAATAAAGATTATTTAATAAAATCTAAAACGGAACTTCCTCGACTCGTTGCATGTGTCGAATTAAAAAATGTCTGTAATAAATATGTATTCCGTTAAAATAATAAGTCGTTTATTCGACATGATATCGCGTAAACTTAATTATGGCTCGATTTTAGGTGAAATTAGTCTGTAGGTGTGAGTCGGCGCAGCAAACATGTGCAGGCCTTCTGTAATATCAAACTGCACACACTTATTAATTTAATGATAAGTGTATTTTACTTAGGAATGACCGGTGCAGGTCCTACTCTGAATTGCACCGTGGACTAACGAATATTTTAACCGATACCGTTCGTTGACAGCGCGAGAGACAGATGAAACTCGTCGATATACACTGGCCAGCTACGATAGACGAAATTCGTATCGGATGCACTGGCCGGCTGCGATTTTGAAGTAATTTTTACTTCTGATACTGAATATAGAAGGTGAAAGTTCAGTATTATCAGATATTAAAGTGATTTGAATTTTGTCGCGCACTTGCGCACATTAACGTTAATGTATATTTTAAATTCGCGCTATACTGCGAATGATAAGGGAGGGAGTGCATCCCTCTGCGCGTGGCGTCGCGTGTTGGCGGTGATTGTTATTAAAAAGTTCGACCTTTAAGCGGTGCCTTTTTCAGGCCGTCGTTGCCACCTGTATGCAAGACCGTGGTTGACAAAAAAATTCGACGGACAAGCGGTACCGTTTTCGCAACTGAAATTGGTGTTCGTTGCCAGACCTGTATGTAAGACCGTGATTTTTCAAAATTTTCTTCTTTATTTACCATCGCTCCCTTATTTTTATTCAACTCCCTCCCCCCCACCAATTGCTTCCGAGGCCGCTACCGCCTCCCCTGAATCGATCCAACGCCCACTTTGGGAAACTTTGCTCTAATGAGACGTGTAAGAAAAACAACGACGACTCTTTATTGTTTCCTAACTTATTGATGTTTCTTGCGCTTTTTCCTTTTCTATTTTCATTAAATGTTCGTTCATACTTTAGCTTTTTCTATAAAACAGAAATGAAATTGAAGAGCTCCTTTTTTCCGGACGACTTTTAAATTCGTTCGCTCGGTGAATCTTTTCAATGCGAACGAATCATAAATCCGGCCCTGTCTAAATCGTCGAATATAACCTATAAACCGATCATAACCTATAAACGAGATTTTTAAAAACAAATCGCGTTCGTGTCCGATGCTCACGAGTCAGTATGCATTCGAGATAAGTATATCGATTATGTGGCGTGTCTCCGCTACGAAAATCTTATAGTATCGACGTGATTGTTTTCCGATTAAACTTTTGTCGATCTGACATTACGACTTTGACATTTCTCGTACCCTTTCATTCTAATTATTGCGTTCGGGCTTACAGTCGATGACGGAAATATACGTTTGAAATGTCTCTCCGTGCCTCTATTGACAGCTGAATTGAATCGGTCGTAAGTTTTTGTCGAAAGTAAGAGTTCTTGTTGATTCGAATCTTTAGACATTTCGAACATGGAAGAAGTGGATAAGATCATCGTACACATTCTAAAGAATATAGGGTGGTGAGTCATCGGAACAGGGCGCAGGCTCGAAACGAGTTCTGAACCGTTCGAAACCTTTTAGCGATCTCGACGACGACATATCTAGTATTAAGCAGTTCAGCGAGGAGCTGATAATCGACGCGACCGTGCGATGCGTCGAGCTCATCGAGCCGGGCACGGGGCTGCCTCGCAGGCTGCCGCCGTCGATGAGCGCGAGACTGCAGACCGCGACGCTGATAGCTCGGGCCGTGAAAGATCTCGGTTTTCGCGGCGACATGGGGTATCAGACGCTGCTCTACTTCAACGAGACGGACGTCAGACGCATGTTCATGTTCCTCGTCGAGGCGCTCCCGAGAGACACGGACAAGTCCGTACAACCGAAAGTAAAAAGTCAGTCGGACGGCACGACTCGCCGATTCGAGTTCTCACGCCCGTGACCGTTTCGCAGATCGGTTCGAGTTGCTCGAAGCCGACGTCGCTTCGGCCGTTCGGAAGTCGATCGAGACGGAACGGCCGTCGCCTCGCGCCGAGAAGCCGGTCCGGTCGTGTCCGTTCAGGTCCGTCGAGCTGTCGATTCCGGACACGAGCGCTTCGCCGATCTCCGACGGTTGTCGTCGACGTCGTGTCGTCGCGCCGGCGCCGGTTACGTTCGTTTTTCGATTGCAGGCAGAAGAGAATACTGGGCGCGGTACCTGCGGCCGGTGACGGAACAGTGCCCGTCTCGTAGACTGATACCTTCTCTGATCGCTCTCGACTCCGGACCGCACGTCGACGAAGAGAGACGCGTCGGACCGTTACGAGCGGCCTGCGACGGACGTTCGACGACCGGGGCGCACGGCGCCGAGCCGACGGACGGACCGATCTCGGACGGAACCGGCGCGGTCGAAATCGAACGGCCGGGAGTCCCGTCGGGGTCGACGGGCGGCGGAACGACCGAGATCGTCGATCGGACCCGAGCCGTCGTCGAGGACGTCGACGGGCTGAAGACCGAGATCGAACGGATCGAGTCCGGCTTGAAGATCTCGATCGCTAAGGAATCTCGGGTACGTGTCGGGTACGGCGTCGGGCCGGTCCGATTCACGCGTCGGTCGGTTTCAGGCGATCGAGAAGGTCCGGATCGAAGAGCGAGCGATCGAGAAACGAGCGAGGGACGCGAAGATCAGATCGAGGGTCCGGGCTCTGATCGCCGAGAAGAGTCTGTCGGCGACGAAACTCGACGAGACGTCCGAAGCGAACGTCGCGCGTCTGATCGACGCCGCTCTGCGTTGGGATAAGCGCCGATCGTCCCTGATAGACGAGTACAGAGACGTCCGCGAGAACGGAAATCGGAGTCGGGTAAACGTCGGACGTCCTCGTGCCGGCGAGCCGGACGGGACGGCCGTTTTCGAACCGATTCGAAGTGAACTTTTTCTTACAGTCGAAAGTCTCGCTGTACGAAGAGAAGCTCGAGAAGGAGATACGGAAATTTCAAGAGTTTTCGAACGAAGCCGCGATGAAACGGTCTCTGTGCGAACGGCTCCGCGAGAACTGTTCGAAGCTTTCGGACACCGTCAACAGGTGAGTAGACTTTCTCCGTATCCGAGACGAAGCGACGTCCGCTCGAACGTACGATTGCAGGTCGGCGTACACGAGACGTATAATGGAGATAATAGGTAACGTACGGAAGCAGAACGCCGAAATCGACAAGGTGCTCGCCGACGTGAAAGTCCTGCAGAAGGACATCAACGTCCTGAACGGCAAGCTCGATCGATCGTTCGTGCTCGCCGACGAGAGCATATTTAACGTAAGCGGAACGCCGCGTCGAAACCGGCCGCGCGTCGTACGTTTTCACGTTTTACGTCGCAGGACGCGAAGCACGAGGAGACGTCCCGGAGGGCTTACAAACTGCTCGCGACGTTGCACGGCGACTGCGGCGAGCTGAGCCGGCTCGCTATGCGGATCGGTTCGATCGTGAGGGAGACGAGAGATCTGCAGGAGCAGCTCGAGACCGAACAGAGCCGGAACACGATCGAGCGGCTGAAACACGTCACCGAAGACCTGAACCAGATCGGACGCGAGATCGAGGCGCAGAGGAGCGTCGGACTGCGGCGCGAGGCGAAGCCGAAGGCGTGATCGGCGGCGGCCGGACGTCCGTGAGATTTATCGACGACCGTATACGTATATCTATGTTTATGTAAGTCGATCGAGCGAATAAATATATATTATCGGTTATCGTTCTTCGATCCGATCGGTTCGTTTACTTAGATCCTCGTCCTGTCTAAAAATCATTTCCGGAAAGCCTACGAGTGCTACGAATAGC
The DNA here is from genome assembly GCA_034766995.1 of Acanthacorydalis orientalis. Classification (NCBI taxonomy): domain Eukaryota; kingdom Metazoa; phylum Arthropoda; class Insecta; order Megaloptera; family Corydalidae; genus Acanthacorydalis; species Acanthacorydalis orientalis. The sequence goes on along the minus strand of CM068313.1, from coordinate 473,055 downwards.
TTGCCTTGTTTTTTCTGTCGAATCGTCACGCCGGTATCGTTTTCGTAAAGAATATCGTACGTCGTCGATCTTCGTAGACCGACCGAGGTACCGGATGGCATTTTCGAACGTCGCTGATGTTTTCGCCCGTACTCTGTGTCGATATCATATAATTCGGGATAAAGAAACGATCGTGTGGAACTACAGAATTTTAATTATTTCTGTAGGTTTTATACTTTCAGTAAGTAAAAATACGTATCCGGTGTTTAACGAAGGAAAGATGCGTACAGAGGACAAATACCTTAAAGTATGTAAAATAGAGAAGACGATATTGCCTGTACTCGTGTGCACAGAAGGTGAAAACACACGGTCGCTCTGTTACGGTCGAACTCCCCGCGAGATCATCGAACTTGTTAAAAAACGCTTGTCGTTTGCACTCTTTACTATTTCAGGCTATAAATTGTAAGTCGAGAACCGAAACGTAGCTAATCGTGTTATTACCGGTCGTGCGGGTTGAAACGGTAAGAAAACTGCAAGAATATCTGCTCGTAGGTAATTGTTAGCTGTGTGCTTTTGTAAGAATATCATTAAATGACAAATTCTCATTTAAAATTCTGCTCTGGATATCTCGTGCTTCAGGGTTGGATAAAGACAATAGGAGAAATGTGATTAAACAATCTTGTAAATTGTAAATGACAAATAAATATAATTGTCACTGTTGAATGCGCATATATATATGTATATGTATTGGATGCGGTGGTGTGGTTTTCAGTTTGCCGCCATATATTGTATTGTGTTTCCTGGATACACGATATAATAATAAAAAAAAGAAAATATATGGCAACAATAATAAATAAAATTAATATTAACAAAGTTGAACCGTTAAGTTTTTAATTTTATACACGCTTATAATTTTCAAAATATTAACAGAACTGTTACTAATTTTATTGGCACTCGTGCTCATAATTTTATAACTAAAACGAATATGTTTGTCCTGAAATGGATGTTATTTTTTTATATTTGACGTAACGATATTTTCAACGCGAATTTTATATGCATGTTTTCATTATTCCAATGCGCTCACAAGGGCAAATACGATGCTGCTCGTAGCTTTAACTCTCCTGATCGATGGAGTAAACTCCGTTGACAGTGTTTTTATTTGCAAATATCCGTAATAGTGTTTTTAATTATTTCTTTGTTTTTTTGTCATACACATTACATTGATACTAATAGCTAGTGTAAGGATTAACCTCGATGTTCAACTAATTAAAAATCGTTCTATTTATTCTAGAATAGTAATTTTCGTGGAAAATATTAGTGGTAAACAGAGTTTACTGCATCGGTACGGAGTCTTAAAAAGGCACCGGGCTGGAAGCGTAACGGGCAGGACGTCCGTTACAGGAATAAGGGACAGATACTTTAGGAACAGCTCTATACAAATATCTATACAAAGTAAACAAAAGAAAAATAAAAAGAATTTCCGGAACTGTTCGGTCTTATTCCGGCGGATATCTTGTCTTATTGGAAAATTATTTACAAATGTGAGACTGAAAATAATAACTTTAACTAGCGACATGGAAAAACAAGAGGGATAGTTTGTTGACTAACTGCGAACGTACAATCGCAGTCTTTCATCTATGCGTACAGTAATGTAAAATTCCCTGAAAACGACGCAGTCGCATGTTTACTGATGCATCGAGACATCGTCGCACGTCCGTTCTGTCCTTCCGATCTATTGTTACGTTTTCTCTGTTTGCATCTCGTTTCAATACACGCGTACGCGGTCAGCACGTCTCGCGCTCACGTGACGCTTTCGTATATTTCGGTCGGCCGGCGCGATTCCATAAGCGTTCGCGTTCGTTTCAGACCGACCAACGCCAAGCCTCGTCGCGTCTCGCTCGCGCAACGTACGGTCCGTGCGCCCGTTCAGCAGTCCATCCTCGTCGATCGATCGTCGACCAATAGCCGACGACCTTTCCGTGACGTCCGTCGCGAACGATGCTCGTCGCGCTCGCCCGACGACAGTCGCCATTTTCTATCGAAGTTCAGTTGTAACAGTGATCGAGGACGTTAACGATACGGCGAGGCGAACAGGCGACGAGTTCGATTGTGTTTTCGGTCCGTTGAAATGTACGTACCTGTGTGGTGCCGACGCGAGCGTCGCTGCGCTCGTGCGACGGCATTCGTTACGGTGTGGACGTGTTGTGTTGCTGGACGGCGGGCGCAGGCACCCGCCTTCCATATTTTCAGCGTTTTTTTGTTCTTGCAGTGCGTTTGTGGTGATTGTGGGATGTCCGGCCGCCGTACGGACGGATAAAACGACGTACAGTACGCGGTCTGAAACCGGGGTTTTTGTTCCGCGAACAAAATGGCCAGTCCGGAGAAATTGAAAGAGATCAAGGATGATTACCTGTCTAGTCTGAGCGACCTGACTATCAACAGCAAGCCGCTCATCAATATGTTGACGATGCTCGCAGAGGACAACATCGACAACGCCGTCACTATCGTTCAAGCGATCGAGGAACATCTGGCAAAGGTTTTACTTTCAATGTGTAACTTGTATATACATAGATATGTGTCACGCGCGTACGTACGTGCGTGCGAGTACGTGTACGATCTGTACGTTATACGTGGACGCGCACGCACGTACGTACGTACGTCACGAGCGCGCGTACGCTCGTGAACGTGTACGCGCCTCACGTGGTTACGAGTGTTTATCGTCCGTACCGGTCGGAGCCGCGTCCTCTCGGCGGGGACGTCGCCCCGGCGTAGGTTAGGCTCGACTCTCGATACACGTCTCGTTCGGCGACGATTTTTCTTTACGATCCGAAAGATCGGATCGAACGTCACGATCCGTTCGGGTCGATCGTTTTCGTCGGAGACGCGTCGTTCGGGTCGGTCCGATACGTCGAGCGTCGATTTCGCTCGTGTAGGCTCGTTGGCTTGCGGCGGTCGACGGCACCTCGGGTAGTTCGGCGTGGCCTACGCCGCGCCGACCGTCCGAGTAAGGAACGTGTCGCGAACGAACGTGTTTTTATACGTCGTGACCGAACACGAAGCGTCTCGGTAAAAGCGGTTTTCGTCTTCCCGCGTTCGATCGAAGATGCGAGCGACGACGTTCGTCGCTCGATGTCGGTATCGTAGTCTCGGAATCAACTCGTTACGGACCGGTCCCGCGTGCGCGCGGTGATTCGATCGAACCGTGTACGGCCGATCCGACGCCGGCGTGGTCTCCGAGGTTATAATCGAAACACGAATATCGATCGATACGTTTTTACGTCACGGAGTATCGGAAGTACTGACGGCTAGAGGGCCGCGCTAGTGCCGGTTCCGTCGTACACGATTCTATCGAGTTCAGGCCCGTGAGAAGTCGACGATCGACGTCGACGTACGTAAACCGTAAGCTCTCGATCGTATAGAAAATTCCGAGCGACCGTTCGCCCGTTTAAAGAGCGTACGTCGGTTCTTCGGCGGTCCGCTCGCACGTAGTGTCACGTTTCACGTACGCCGGCGTTATCCGTTCGGGTGCGCGGCGCTCGTCCGACTGTCGGAGTTCGCTCTTTCGAGGTGCGTTTCGGACGCCGGTCCGGTTCGAACCTCGCTCGGCGAGCCGCCGAACGAGTCCGACGATAAACACTCGCCGAGTACTCCGAGTAGTTTTAAGTAAGTGCGAGGATACCGCTAACGATTATTTTCAGCATTTAGTGTTATCTGTTTGAAACAAAACAAAAAAAAAATGATCAAATATATGAATATAATTGATAGAAAATAAATTTGAGAAATAAAGATTTATTTACACAAACGAGCAGATTTTTTTGCATGGCATTTCATTTTTCTTATACCACCATTTTTGACGACTATTACGTTATTTGTTTGTCTCTTTTCGTTTCATAAGTAAAAGAGGCGACGAACGCGCCCGTCTCAACGGGCACGGTCTCGTCGTAGAGAGGTTCGACCGACCGTCGGTCTGGACGGTCGTGGCGCGGGTGTGCGCGTCGACGCGTGCTCCTTTCGTTCATTTGTTGTTTTCTTTTGTTTATTTTTTTTTCTTTTTAAAAAACTTGTGTAGATATGTGAATTCACTGTCTGTCGGATTTCGAAAATCAGATTAAAGTCTAGTTTCTGTATTTGAAATGAGTGGGAAGCGTCGAAAGAGAGTGAGAGAGAGAAGCATACGTGTACTTTCGCCTCGTGCGAGATGCCACGGTCTTTTTTTGTTTGTTTTTTTTTGTTTGAAAAAAAAAGAGGTTCGGGCGGTACGAGTAGTAATAGTAGTAAGAGTAGGGGACTCGTCGAAGTGAAAAGAAGGAAGCAAATCAAATGAATCGATATAAAAAAAAGTGTAATCGAAACCCGTCGACCGTCGTCGTCGAAACCCGTGCCCGCCGGGCTACGGTTTCGGAGTGTTTGGTTCCCGGAGTGTCGGACGGCGGGCGCATACGGTCGGTCGTGCTGACGCCGTATGCGCCGGATCCGCGTCGAGTGAGCGTCGGTTCGTCGTCGTCTCCTCAAGCATCGGCAAGATATTCGAGCGAGTGTGTCTGTGTTTAGGTCCGCGGCGAATATAAATTACCAGTTCTCTATCTTATCGACTCGATCGTCAAGAATGTCGACAACGCGTACACGACACTGTTTACACAGAACATCGTGTCGAACTTTTGCGGCGTCTTCGAGAAGGTGAGTGTCACGAACGGTCCGGTTTTGTCGGTCTCGCCGCTGTCGGCGACGAAACGCGGCCGAGACATTTTGAATTTCAGGTCGGGCAATGTGCGCGGACGGGCGTTACTACGGTCGTTTGCGAGTCGGCCCGAAACGTTCGGGCGGTACGATTTTAGCGCGCGCGACACGTCAGAGGACGTCACGAAACATTCGAGCGATCGCGGCCCGCTCGATCCTCGGGATGAACCGAGCTCGGCGGACAGCCGAACGTTCGATCTGCCGTCTAGATCGATTCTGTTCTGAATGTATTTGCTTATTTCGCGATACGGACGAGACTGACAGGAAAAAGGCCATTTCGTTGTTTGCTCGTCGTTCAGAGATTCCCTAATGTCCCTTTTTACAAACGCATCGCACGTCCTAAATTATTCTCGTCTCGGCTGTCCGGCGAGAGTCGGATTTTCCAGCAGCGATACTCGGTCAGAAAAGTGGACGGCCGTCCTTAACCCTTGCGTTACTAACGCGATACGCACGTCCCGTCGATTTTCAAAAATTCACGTCGGGAAAATGCTTTACTTACATAGTGACACCCGCTACAAAGTACTGTCGCGTGATTCGTGGACGATAATTTTGGGCCGATTCGGACTACCCCGCGATGCAGTTGATCACAGTTCACCGAAATTAATCGAAACGGAAGATGTCGTGTCGAAAGGGTTAAGCGTTTCCGATCCACAATTCATTCGAGATCGGTCTGAGCGACCGAACGAGCGTCGCCGAGAGACGTACCGATTCGAACGTTTCGCGCCGATTCGAAAACGCCGATCTGTAAACAACACAGTGTAACATCTGAATGACGAACTCGGCTGTCGGTCGATCTTAAACGTCGTGAGTGTACTCGATCGACGAATCGCTTTGTCGGACGATTTCGTCATACAGAGAGATTTCACTATGCTTGCATGCATTGACATCATGATGAGCGTGTGCCGATTTTTTTTTCATGTCAAAATTCCGAATAGAAGATCGAGCGAAGTTGAAATATTTTTTCGTACAGAACTACCTGCTCTAAAGTGGTAAACGAGCGCAACAGAGACGGATAATACGCAACGTAATGTCTTATAAGTAATCGAGTACCCTTATCGAAAGTTTGTCGTAAAATTCGGTTGGCCATGCGAGGCAGACGAGGACAAATCGAGCATTGACTGTGTTGAGTGATACTTGAAAACAGCCGCGGAGATACGACGTTCCGTTGAAAGTCGTAGCTCACTCTCTGTCTCGATTGAATTAATTCGGATCTGCAGCGCTGCGTTTATTCATTTCTTTTTAAAGTTCTGTTTATAATGACATTCGTATAGATGTCGTATTTCTTTCAAGAACTGAACTATATTCGTTCATCCACAACTCTAAAAGTGGCCGTTACTGTTGTTTGTAGATGTAGTGGCATTCGTACGTACCCTAAAAGTGATAAACAAAATGTAAAAGTTATTTCGCGCTCGCTCGATCTTCTGTTCGGAAAAAGTGTAACGACATGCATCGGCATCATCAGTTTATATATTTATGTGATATGTTCCCAAATATAGAACCGATACAGAGCATAAACAGGACCGAACTGAGTCGATTTGAGCGAGATTTGGAATTAAATCGAGGTTTTCGTACATTTCATCGAATCTTATCGAAGCGAGAAAATCATCGGGCGGTGCTCGTTAACTTTCACCGAAAACTGGCACCTAGGTCCCGTTAGTTTGCAGTAGTGTCGGCCGTATCACTAGACCTAGTGGCATACGAAACGCAGCTATTTAGCGAGATCTTGTTTTTAGCTCGTCCGGTGCGTGTCCTCTTTATGCGTTGTATTTTTGGAATTTCGACTCGACTGGAGTTCTCGGCACCGACTACGTATTCACATTCACGTATGATTTTTTTTTGTATTTGTTTCGTACCCGTGGATTTGAGTCGCCCGTTTCTTCTCGAGATCGCACGTATTTTTACGTTTTCTCTTCCGCTTGTAGAAAAGAATAGGAGAATAGTGACCTCGAGGAGAAGAGACAAGTTATCGCGGAGAGGATGGTTTGTCTCGATGACGATGCCTTCGAGCGCGAACGTACGGAAAAATTTTATAATCGGATTTTCGGTCGTTTTTGCTCGAAGAATGTCGTGATCGCGATCGAGACATGTATGTAGGACGGCCGGTAATCGATCTTTGAACATCGAAGGCCGATCAGAACAGTTTCTCTAGTCTGCGCGGAAATAAACAAAAAAAAATCATATGTGAGAGTGTGTGTGTGTTGTGTGGTATGTCTCGACTTGAAGCTTGGATGGCTGCCGGCACGGCTTAAACCCGCATTCGTTTAAAACAGCCAGAACGGAATGTTGTCGGCGCCGCTCGATCGTAGCAGGCGAGGTTTGCATCGGCGCGAATTGTCGATTGTTATAGTTGTCATTCGAGTCGCGCTGTCGTCGCGTTGTGCTCTAGTAGAGGCGTACAGAACTTCCGGCAGTTTCTCGAATGTCTGTCGATTGTGTTTTATATTCTGATTGTCGGTGCACGTTACGTACACTCTCGATCGTTCGCATGACGATTGAAATAACATTAAATACAAGTAAAAGTCTGAACTGTGCGGTACTTTTAAGTGTGTATCAGAAATGTACCAGCGAGTACGGGTTATGGCGTTGAGCGTTTTCGACATTAATACTGTCCGACCCGGATAAGCCTCAAGTTGAGACATACCTTGAAGCCGCGCTGGCGGAGAGAAAGCTTCAAATCGAGACGTACCTTTCAAACTCGAACAGACCGATTTCAAAGCCAACCGTCTTGCGTATTCTGGTCAAAAGTCCAGCCGTTCTGTGCTAGTCGCGTTTGTTCCCGTGCGGCGGGTCAAGGCGCACCTCGATCCTCGACGAGAGTGGATCGAAGTAGAACCGAATTACATTTGTTTTGTATCTGCCGTGCGTTGAAAATGTATAGAGAGACGAGGAACATATTCCTTTTCTCGACAAACCAAGTAAATGTAGATACGGTCACTTGCAGCGAGCACGGATACAACGAGCCCGTCGCTAAACGTTTGCATAGATTTCATTTCGTCAAAATTCCCGTACAGAGCGTCGTTTTTTTTTTTTCAAAAAAAAGAGCTCGTTCCGTGAATATGCTTTCGGTCCCCTCCGAGTACTTCTGATTGGCGCTAAATCCAAATTTTGAAAGTAGTTAGGTGGCCGTCTCGCACCTCTTGAAATAATTGCCGATCTACTTCCTTCTCTTGTCTTTGATAACAAGCTGCCCGGCTGTTATTCGGCTGCCACCGACTGATCATTCTAAAAAACTAGAATGAGAATAGTTTTTCAGGCGTGCGTTCCGAAAACAGTACCGGAAAACAAGAAGGTCCGATGATCCAGAACGGTGAAGGTCGTCAGGACACGAGGGAATCGGTTTTAAAGGTAATTCGGTTCTACATCGGTCGTCTTTATGAAGTGTGCTTCGACTTGCGCGCGGAATAATCTTTGTCGGATCGTCGCATCTCCCCTCCGTGTCGGAATCGACAGACCGTCGAGCGCGGGTACGAAAGAGGTCTGTTCGAGTGTCAGCGTCGACTCCCGTCCGCTTCTCGTGGACCGGCCGGGCGCGTCGTTCTCGTTCGTCGCTTTGTTTTCGGTCCGCGCGGACGAAACGCGCGCGCGCCGCAAACAGTTTTCGCATCGGAACGTGCGACGATCGTCTCGTGTTTCCGCGCGATCGGCGCGCGCGGCGAGCGAACGAAACGACGGTCGTCGGACGTCTCGGCGCGGTGCCGGTGCCGGAACCGCCGTTGCGGGTCGACGATTCCGTTCTATGCGGAGCAGGCCGTGCCGTTCGGTCGTCTCAGTGTGTCGTGTGTGTCTCGGTCCACCAGGTCGACGAGCGGATACGCGCGCAGATGTTCAAGCTGAGGCAGACGTGGAGCGACGTGTTCCCGCCGAAGAAGCTGTACGCGCTCGACGTCCGCGTCAACAACATCGATCCGGCGTGGCCGATCATTGCGCCGACGCCGACGCCGAGTATACATGTAAATCCAAAATTTTTTAATAAGGTATGTCCGCGTAGTAGCGTGTAACCGTGGGGACGTTTCGGTCGCATGAATGTGTCATTCCGTGTGGCAGTAGACGTTCGTTCCCTCGCACATGGGCAAGTGTCGCCGCGGCGGACGCGGGGCCCCGCTACGTCCGCTCATGTGCGCGTTCTCGTTCTAGACCGGCGCTGCGGCGGCGACGGCCGCGACGGCGACGACGACGGTGCCGCCGGCGGCAGCGGTCGCGGCGACGGCCGCCGTCTCGACGGCGTCGTCGGCGGCCCTCGGCTCGAACATTTCGACGCTCGATCCGAAGAGCCTGGACATGCTGCTGATCGCGAAGCAGAAGCAGCTGATCGAGCTGCAGCAGCGTAAGGTCGAGCTCGAGCTGCTGCAGGCGAAGGTCAAGCTCGAGGAGCAGCAGAAGAAGCAGCTGCAGACGACGACGACGACGCTGCCGAAAGCCGCCGCGGTAGGTGTTCGGTTTTCTGTTTCGTTCTTCACGACGCGGCGCCACGGGACCCGGTGCTCTGCCGCTCCGCGAGACGATCGGCGACGATTTCTCGAACGGTCTCGGTTCGAAGAGTTCGCCGGGGGGCGGGGGGGGGGCGAACCCGATGGCGTTCGAGGTCGCTTCGAACGCGAGAAGGTCCGTTCACCTTCCTGTACGACGATGATGATTTGCGCGTGCCGTTTTTGTAAATCAACGGCGTTTTCGTGTCGTCGTTTTAAGGGGCGCTTCGGAAGGTCGCAGGCCGCGGTACGTTCGAACGGCCGCGCTTGTGGGAAATTTTCTAGTGTTTCAAAGTATAAAGAAATGAATCTAAAAGAATAGAAAAGTCGGTTTTTTTCGTTGCGCGACGAGCGGCAGACATTGTTTCTTCGCGCCACCGAATTCGCGCATCGTTTCACGTATTTCACTTGTTTCGACAGCCGTCTGTCACGTTGCCGTCTATGAAAACCGTGCTGACGAAGCCGACCGCGTTGCCGGTCGACGTCAAACCGGCCGAGGGCAAATCCGTCGCCGCGGTGAAGCCGTCGATCACGAAAATCATGTCTCAGGTGAGTGGTCGCCGCGTTACGATCGTGCCTCGGCACGTCGTCGTCGTCGTGCGATCGTGCCTCGAGTGACCGTGCGTGTGTGTCGTGCAGGTCGTGCCGCCGGCGTTCGTCCCGAAGGCGGGAAGCAACGCGGGGACGCGGATCGCGCCCGTCAACAGCGCGCTCGTCGCGGCGACCATCAAGTCGGCGCCGCGCGACCCGCGCTTAGCGTCGAAGCGCGCCCACCCGAAGGTCGCGCCCGCCGAAGTCGTCGTCGACGACGAGCCGCCGAAACCGACGAATCCGGTCGCCGCCGCGTCGGCGGACCGCCGCCAGAACAAGCACAAGACGAACCGGACGGCGTCGGAGCCGGCGGGCTGCGCCGGAAACGGCGACGACAGCGGCGCCGTCGACAAGGCCGCTTTCGGTAAAGCCGGCGTCGTCAATCAGAACAACGCGGCCGGCGCGAAAGATCCGCGTTTAGTCAGCAACAAGGTCCACGGGTCGGCGCCGGCGGCGGCGCCCGACGTGCCCGGCCGCCGCGCGAAACGGAAACAGGCGTCGGCGCGCCTGAGGGCCGCCGAGCAGACGGCCGCCGAACCGTCTCGCCGGTCCCGGCCCGGCGGCGGCCGCCAGGACGCCGTCGTCACGGTGCCGGACGGCCCGTCGGACGACGCCCACCGACCGTCGTCCCGGTCCTCGGTCAAATCGAAGCGCAAGGATTCGACGCGCGGAGACAGGTCCGAAGCGAAGCGGAACGCCGCCGAACGCGCGAAGGGCTCGGCGGCGACGGCGCTCGCGTCGCAGTCCGCGAACGAGCCGCAGCGGGACGTCAAGTCGGCGAGGAGCAGGGAGCGGTCGAGGCGCGAACGGTCGCCGGAGCAACGCCGCGACGTCGATCTGCGGGTCGGCGCGCCGCCGGAGAAGCAGCCGCGCGTCCGGTCGCCCGGCGCCGAAGAGAACGCTAAAAGTAAGCACGCGTCCGACGCACGGCTCGTCGGAGACCGGCGCCGAAGCGCCGCGGTCGTGACGTTCGGCCCGTCGCGCGCGCGCCGTCGCGGCCGCGCGGGCGTTCGTTTCACGGCGCCTGCGATGTTCGTCGTCGAGTCGAGCGACGACGACGACGGCGTTGTTGTTATGTTCGGTGTGTCGACTGCGGTCGTGTTCGCAGAAATCTTTATCCAATATATTATTTTCACAAACAAACGCTTTGTCATTTGGGTTTCAGGTTTCCCGACGCGCGAGATCGGCCGATCCGGCGATCTCGGTCCGTCGCGCGTATGCGACGCACGGCTCGAGCGTCCCCGGTTCGTTCTAGCTCGGAATCGAAACGCGTCGGTCCGGGTCCCGTGAAACGGTATTCGACGATCGGGATTTCGGATCGGCCGTTCTCGTGCGATCCGCCGCTCGACGGCGGTTTCCCGTATCGATCCGTCGGTACGGTCGATCGATTCGAATCGTGAGTGAATCGTCGAGTAAAAACTCGACAGGGCCTCGAACATCCCGCAGACGGCTGCGAAAATAAAAAAAAAACACCGTCTCTGTACTTGTTTCGACGCTCGCTTGCCGCGACTGTGTCGCCGACTCGATCGTCTACCGATGCATTTCATAACACGTTTCTATTATCGAATAAAACTATTTCGAACGGACGAGAAAAGTATCGTTTAAAAAAAAATTCGCTCGAGCCTCGCACGTCCTTTTCTTATCTCCGAATGTACTGTTTTTGTGGATTTCAGCTCCGTTCGACGCGTCTGATGTTTTTTCTACGGCGCGGTTCGTTGTCTTTAGGATCGATTTTATCGTTCGTTTCGTTTGTAAAGAGACCTTTCCGGCATTAAAAATACGTGACGGACTCCGCACGTCCGTATACCGAACGAGTCGCACGGTCTGCCCTGTCTGGTTACGGGTCGATGATTTTCAGACTTTTTTAAAAAAAAAAATGAAAAATCCAGTAAACGCTAACCGGACCGACCGACTTTAGCTCTGGGCTCGGAGATGCCGGAAACGGTCCGGTCTTTCGTACGACAACGATATAAAACGATGTTTGCAGCGCACCAAGTCATAGACACGAACACGGCCAGCAAGGACGTCGACCTGAGGCAACTCCCGGCGGCGACGGCGATCGTGGCCGGCAAGAAACGGGTGTCGAACGACGGCGCCGAGCAGCCGAACGCGAAGAAGAACAAGGCGGAGATATTCGACGCGTAAGTAGTGACGGGGCGACGCGCCGACCGACGTCGGCGCAGGAACGCGCTCGCCTGACGACCGCGATCGCTTTCATAGCTTGTTCGGGAACGAGGACGTCGACCTGCGCACGTTGACGGCCGCGCCGCAGACGAGGCCGCCGACGCCTCCGCCGCCGATCATCTCCTCGCCGTCGACGCCCGGAATCGACGACAAAGACAACGGCGGGTGGGCGAAAGTCAAGGAGACGAAGTCGCCGGTCATGCCCGGGCCGAACACGCACCTGGCTACGGTCAGGGCGAAATTGGCGAAGGCGACGAACAGGGACCGGCTCGGCAGGCCGCTGCTCTACAACAGGACGCCGGGTGAGTCGATTTCCGGTCCGGGAAACGTTACGGCGTCGTTTTCGCGGACGGTTTCTCTCCGTCGATCGAGCGGACGATGCGACTTTCGTTCCTGAAGCGCGGACTCGCCGTCGACTCTCGAACCGAGAAACCGAACGCGCCTGTACCCGCGAGAACGACTATCGAGCGTTCTTTTTCAGAAGAGTCGATATTCCGACGCGGATTCCAACCGAAGATCTCGGACGACGCGAGCCTGAAAGTGATTCTCCGTCAGGCGGAAGAGGAGCACAAGAACGGGAAGATATCGTCGCTGCAGTTCCAGATACTGATGCAGCAGGTGATCAGGCTGATCGAAACGCAGAAGCTGCGCGAAGCGCAGCGCAAAGAGGCCAAGTTCTCCGGCTCGCCGGTCGACGGGAACCTCCAGCCGATCAGCGACGACGAGCTGAGCGTCGACTTCAGCGAGGACGACGACGACGTCGACGGCAAACCGACGTCGAACGACGACTCGGCGAAAGAAGCCGCCCCGCCGTCCGTCGCGCCGAAACAGCTCGAGAGTCGGCCGAGCACGCCGCCGAAGTCGGAAACGCAGTCGGCGGAGTCCGAGTCGCGTCCGTTCGACGGCGCCGCCCAGTTCCAGCGCGGTCAGAGCGAGAACGCGCGGACGACGCGTAAGCCGAGAAACAGGCCGCTGACGAGACGGTGGGACGCGCCGGTCGGCCCGCCGCCGATCTGGGAGCCGGCGCGCGCGCCGATCGTCGTGACGCTCGCGTCGCAGACGCAGGTTCAGCAGGTCCAACCGCGGCCTGCGATCTGGACGCGGCCGACGCCGAACAGCGTCGACGACAAGGAGAGGTTCGCGTCGGCGGTGTGGCAGCAGCCGGCGACGTTCGTGCTGCCGAGGATGCCGCTCGTCAGGACGGCGGCGGCGCAGTCGAACGCGACCGGTCAGATCGACTCGAGGCCGAACGTCGCGACCGGCGGGTTCGTGCGGAACCCGCCGGCGCCGCACTACGATCCGAGCGCCTCGCCGCCGGCGATCGGATGCCACGCGACGAGGGAGCTGCCGCAAGCGGACCCGGCGGTGCTCGATTACATAAACGACGACGTGATGAAGACGATCAACATCGACGGCGTCCCGAGGGAGATCCGGTAAGTTTACTGTGTTCGTGCGTATATCCGACTCGATCTCGTTTAGAAGTAGCCGCACGATCGATTATTTGAAATTCGGCTACCGCCGACCGTGTCGCCCGGACCGTTCTCGCGGTCCGGTAGCGAGCCGTGCGGACGCGCCCGACGCTTTCGGTCGCCGGTTTGACGTCCGCGTCTTGTCGCAGGTACTACGGCGAGACCGCGATCGTCATAATGAGCTGGGACGACCCGCGCGAGATATCGTTCCAGGCCGGACAGCGGCGCGTCACGTTCGACGAGAAGGAGTCGTATCTGCTCTCGTTCAACGACACGTACTGCGACGTCATGATAGCCGGCTCGCCGCACAAGATCCGTCTCGGCGGCCCGACGCGCGAGCTGTACATCGACGACAAGTGGTACGAGTGCTTCTTCGGCGGACCGGGCATCGGCGTCGAGATCGACGGCAAGATACGCGTCGTCAAGATGGAGGGCCCGCCGCCGCAGGTCAAGATCGGCACGACGAAGCGGACCGACCTGTGCGCCGGCCGGATCAACCTGATCGTCGACGCGCGCACGATGGTGCCGATATTCCTCGACGCGAAGCCGCAGAAGTTCGACATCGAGGGCAAGATACACACGCTGAGGTTTGTCGACGCGCTCAAGACCGTGCTGATCAACGAGGTGCCATTCAAGGTCGAGTTCGGCGGACTGCCGAAGCCGATCAAGGTGCACGACAAGAAGCACTTCGTACGCTTCTCGGTGCTGCCGAGGGGCGTCGTGCCCGGACACGTCGACATCAAGGACATGGAGGGACGGAAGATGGTCGCGCCGGCGTCGCCGCCGAAGATCGAACCGCCGGACGCTTCGGCGGCGGGGGCGGCCGCCGAGATCCAGGCCGCCGTGACCGAGCAGCAGGCGGTGCAGCTGCGAGAGCAGCCGCTCCCGATCGAGGTCGCGCCGGTCGTCGACACGAATGAACCGGTGCTGCCGATGGTCGGCAAGAGACGCCCGCCGACGATCGACGTAGGCGAGAACAGGTCGAATTCGCCGACGTTGTCGACGATACAGCAGAAGGCGTCCGTGCAGCCGAAGAACTTCGGAGAGATCTCGGGTGAGTCGTCCGCATCGAGTATTCTGTTCTCTCTCTCTCGATGTTCGCGCGCGAATCGATCGTGAACTAGACGCCTTTTCCGTATGTAAAAACATTCGTTAGAGTCGTCGTTTCGTGCGTTTCGATGGTGACGGCGTCGTCTTCAGACCGCCGTGAAGTACAGGACGTCGGCTCCGGCACGATCGTCCCGAGAATGTTTTGCGTTCGTTTCTCAAAGAATTCCGTTTTCGCTAGGTCTGGATATACTGTCGAGCCTGATACCGACGGCGATGGCACCGTCGTCCAACATAAATTCGAGCGGGTACGAAGTCGAGCACATGGAGCCTGCCGCGACGCCGGCCGTGCAGGCGACCGGCGTAGGCGCGATACCCGGTCTCGAAGCGGTGCCGCGCGCGGCTCCGATCGTCGGCCTCCCGTCGACGATCGACATCGACGAGCTGTTCCGTAAACTCGTCGCCACCGGGATCGTCAGCAACCTCGTCGAGACGAAATCGACGAAGGAGACGAAAGCCGAAGAGTCTAAGAACGCCATGAAGTCGGTCCACTTCGAGAAACCGGAAACGCTCAAAGTGTCGGTATTTTGTTTAGTGCCCGCCGACGTTCCGTCGGTCCGCCGCCGGTCCTAGACTGACGGTCGGTCGATCCGCTTTCCAGGAAGCAGCCGTCGCTCGTCACGACCCTGTATTCCGGGATGCAGTGCAGCTCGTGCGGCGTCCGCTTCCCGCCGGAGCACACGATGAAGTACAGCCAACACTTGGACTGGCACTTCAGGCAGAACAGACGCGAGAGACACTCGGTGCGGAAGGCGAACAGCCGCAAGTGGTTCTACGACGTCTCCGACTGGATACAGTTCGAGGAGATCGAGGATCTCGAGGAGAGAGGTGCGGTCGTCGTCCGTGCCGCCGCCGCTTCGTGCGCGCGCGCGTCCGTTCGTTCGTTCGGTGATCGTGTCTTTGTCACAGAGAAGAACTGGTTCGAGAGCCAGCAGCTGGCGAATGCAGCCGGGGAGACGGCCGTCGGCGACGAGGCCGGCGAAGAGGTCGAGGTGCCGAGCGTCGACGCCGGCGGCGCCGGACAAAACGCGCGCTGCGACGTGTGCCACGACGCGTTCGACCAGTTCTACAACGAGGACAAGGAGGAATGGCACCTGAAGATGGCGACGCGCGTCGACGGGAAGCTGTACCACCCGCTCTGCTACGAGGACTACAAGGTAAGCGACCGGTCGTCCGTCCTCCCGTTCACCGAGTATTCACGGATCTGTCCGAAGGCGTCGATCGAGGACGCGTCGCGCGCGGACACTTCGCCGAACGACTCGGCCGAGACGACGAGACCGAAGCACGAAGAGGACGAGACGACGGACGAGCCGGATCCGATCGAGCCGGAGCCGGTCGATCCGGAGCCGGCCGATACGGATACGAAACGGGAACGGAAAGACGAGACGCCCGCCGACCCGAAAGTCGAGCGAGCGGTCACGCCGGACGTCGAGATCATCGAGGAGGAGCCGGTCAAAGCGGAAGATCTGACCGGCGAGGAGGACCCGGACGCTTCGGACGTGATCGAGGTCAACGAGAAGGAGATCGAGAGCATCACGTTGGTGGACGACGACGACGATGACGACGCGACGGTGCGGTCGCACGGCATCGTCGCGGAGGAGCCGCTCGTGTTCGACCTGACGTCTGTCAAGATCGAGCCGATCGACCCGGACGCGGCCGAGGAGTATCCGCTCATTGACGACGACAACGTCATGCAGAACAGCTTCGCGAAAGATGCGGGCGAACGCGGTGAGTCTTTTCAGAAAACGCAGACACGTCGGTTTTTAATTCCTCTTCGTCATTAAACCGTTCGCCGCGCACGTATCGTCCCGAAGATAAAAATACGCGATATTCCTATGGCGATACGTCGGGTAATACGGGGCACGGTTTTTTTTCGACCGGTCGCTACGATCTTTTGTAAATAAATATGTTTTGTTTGTTTGTTTCTTTCAAAAAAATTACGATGCAAGAATTCAAATGAGCTCAAAGCCTACCGTGCACTATTCCACTAATGCACGATGCCCTCTCAGACGTGTAAACGTTTCTGATGCGCGCGTACGACCCCGTGCACGTCTCTGATGCGATCACTCTGATATTTAATAAATATTGTCGGTCCGTACACCGTGTCACTGTTTTTAATATCTGTAAACTGTAAGTCAGCGCTCGTGTCGATTAACGCTTCCGGCCAGCCCTGCGCGTTCTCGAAACTCTCCGTATCGGTGCAGTAAACACAGTTCGCCGTCGATGTTTTTCATTAAAATCGCTACTTACGAGAACGAACAGAAGGATTTTTAATCGGTCGAACATCCGGATCGATCCTTACACTAGCGATTACTATCGATATAACGTGTCTGTGACGAGAAGGTATAGAAACATAATTATAAAATGTCGCGATAGATGTTCGTAAGTAGAAAAACGCGCCGTCTACCGAGTTCGCTGCGGCGAAACGGGACACGGGGTCTCGAATGTTTCCGAGACGATCGCGGCGTCGACCGGTCGGCGTGTTCGCGCGCCGTCGGACGACTCGAGCGAATGACGAACCGGTCTCTCGTTCCGACAGACATGGAGGCGCACGCTCCGGCGGCGGACACGACCCGCGCCGCCGTCGTCAGTTCGATCGACGGCAACGTCCAGATGGAGGCGCCGTCCGCTCCCGCGATGTCGGTCCCGGGCGGCAAGATCAAGATCAACATATCGAAGCCGATCGCGAAGGAGGCCGACAAGGTCGACGAGAAGCCGGCGGCCGACCGACAGGACGCGGCGACCGTCGTGCCGGAGCCGTCGCCGCCCGGCGACGAGCCGCCGACGCAGGTCAAGCTGAAGCCGGCGCTCGAGGGCAGGACGCTGCAGCGGCTCGAGCCCGTCCGCAAGGGCACCGAACTGTCCGGACTGTGTTCGATCATGTGAAATCGTGCCGCGCTCGTCCCCGTTTCGTCGTTCGTCGTACGCGACGACCGGACGCTGTCGGAACGTATATTCATAGGAAAAATTGTACTCTTGTTTTGTATCATATCTGTATATAAAATAAATATAGAAATCTGTTTTTGTTACGTCGAAACGTTCGGTGCGTGATCTTGTAAACGAAACTACTTTACACACACAGACACACGGCGCGCGCGAGCGCACCTCGGCGGGCGGCGAGTCGGGATCCTCGTCGAGGGGGCGCCGGAGGCCGGACCGATCTCGGCGGCGTGCCGTGCGGTCTCGCGACCGCTTCGGAACGGACGCGTCGACCTCGGTCGAACCGTTATTTCATCGCGAACAGACACGAACGAAACGATAGTTCGCTCGTCACCGTTTCGAGAAACGTTCGGTCGGTTTTCTTTTCTCGGAAGAAAAAAACGAAACGAAAGAGCCGTCGGTCGAATTCCGCGCCCGCTCGACCGACTCTGACTACGGCGGGCGCACGCCGCCGCGGATCGGTTCCGTTTCCGTCGCCCCCGGAGCGGTCGACACGTCGAACCGTCCTTTCAGGTAACGTAAAAAAAGGGAATTTCGCACGCCGTCTCGACCGGACAGCGGACGTCGAAACGCATAACGACGGTGAAAAACGGCCGGTCCGGCTCGACGGTCGATCGTACGGGAACCTCCGTCGGATCTTTTACGATCGTCGATCGATCGTACGTACGGACGATCGATTCTCGATAAAGCTTTTCGCGTACCGATCGACCGGCTCGACTTTTCTGTTTCTTAGTGTTTAAGGCTATGATAAGTATATGAAAATACATGATTTTTTGATTATTCACTCTTTTTTTTTCTCTGATCATGATGATGAATCCCAATGTACTTGTCTTAAATGAGTGTCGAAATAAATAAAACTATTCGTAGAAGAGACCGAAATCGTTTCATTCAAGGCCGCCCGCATCCCGCCTCCTCGCGGATCGAATTCGCACGATCGTTTTTCAGAAAAGTCTAATTATCTCTCCCGCACTGATTCGCGGGAAGAAAGAAGAAATCGCTCGTGAGATGACTAGTCGACTTTTCCGCAAACGGTTTTGATTCGAGACTAGATCCGTAGATCGAAACGGTTTTCCAGCTTTATAGCACGTTCGCGTGAAGCTGGCCTTGGTGAACGGCGGTTTTTATAATTCGCTGGTTTAAAATTGTTCTTTTTTTTGTATGTTATGTGTAGAACGAACAAATCGATAAAATAATTTCAGATACCGAACTCGGAAGCATTCATATCTGAAAATCTCTATCTGAAAAACTGTGCCGTTAATTTTTTCAGCCAGTGTGTATGTATATATATATATATTTGATATATATATATATATATATATATATATATATATATATATTTTATACATATATATATATATATATATATATATATATATATATAACAGGTGGGCTGAAAAGTTCGTAGGCTGACACATAAATGGCGCTACTAGTATCAAATCCATACGATTTTTAGTTAGCCCTAACCTTCAAAAGACGCGTATATAAATTTGACAGCTGTTGCACTATTAGTATCTGAGTTATAGCATTTTTAGTGAAAGAACTTTTGTTACCTTGAAAAAATGGATAAAAAGGAATTTCGTGTGTTAATAAAAAGCATTGCTTTTTGGCGAAAAAAAATACTGTCGAAACCGAGGCTCGGCTCAATAAACATTATTCGGACTCTGCACCAGGAAAATCAACCGTAGAGAGGTGGTTTGCTAAATTTAAACGAGGCGAAATGAGCACCGAGGACGATGCACGCAGTGGACGCCCCAAAGAGGCCGCCGCCGACGAGAACATCAAAAAAGTCCACAAAATGATTTTCGATAACCGTAAAGTGAGGTCGATCGAGATAGCCGAGACCCTAAAGATATCAAACGAACGTGTCGGTCGTACCGCGCATGAATATTTGGATATGCGAGAGCTCTGTTCGAAGTGGGTGCCGCGCGAGCTCACAATCGACCAAAAATCGACAATGCACCGTGTCACAAATCAATGAAATCGATGGCGAAATTGCAAGAATCGGGCTTCGAATTGCTTCCGCATCCACCGTACTCTCCAGATCTGGCCCCCAGCGACTTTTTTCTGTTCTCAGACCTCAAGAGGATGCTCGCTGGACGGAAATTTTGCTCCGATGAAGAGGTAATCGCCGAGACTGAAGCCTATTTTGAGGCTAAAGACAAATCGTATTATAAAAATGGTATCGAAAAATTGTACGACCGCTATAATCGTTGCATCGCCCTCGAAGGGAACTATATTGAATAATAAAATCAAACTCTATCAAAAAAGAAGTTTTTTCTATGCAAGCCTACGAACTTTTCAGCCGACCTGTTATATATATATATATATACATATTTATATTTTATATATATATGTGTATATATATATAATAAAAATTTGACAGCGCGGAGGCCGTCGAAAACCATCTCGCCGTCTGTTTTGTCGAAAAACCGCGCATCTTCTACGAACGAGCAGCCGCCCGCGCGCCGGATAACGATCGCAGAAAACAAATAGCGAGCACGCGATCGATCGACGAAAATGTTTCCTGCGAAAGACGAATCGTACGCGAACTTCTGCACCGGTCCGATGCGAGCACGGAGGCGAAGCTTGCGCGCGAACCGATAGGGAGAAAGGGAACGAAAAGAAAGGGCGACAGCGACGAAAATACAGACTTTATTTCTCGACGCGTTTACAGTCGATTACGGATCGATCGTGCGCGGCCGTCGCCGATCCGCTACATCGAGCAGTTGTGCGGCCACCTCGGGAACGGGATCGTGTCTTTGATGTTCTGCACGTTCAGCAGCAGCTGCAGGTACCTCTCGAAGCCCATGCCGTAGCCGCCGGACGGCGCGCCGCCGAATCTCCGCAGGTCGACGTACCAGTCGAGGTGCTGACCGCCGCCGGACGGAATTCTCGACTTGAGACGATCGTACGAGTCTTCCCTCAAGCTGCCGCCGACCAGCTCGCCGACGTTCGGCACGAGGAGGTCGAACGCCGCCACCTGGAACGCGAAGCGGGTCGAGAGCGCGAAGGAACGGCGTCGTCGAACGTCGATTCTGTCTGGAATCGAGACGCGAACGGCGGTCGTTCGTTTCGCGTACGATGTTTTTTTTTTTTTCATCTTGAAAGATTCTCCACAGCGTGCTCGGTCGTAGATAATATTGCCGAACGCTCATTTCACATTAAATCTAGAGTGAGGTGCAGACCTATAGCCAGGCTGTCATATCGGCGGGGGCGAACACAATTTTCGGGGAGGCAAATTTTTTTTACGTCGAAATTGTTCAACCTCGTACCTAGAACCAAATCTCTCTCTCTCTCTCTCTCTCTATATATATATATATATGCTATTTCATTCGAGCCGGAAAGGGACGGGCTCGATCCTGAAAAGAGAGCGAGTGGCGCGTTTGTGGACGGGTCGGATCGACGACCGGTCCCGCTGCCACGACGAGACCTCGCAGGCCGGAACGGTTCCGGTCACGACGCCGGTCGCCGTGGCCGCTCGGCTCCACCGTACGAAGCACGAGTTCGACCGGCGACCGGGGGCCGTTCATTCGGGAGGCCCGCGCGCGTCCGTCTCGATTCCGCACGTACCTGATCGGTGTCCGGGTCCCGCTTCACGTAGAACGGTTTCAGATCGCACGGCCAGTCGACGACGAACGTCGGGACGTCGCCGCCGTACTTGACCAGGAAGTGCTCGTGCTCCTTCGTCAGCGGCGAGCCGCTGCGCGCGGGCCGCTCGCACGCGTCCCGGTTCCTCTCGAGCGCCGCGATCGCCTCGTCGTACGTCATGACGACGAACGGCCTATCGAGCCACGCGAAGCCGCGGTCGACGTCCGCGCGGAACGCGGCGACGTCGCCGGCGTTCGACCGGAGCAGCGCGCCGGTCACCGACTTGATCAGCGTTTCGACGCGGCCGGTCACGACGTCGAGGTCGTCGACGAACGCCTCCTCGGCCTCGAGCATGTAGAACTCGGACAGGTGGAGGCGCGACTTCGAGTTCTCGGCGCGGAACGTCGGCCCGAGGACGTACGCCCTGCCGAGGCCGTGCGCCGCCGCCTCGAGGTGCAGCTGGCCGGAGACGGTCAGGAACACCTTCGCATCGAAGTAGGCCGTGTCGGGATCGTCGCCCGCCTTCGACATCGACCTCAGTAGGCGTTCGCTGTCGGGCCGCACCTGCAAGCGAATCGGCGGTGCTGCACGTCAGAGCGTCGGCGGGAGAGCGGCTTAAGCGTGTGACTCGATGCGACCACGAACTACGGAGGCGGCTGCCGTCGGATCGGCCGCGTTAAACGGAAGCAGCGTGCGCGAGAAACGCGGCCTGCGTCTGCTTTGCGGTTTTTCATTCCGTTCGATTTTTCGGAAATTCATTTACTTTTTTTTTTTTTGTGTATTTTCATCTCTATCGCGCACGATAGATCGTCATAGCTATCGGTGTAAATCAGCCTCTTTCTCTCTGCATTTCGGGTACTCAGCAAAGTGCGTCCGATTCAAATACCGGCGACGAGTGGAGATAAGAAGCGTAAACGAACCAAGTCGGAACTAAAATCGGAGATTCTAAGACGCTTCAAGTCCGGGCGAGAGAGCGGCCGATATCGGCAGAATCCTCGACGCGCGTGCCACCGCGGCGAGAATAATCGGACGCCGGCCAAATAAGTGAATTCGCCGAAACCGCTGCGCCTCTGCAGTTCGAGCAAAATTACAAAAGTAGTAACGCTACTTCGCACCCGGACTGAGAATCAAAATCGGCGAAAAACGCGACCGGACGAAACGGTCACTCGAAAGAGCGAGGCCGGATTCGATTAAACGAACGACACGAACGAAAGGAGGGAGCCCTTCGGAAATACCAGATGCGTGTGACGGATCGTTCCGGTTCGCTTCGCCGCTCTTCGGCACCGACCGACGACGCGAATCGACGTTCCGGCCCACCCGGAAATATTATCAGATATGAATGCGGTTCGAATGTTAGAGACGTCTGTCGGAGACGACACGTCAAAGTAAATTGCCGAACGAGTTTCAGCCGTATCGTCGATACGGACAATTATCGAGTGGGCCGAGCATGCCGCTCGGAGCACATCCGGCGGGCTGTGGAAAGCGTGAACGGTCGTCCGGCGACGTGCGAGAGACGACAGAACAATATCTAGTAGCGTTCCGAGCACCGAGTGTCGTCCGGAGACCCGTGCCTCGCGACTCCTCTTATCATGTTTTAAGCAAGGAGGCCGTAATGAGGAGAACGAACTTCGGTGTTCGGTCGCATCGAAAAGTGGCGTACGAGTTTCATCCGAGGGGCGTGCGCAGAACGCCACCGCGTGTAGAAAAACACGCGACAGAAGTATTCTAGCCTGGAAGCTCTCATCGTCTCGTTCGCGTTCGTTTCGTCGGTACACGATTTACTGTGCGCAAAAAAAATGACCGAGACTCGCTGCACCGAGGGGTGTGTAGGAAAGGCGATGCTTTCTTTTCCGTCGGTGACGACCGGTCGACGAACTGTAACAAATCGGGTAACGATAAATAAGTCGGCAGCGGTCGCCTCGCCTTTTCACGATCGGCTGCTCTCAGCAGATACTGCGGTACTGAGAATCGATTACAATAGGCAATCGACAGAGTTCGTTCTCCTTCTTACGGCCGCCGTGGTTTCAACGTTACAGTTCGGCTCGAACCGCGAAGCCGTTCTCGTCGGAAGGAGCGCGCTCGACACGTCTCGACTCGTCACCGTTCCGTCGTTTCCCAGCGAATCGCGGACGAAGTGCGCGGCGCGCTCCCGAAACAGCACACTACTAAATAGATACCGTGAAGACTTCGCCAGCTCCCTCGCAGTCGTTCGACGTCAGCACCGGCGCGTGCACCGAAACGAACCCCCGCGACCTCATGTGATCGTCGATCGTCCGGACGGCCGCGTCCCTGATCCGCAGCAGCGCGCCGAACGTGCTCGTCCTCGGCCTGAGGTGCAGGTGCCGCCGCGTGTAGTCCGGCGTGTACGCCTGCCTCGGCACGAACGGGTACCCGTCGGCGACGCTACACGGCCCGACCACCGACACCGAGCGGACGTCGAGCTCGGCGGCGCCGCTCGCGTTCCGTTTCAGCGCGCCGTCGGCGACGAGCGACGCGCCGACCGACAGGCCGCTCGGCTTCAGCCGCTTCGGTATCACCGCTTGTATCTTCGAGGCGCACGAGCCGTCGCTCACGTCGACGAACACGCGGTCCTTCTGGTTCCGCAGCGATTTCACCCATCCCTGAAAACAGAAACGCCGCGAATCAGACGAATCGCACGACGCGTCCGGCGAGCGGTCGAGAGGGGCGGACGAGGCGATCGTTGATCGCGAGCGAGCGGTGTTCCGCCTGTCGCGATCTGCTTCCCGCTCCCGTTTTCGTCACTACGACAGGAGAGCTGGACTTTCCTTCAAAATCGCGCATAGAATTAAGGCGGCAGTGAGCGTCACGCATAAAATCAATTTTGAGTGGATAAGGGGCGATGAACATAAAATGGAGACTCGAATTTCTAGCCAGGCTCAAATTTGCATCGACTAACGCAAAAATTCATTTGTTTATTTTTATTTATTTATTATTTTTTTTTTTTTGAAAGTATCCGCACATCCCACAGAATGTACGGATACTTTGAAAAGTTTATCGGCTGCTTTCTGTACGAATCACAGGCAGTTCTATTTATAATGTTGAGCCTCGACAATCTCTTCTAAGAGATCACGATCGATATTCCGTGCGAGAGGGCGGTCGATCGGAATTTTCAGTTCGCATTAAAAAATAAAAAACTGCGACTGCGAAAAATAAAAAAACACCGTGTGTGTGTGTGTGGGAGGCCATGCGCGGTTGAAGTTGAAATTTCCGAGCTGTAAATATGGAATAATTTTTATTAATCTGGATTTTTTGCAATCTTTCCCGGATAATGACAGCGAGTAAAGCATAGCATTCCGATTACAATTCGACGAAAATAGCTATATCCGAGGAGACGGATCGGTTATCGGGTCTTTAAAGACTCCCGGAACCATAACTACGCTATGGGAATTTTTCCATCATATCATGAAAAGCACCGGCGAAAATCCGTCATACAAAAAGCTGTCTGTCTCGCTCGTACGAGCGATCGGTACACGTCGTATTTATTAATCAGTAACCACAGTTACCGTAGCTGGTAAACAAGTAAAACAAACGGCAGTGTTACCGACTGTTGACGTACACGAGGGAAATTCTAAGTGTTTCACTACGACGATATCGAAACGTAGGTCCGTGCGAGTCACGAAATAAGATCGGCCACGCTATTGATTTCTCGGCACGAATTCAAAAACCGCCGCCGAAGTCGCGGCACGCAACGGGTACGACTTGCAAGACCGCTGATTAAATGATCTTAACCTTAATCTTCACGACGCTTCCCTCGTCGGCATACCGCAAAACGCTATTTATGTCGGTCGTCTCGCGCGGAGCTCTACAGCCGGTGCTGAATAATCTCTTCGTCAACGCAGAAATCATTTTTTTTCCCCGCTTCGGTCCGTCACTCACGTCCCGCACACACGAACATTTTCTTATTTACTCGAACTTGGCGCTCGTGCCGAGCGAAACGAGCCGCCGACTTTGTTTCGCGGTGATGACTGAGAAAAACCGATCGTAAAAAAACGCACTTTTCTGTAAATTCGAGAAAGCGTACGGGGACTTCGCGTGTGATTTTACCGGAATGTGTATACGGGAGTACCGTCTGTAGTAGTGATTCGACAGCGGGGTCGGAGGAGAAACGGTTTATATAAGTAGAACGCAGATTAGTTTGAGGTTAGGTGGCCGCGAATCGTTTTCGGATTTCGAGAGACGTCGAGAATAGAATCGTCACGAGGATCGGTGTCCGTGTGTATGGAGAGTATTCGAAACTGTTTCGACAACGTTGAAGAAGTAAAGTCAGTGTCGTAGAACTCGGATACGTTCGTCTCCTCGTACGCCGGCGAAGAAGCGCAGCGATGCAGCAGCCCGGCAGTATAACGTACGGCACGCCGGCGATACCGGCGTCGTCGGCGGCGCCGACGTTCGGCGCGACGCCGAGTCTGTTCGGCACGCCGTCCGGTTTCGGCGCGGCGCCGAACGCGGCTCCGAGCTTCAATTTCGGGACTCAGGCGGCGGGCGCCGCGCCGAAGTTCGGCACGGCGACGACGACGCCGGGCCTGTTCGGGACGGGAGCGTCGTTCGGCGGCGCGCCGGCGACGACCGCCGCCGGAACCGGATTCAACTTCGGAGCGCAGCCGGTCGCGACGACGCCGTCCGCCGCGTTCAGCTTCGGAACGCAGGCAGCGCCCGCGGCGAGCGCGCCGGCCGGCGCGTTCAGCTTCGGATCGCAGACGACCGCCGCGACGACGGCGACGCCGGCGACGACTCCTTCGAAGTTCAATTTCGGATCGCTGGCCGCCCCGTCGACGTCCTCGCCGTTCGGGGCGCAGGTGACGAGCGCGTCGTCCGGTTATCCGCTGACCGCCTCGGCCGGCGCTCTGTCTTTCGGGTTCGGCGCTCCGACGACGACGATCCAGCAGCCGCCGACGTTCGGCGCCGCGCCGACGTCGACGGTTCCGAGCTTCGGCACGACCGGCGGCGGATTCAAGGGACCGGCGACGACGGCCGCTCCGAGCTTCGGAACGTCGACCGGTCTGTCGTTCGGCGCGACCTCGACGGCGGCGCCCGCGTCCGGATTCGGTACGTGAGACCGTCGCGCCGTCGTCCCCCCGCCGGCCGCGTCTGATCGTTCGGGTGTCTAGGTCTCGGAGGCGTTTCTACGGCCGCGGCGTCGACCGGCGTCCTCCCACCTCCGTTCTCGGCGACCGGCCCGTCGGGACTCGCGACGCTCGGCGCGAAGCCGTCGACGACGACCGTCGCGCAGAGCGGCGCGTTCGTCGGCCTCGGCGGAGTACGTTCGTCCTCGGACGGCAGGGACGCGATCGGCGGCGGCGAGAACGCGAAGAACGCCGAGAACAAAGCGGCGAAGGAAAACCGAATACCGAACGAGATACAGGTACGTCGTTCGGACCGTCGCGCGCGCCCGCGCGACGGTCCGAACGTCCCGGTCGGTTTCAGCGGCTCGTCGAGGACTTCAAGAGCCACGTCAAGCGACAGAAGTCGTACAGTTCGGACGTCGCTCGCGCGTCGATTAAGCCGCCGAGGCACGTCGACGAAGGGATCGGGTCGTCGCAGAAGAGCGTGTCGGAGATCGAGAACGGGCTGCTGTCTAACCGGCAGAAGGCCGCGAAGCTGAAGTTCGACACGGCGAAGTGCCTCTCGCACGCCGAGATGGCGCAGCGGACTCACGACACGCCGCCGGGGTTCCAGTTCGACAACGCGGCGCCGCTCAGGTACTTCGTCGACACGGTGAACGAGTTCGAGGTCGAGCTGAATCTCGTCCGGCAGAAGATCGAAGTGACCGGGAAGCACGTCCTGTCGGTCGAGAGGCCGAAGGCGTTGACGTCGCAAGGTGATCGGTCGTCCGGTCCGGTCGGTCCGGTCGCTCCGATCTCGTTCCGACGCGTTCTCTCTTCCAGAGCTGACGGTCGGCATGCGGAAACTCCACGAGACGTTCGTCGCGCTCGCCGGGCGTCTGCAGTCGGTCCACGCGCGCGTCGAGAGCCACAAGGAGCAGTATCTGAATTTCCGGAAGTACGTGCTCAAGGACGACACGGACGTCTTCGGGAAGCGGACCGCGTCGACGGCCGCCGTCGAGCCGCCGGGGACGTCGAGACCGTTCGTCCCGGGGATGCCGAAGCGTGCGGCCGGGCCGACGCCGTTCTCGTCGCTCGGGAACGCGGCGTACGGGTTCCTGTCGCAGGTCCAGCCGGCCGCGCGCGCTCCTCCTTCGGCGTCGCCGCTCGGATATCCGGGAGCGTCGCCCAACGCGTCCGGTGAGTTTCGACGTGTCCGTCGTCGACGAGATCTTATCGAAAACTCTCGCGCCGGCGCGTACGGACCGGAGCGACCGTAATCCCGCCGAGAGATCGGCGTTTCGGTAGCGAGACGACACGACGGCGAGTCCGTCCGGCCGGCGTTCCGGCTCGGATCGATCGGTTTCGGTTTCCGCTCGTGCGTCTCGTGACGTCGCGGTCGTCGCGATCGAACGGCCTCGCGCCCGACGCGATTCGATCGGGCACGAGAGAGACTCTCGTCGTCCGCGATCCGCCGGATCGGTCCCGTCGTCCGATTGTAATTCTGTTGTATTGTTCGAAGGTCTCTCGTGGTTTTGAATCAGCACGGGTATGGAATTGATTTTAATTCACAGTTACTGTTTCTGATACCGCTCGAATTCTCGATACCGTACTGAAACGACGAATTCTGACGCAGGATGGGGCGCGCCGGTCGACCGGACTCCGAAACCGCCGCCGTACGGGGTCGCGACCGGGACGACCGTCTCGCCGTTCGACCAGACGCAGCGGTCGTCCGACGGTTTCCAACTTCAGAAGCCGCCGACCGGGAACAAACGCGGAAAACACTGACCGGCCGGAAGTACCGTCGAGATCGAGCCCGGAGGTCGAGAGCGGTCGACCGATCTTTTCGTCGGAAATATTTTATATAATCGTAATTTATTCGAATTAAGTGTCGTGACAAATTGATTTGTATATAAAAATAAATGAAATTTCAAGAACGGTCGGTTATTTTTTATTTGTTCGAACGTGATCGTCTGTCCGTTGTGCGTATGAGTATTTATGAAGGTGTTTTTTTACACGTTGTCCGAAAATCGGCCAGCCAAAGCTATTTTTAGAAATTTTCACATCCATCACACCTAAACCCACACAAACCACCAGACACACCGCCACCCACCACCGCATACATACACACGCTCGATTTGGACAGTGATCTTTAGGCAATGTCTAAAAGGTACCTTAATATACATTCACATACATCCACCACACACACACACACACATTTACCAACACAACCACCAACAACCAACTCTTGAAACTTGACTGAATTTTAGACAATGTCTAAAAATATTCGTGAGACCCGAGTGATTTTTAGACAATGTCTAAAAATCCTCGTGAAACCTGGGTGATTTTTAGACAATGTCGAAAAATCCTCGTGAAACCTGGGTGATTTTTAGACAATGTCTAAAAATCCTCGTGAAACCCGAGTGATTTTTAGACAATGTCTAAAAATCCTCGTGAAACCCGAGTGATTTTTAGACAATGTCTAAAAATCCTCGTGAAACCTGCGTGATTTTTAGACAATGTCTAAAAATCCTCGTGAGACCCGAGTGTTTTTAGACAATGTCTAAAAATCCTCGTGAAACCTGCGTGATTTTTAGACAATGTCTAAAAATCCTCGTGAAACCCGAGTGATTTTTAGACAATGTCTAAAAATCCTCGTGAAACCTGGGTGATTTTTAGACAATGTCTAAAATTCCTCGTGAAACCTGGGTGATTTTTAGACAATGTCTAAAAATCCTCGTGAAACCTGGGTCATTTTTAGACCAAGTCCAAAAATCGTCCATCAACACGAGTGATTTTTAGACAATGTCTAAAAATCCTCGTGAAACCCGAGTGATTTTTAGACAATGTCTAAAAATCCTCGTGAGACCCGAGTGATTTTTAGACAATGTCTAAAAATCCTCGTGAAACCAGAGTGATTTTTAGACAATGTCTAAAAATCCTCGTGAAACCCGAGTGATTTTTAGACAATGTCTAAAAATCCTCGTGAAACCCGAGTGATTTATAGACAATGTCTAAAAATCCTCGTGAAACCCGAGTGATTTTTAGACAATGTCTAAAAATCCTCGTGAAACCCGAGTGATTTTTAGACAATGTCTAAAAATCCTCGTGAAACCTGAGTGATTTTTAGACAATGTCTAAAAATCCTCGTGAAACCCGAGTGATTTTTAGACAATGTCTAAAAATCCTCGTGAAACCCGAGTGATTTTTAGACAATGTCTAAAAATCCTCGTGAAACCTGGGTCATTTTTAGACAATGTCCAAAAATCGTCCATCAACAAGAGTCATTTTTGGACAATGTCCAAAAATCGTCCATCAACACGAGTCATTTTTAGATAATGTCCAAAAATCGTCCATCAACTCGAGTCATTTTTAGACAATGTCCAAATATCGTCCATCAACACGAGTCATTTTTAGACAATGTCCAAAAATCGTCCATCAACACGAGTCATTTTTAGACAATGTCCAAAAATCGTCCATCAACAAGAGTCATTTTTAGACAATGTCCAAAAATCGTCCATCAACTCGAGTCATTTTTAGACAATGTCCAAAAATCGTCCATCAACGCGAGTCATTTTTAGACAATGTCCAAATATCGTCCATCAACACGAGTCATTTTTGGACAATGTCCAAAAATCGTCCATCAACACGAGTCATTTTTAGATAATGTCCAAAAATCGTCCATCAACTCGAGTCATTTTTAGACAATGTCCAAATATCGTCCATCAACACGAGTCATTTTTAGACAATGTCCAAAAATCGTCCATCAACACGAGTCATTTTTAGATAATGTCCAAAAATCGTCCATCAACTCGAGTCATTTTTAGACAATGTCCAAAAATCGTCCATCAACGCGAGTCATTTTTAGACAATGTCCAAAAATCGTCCATCAACACGAGTCATTTTTAGATAATGTCCAAAAATCGTCCAACTACACGAGTCATTTTTAGACAATGTCCAAAAATCGTCCATCAACACGAGTCATTTTTAGACAATGTCCAAAAATCGTCCATCAACACGAGTCATTTTTAGACAATGTCCAAAAATCGTCCATCAACACGAGTCATTTTTAGACAATGTCCAAAAATCGTCCATCAACACGAGTCATTTTTAGACAATGTCCAAAAATCGTCCATCAACACGAGTCATTTTTGGACAATGTCCAAAAATCGTCCATCAACACGAGTCATTTTTAGACAATGTCCAAAAATCGTCCATCAACACGAGTCATTTTTAGACAATGTCCAAAAATCGTCCATCAACACGAGTCATTTTTAGACAATGTCCAAAAATCGTCCATCAACACGAGTCATTTTTAGATAATGTCCAAAAATCGTCCATCAACACGAGTCATTTTTGGACAATGTCCAAAAATCGTCCATCAACTCGAGTCATTTTTAGACAATGTCCAAAAATCATGCATCAACACGAGTCATTGTCACACGAGACAGTGTCAAATGCCAAAGGCCACAGGTCCAATGCCAAAGGTCATATGTCATAATTCAAATGTCATAGGTCATAGGTCAAATGACTCGCGTTGATGGACGATTTTTGGACATTGTCTAAAAATCACGCAGGTTTCACGAGGATTTTTAGACATTGTCTAAAAATTACTCGGGTTTCACGAGGAATTTTGGACATTGTCTAAAAATCACTCGGGTTTCACGAGGATTTTTAGACATTGTCTAAAAATAACTCGGGTTTCACGAGGATTTTTAGACATTGTCTAAAAATCACTCGGGTTTCACGAGGATTTTTGGACATTGTCTAAAAATAACTCGGGTTTCACGAGGATTTTTAGACATTGTCCAAAAATAACTCGGGTTTCACGAGGATTTTTGGACATTGTCTAAAAATCACTCGGGTCTCACGAGGATTTTTAGACATTGTCTAAAAATCACTCGGGTCTCACGAGGATTTTTAGACATTGTCCAAAAATCACTCGGGTTTCACGAGGATTTTTAGACATTGTCCAAAAATCACTTGGGTTTCACGAGGATTTTTAGACATTGTCTAAAAATAACTCGGGTTTCACGAGGATTTTTGGACATTGTCTAAAAATCACTCAGGTTTCACGAGGATTTTTAGACATTGTCTAAAAATCACGCAGGTTTCACGAGGATTTTTAGACATTGTCTAAAAACACTCGGGTCTCACGAGGATTTTTAGACATTGTCTAAAAATCACGCAGGTTTCACGAGGATTTTTAGACATTGTCTAAAAATCACTCGGGTTTCACGAGGATTTTTAGACATTGTCTAAAAATCACTCGGGTTTCACGAGGATTTTTAGACATTGTCTAAAAATCACCCAGGTTTCACGAGGATTTTTAGACATTGTCTAAAAATCACTCGGGTTTCACGAGGATTTTTGGACATTGTCTAAAAATAACTCGGGTTTCACGAGGATTTTTAGACATTGTCCAAAAATAACTCGGGTTTCACGAGGATTTTTGGACATTGTCTAAAAATCACTCGGGTCTCACGAGGATTTTTAGACATTGTCTAAAAATCACTCGGGTCTCACGAGGATTTTTAGACATTGTCCAAAAATCACTCGGGTTTCACGAGGATTTTTAGACATTGTCCAAAAATCACTTGGGTTTCACGAGGATTTTTAGACATTGTCTAAAAATAACTCGGGTTTCACGAGGATTTTTGGACATTGTCTAAAAATCACTCAGGTTTCACGAGGATTTTTAGACATTGTCCAAAAATCACTTGGGTTTCACGGGGATTTTTAGACATTGTCTAAAAATCACTCGGGTTTCACGAGGATTTTTAGACATTGTCTAAAAATCACTCGGGTTTCACGAGGATTTTTAGACATTGTCCAAAAATCACTTGGGTTTCACGAGGATTTTTAGACATTGTCTAAAAATCACTCGGGTTTCACGAGGATTTTTAGACATTGTCCAAAAATCACTTGGGTTTCACGAGGATTTTTAGACATTGTCCAAAAATCACTTGGGTTTCACGAGGATTTTTAGACATTGTCTAAAAATCACTCGGGTTTCACGAGGATTTTTAGACATTGTCTAAAAATCACTCGGGTTTCACGAGGATTTTTAGACATTGTCCAAAAATCACTTGGGTTTCACGAGGATTTTTAGACATTGTCTAAAAATCACTCGGGTTTCACGAGGATTTTTAGACATTGTCTAAAAATCACCCAGGTTTCACGAGGATTTTTAGACATTGTCTAAAAATCACCCAGGTTTCACGAGGATTTTTAGACATTGTCTAAAAATCACCCAGGTTTCACGAGGATTTTTAGACATTGTCCAAAAATCACTCGGGTTTCACGAGGATTTTTAGACATTGTCTAAAAATCACCCAGGTTTCACGAGGATTTTTAGACATTGTCTAAAAATCACCCAGGTTTCACGAGGATTTTTAGACATTGTCTAAAAATCACCCAGGTTTCACGAGGATTTTTAGACATTGTCTAAAATTCACCCAGGTTTCACGAGGATTTTTAGACATTGTCCAAAAATCACCCGGGTTTCACGAGAATTTTTAGACATTGTCTAAAATTCACCCAGGTTTCACGAGGATTTTTAGACATTGTCCAAAAATCACGAAAAAGACGCATCTAACGATGTACGACATTACCCATTTCGCACTGAATTTCGACTACTTATAGCCGAAAAACTGTTTGAAAAATGTTTTTTTTGGGCAAAATAAGGCCATTTTGGCAAATAATCGGATCGAATCGCACACCACGTGATAGATAATTTCAAGACGCATCTAACGATATACGACATTACCCATTTCGCACTGAATTTCGACTACTTATAGCCGAAAAACTGTTTGAAAAATGGGTTTTTTGGGCAAAATAAGGCCATTTTGGCAAATAATCGGATCGAATCGCACACCACGTGATAGATAATTTCAAGACGCATCTAACGATATACGACATTACCCATTTCGCACTGAATTTCGACTACTTATAGCCGAAAAACTGTTTGAAAAATGGGTTTTTTGGGCAAAATAAGGCCATTTTGGCAAATAATCGGATCGAGTCGCACACCACGTGATAGATAATTTCAAGACGCATCTAACGATGTACGACATTACCCATTTCGCACTGAAATTCGAATACTTATAGCCGAAAAACTGTTTGAAAAATGGGTTTTTTGGGCAAAATAAGGCCATTTTGGCAAATAATCGGATCGAGTCGCACACCTCGTGATAGATAATTACAAGACGCATCTAACGATATACGACATTACCCATTTCGCACTGAATTTCGACTACTTATAGCCGAAAAACTGTTTGAAAAATGGGTTTTTTGGGCAAAATAAGGCCATTTTGGCAAATAATCGGATCGAGTCGCACACCACGTGATAGATAATTACAAGACGCATCTAACGATATACGACATTACCCATTTCGCACTGAATTTCGACTACTTATAGCCGAAAAACTGTTTGAAAAATGGGTTTTTTGGGCAAAATAAGGCCATTTTGGCAAATAATCGGATCGAGTCGCACACCACGTGATAGATAATTTCAAGACGCATCTAACGATGTACGACATTACCCATTTCGCACTGAATTTCGACTACTTATAGCCGAAAAACTGTTTGAAAAATGGGTTTTTTGGGCAAAATAAGGCCATTTTGGCAAATAATCGGATCGAGTCGCACACCACGTGATAGATAATTTCAAGACGCATCTAACGATGTACGACATTACCCATTTTGCACTGAATTTCGACTACTTATAGCCGAAAAACTGTTTGAAAAATGGGTTTTTTGGGCAAAATAAGGCCATTTTGGCAAATAATCGGATCGAATCGCACACCACGTGATAGATAATTTCAAGACGCATCTAACGATGTACGACATTACCCATTTCGCACTGAATTTCGACTACTTATAGCCGAAAAACTGTTTGAAAAATGGGTTTTTTGGGCAAAATAAGGCCATTTTGGCAAATAATCGGATCGAGTCGCACACCACGTGATAGATAATTTCAAGACGCATCTAACGATGTACGACATTACCCATTTCGCACTGAATTTCGACTACTTATAGCCGAAAAACTGTTTGAAAAATGGGTTTTTTGGGCAAAATAAGGCCATTTTGGCAAATAATCGGA
Source organism: Acanthacorydalis orientalis (assembly GCA_034766995.1). Classification (NCBI taxonomy): domain Eukaryota; kingdom Metazoa; phylum Arthropoda; class Insecta; order Megaloptera; family Corydalidae; genus Acanthacorydalis; species Acanthacorydalis orientalis. The sequence continues at coordinate 438,827 of CM068313.1, read as the reverse complement.
TCGAGTCGCACACCACGTGATAGATAATTACAAGACGCATCTAACGATATACGACATTACCCATTTCGCACTGAATTTCGACTACTTATAGGCGAAAAACTGTTTGAAAAATGGGTTTTTTGGGCAAAATAAGGCCATTTTGGCAAATAATCGGATCGAATCGCACACCACGTGATAGATAATTACAAGACGCATCTAACGATATACGACATTACCCATTTCGCACTGAATTTCGACTACTTATAGCTGAAAAACTGGTTTTTAAATTGGTTTTTTGGGCAAAATAAGGCCATTTTGGAAAATAATCGGATCGAATCGCACACCACGTGATAGATAATTTCAAGACGCATCTAACGATATACGACATTACCCATTTCGCACTGAATTTCGACTACTTATAGCCGAAAAACTGTTTGAAAAATGGGTTTTTTGGGCAAAATAAGGCCATTTTGGCAAATAATCGGATCGAGTCGCACACCACGTGATAGATAATTTCAAGACGCATCTAACGATGTACGACATTACCCATTTCGCACTGAATTTCGACTACTTATAGCCGAAAAACTGTTTGAAAAATGGGTTTTTTGGGCAAAATAAGGCCATTTTGGCAAATAATCGGATCGAGTCGCACACCACGTGATAGATAATTACAAGACGCATCTAACGATATACGACATTACCCATTTCGCACTGAATTTCGACTACTTATAGGCGAAAAACTGTTTGAAAAATGGGTTTTTTGGGCAAAATAAGGCCATTTTGGCAAATAATCGGATCGAATCGCACACCACGTGATAGATAATTACAAGACGCATCTAACGATGTACGACATTACCCATTTCGCACTGAATTTCGACTACTTATAGCCGAAAAACTGTTTGAAAAATGGGTTTTTTGGGCAAAATAAGGCCATTTTGGCAAATAATCGGATCGAGTCGCACACCACGTGATAGATAATTTCAAGACGCATCTAACGATGTACGACATTACCCATTTCGCACTGAATTTCGACTACTTATAGCCGAAAAACTGTTTGAAAAATGGGTTTTTTGGGCAAAATAAGGCCATTTTGGCAAATAATCGGATCGAGTCGCACACCACGTGATAGATAATTACAAGACGCATCTAACGATGTACGACATTACCCATTTCGCACTGAATTTCGACTACTTATAGCCGAAAAACTGTTTGAAAAATGGGTTTTTTGGGCAAAATAAGGCCATTTTGGCAAATAATCGGATCGAATCGCACACCACGTGATAGATAATTACAAGACGCATCTAACGATGTACGACATTACCCATTTCGCACTGAATTTCGACTACTTATAGCCGAAAAACTGTTTGAAAAATGGGTTTTTTGGGCAAAATAAGGCCATTTTGGCAAATAATCGGATCGAATCGCACACCACGTGATAGATAATTACAAGACGCATCTAACGATGTACGACATTACCCATTTCGCACTGAATTTCGACTACTTATAGCCGAAAAACTGTTTGAAAAATGGGTTTTTTGGGCAAAATAAGGCCATTTTGGCAAATAATCGGATCGAGTCGCACACCACGTGATAGATAATTTCAAGACGCATCTAACGATATACGACATTACCCATTTCGCACTGAATTTCGACTACTTATAGCAGAAAAACTGGTTTTTAAATTGGTTTTTTGGGCAAAATAAGGCCATTTTGGAAAATAATCGGATCGAATCGCACACCACGTGATAGATAATTACAAGACGCATCTAACGATATACGACATTACCCATTTCGCACTGAATTTCGACCACTTATAGCAGAAAAACTGGTTTTTAAATTGGTTTTTTGGGCAAAATAAGGCCATTTTGGAAAATAATCGGATCGAATCGCACACCACGTGATAGATAATTACAAGACGCATCTAACGATGTACGACATTACCCATTTCGCACTGAATTTCGACTACTTATAGGCGAAAAACTGTTTGAAAAATGGGTTTTTTGGGCAAAATAAGGCCATTTTGGCAAATAATCGGATCGAATCGCACACCACGTGATAGATAATTACAAGACGCATCTAACGATGTACGACATTACCCATTTCGCACTGAATTTCGACTACTTATAGCCGAAAAACTGTTTGAAAAATGGGTTTTTTGGGCAAAATAAGGCCATTTTGGCAAATAATCGGATCGAGTCGCACACCACGTGATAGATAATTTCAAGACGCATCTAACGATGTACGACATTACCCATTTCGCACTGAATTTCGACTACTTATAGCCGAAAAACTGTTTGAAAAATGGGTTTTTTGGGCAAAATAAGGCCATTTTGGCAAATAATCGGATCGAGTCGCACACCACGTGATAGATAATTTCAAGACGCATCTAACGATATACGACATTACCCATTTCGCACTGAATTTCGACTACTTATAGCCGAAAAACTGTTTGAAAAATGGGTTTTTTGGGCAAAATAAGGCCATTTTGGCAAATAATCGGATCGAATCGCACACCACGTGATAGATAATTACAAGACGCATCTAACGATGTACGACATTACCCATTTCGCACTGAATTTCGACTACTTATAGCCGAAAAACTGTTTGAAAAATGGGTTTTTTGGGCAAAATAAGGCCATTTTGGCAAATAATCGGATCGAGTCGCACACCACGTGATAGATAATTTCAAGACGCATCTAACGATGTACGACATTACCCATTTCGCACTGAATTTCGACTACTTATAGCCGAAAAACTGTTTGAAAAATGGGTTTTTTGGGCAAAATAAGGCCATTTTGGCAAATAATCGGATCGAGTCGCACACCACGTGATAGATAATTTCAAGACGCATCTAACGATATACGACATTACCCATTTCGCACTGAATTTCGACTACTTATAGCCGAAAAACTGTTTGAAAAATGGGTTTTTTGGGCAAAATAAGGCCATTTTGGCAAATAATCGGATCGAGTCGCACACCACGTGATAGATAATTACAAGACGCATCTAACGATGTACGACATTACCCATTTCGCACTGAATTTCGACTACTTATAGGCGAAAAACTGTTTGAAAAATGGGTTTTTTGGGCAAAATAAGGCCATTTTGGCAAATAATCGGATCGAGTCGCACACCACGTGATAGATAATTTCAAGACGCATCTAACGATGTACGACATTACCCATTTCGCACTGAATTTCGACTACTTATAGCCGAAAAACTGTTTGAAAAATGGGTTTTTTGGGCAAAATAAGGCCATTTTGGCAAATAATCGGATCGAGTCGCACACCACGTGATAGATAATTACAAGACGCATCTAACGATGTACGACATTACCCATTTCGCACTGAATTTCGACTACTTATAGCCGAAAAACTGTTTGAAAAATGGGTTTTTTGGGCAAAATAAGGCCATTTTGGCAAATAATCGGATCGAATCGCACACCACGTGATAGATAATTACAAGACGCATCTAACGATGTACGACATTACCCATTTCGCACTGAATTTCGACTACTTATAACCGAAAAACTGTTTGAAAAATGGGTTTTTTGGGCAAAATAAGGCCATTTTGGCAAATAATCGGATCGAGTCGCACACCACGTGATAGATAATTTCAAGACGCATCTAACGATGTACGACATTACCCATTTTGCACTGAATTTCGACTACTTATAGCCGAAAAACTGTTTGAAAAATGGGTTTTTTGGGCAAAATAAGGCCATTTTGGCAAATAATCGGATCGAATCGCACACCACGTGATAGATAATTTCAAGACGCATCTAACGATATACGACATTACCCATTTCGCACTTAATTTCGACTACTTATAGCCGAAAAACTGTTTGAAAAATGGGTTTTTTGGGCAAAATAAGGCCATTTTGGCAAATAATCGGATCGAATCGCACACCACGTGATAGATAATTACAAGACGCATCTAACGATGTACGACATTACCCATTTCGCACTGAATTTCGACTACTTATAGCCGAAAAACTGTTTGAAAAATGGGTTTTTTGGGCAAAATAAGGCCATTTTGGCAAATAATCGGATCGAATCGCACACCACGTGATAGATAATTACAAGACGCATCTAACGATGTACGACATTACCCATTTCGCACTGAATTTCGACTACTTATAGCCGAAAAACTGTTTGAAAAATGGGTTTTTTGGGCAAAATAAGGCCATTTTGGCAAATAATCGGATCGAGTCGCACACCACGTGATAGATAATTTCAAGACGCATCTAACGATGTACGACATTACCCATTTCGCACTGAATTTCGACTACTTATAGCCGAAAAACTGTTTGAAAAATGGGTTTTTTGGGCAAAATAAGGCCATTTTGGCAAATAATCGGATCGAATCGCACACCACGTGATAGATAATTTCAAGACGCATCTAACGATATACGACATTACCCATTTCGCACTGAATTTCGACTACTTATAGCCGAAAAACTGTTTGAAAAATGGGTTTTTTGGGCAAAATAAGGCCATTTTGGCAAATAATCGGATCGAATCGCACACCACGTGATAGATAATTACAAGACGCATCTAACGATGTACGACATTACCCATTTCGCACTGAATTTCGACTACTTATAGCCGAAAAACTGTTTGAAAAATGGGTTTTTTGGGCAAAATAAGGCCATTTTGGCAAATAATCGGATCGAATCGCACACCACGTGATAGATAATTACAAGACGCATCTAACGATATACGACATTACCCATTTCGCACTGAATTTCGACTACTTATAGCCGAAAAACTGTTTGAAAAATGGGTTTTTTGGGCAAAATAAGGCCATTTTGGCAAATAATCGGATCGAATCGCACACCACGTGATAGATAATTACAAGACGCATCTAACGATATACGACATTACCCATTTCGCACTGAATTTCGACTACTTATAGCCGAAAAACTGTTTGAAAAATGGGTTTTTTGGGCAAAATAAGGCCATTTTGGCAAATAATCGGATCGAATCGCACACCACGTGATAGATAATTACAAGACGCATCTAACGATGTACGACATTACCCATTTCGCACTGAATTTCGACTACTTATAGCCGAAAAACTGTTTGAAAAATGGGTTTTTTGGGCAAAATAAGGCCATTTTGGCAAATAATCGGATCGAGTCGCACACCACGTGATAGATAATTTCAAGACGCATCTAACGATGTACGACATTACCCATTTCGCACTGAATTTCGACTACTTATAGCCGAAAAACTGTTTGAAAAATGGGTTTTTTGGGCAAAATAAGGCCATTTTGGCAAATAATCGGATCGAATCGCACACCACGTGATAGATAATTTCAAGACGCATCTAACGATATACGACATTACCCATTTCGCACTTAATTTCGACTACTTATAGCCGAAAAACTGTTTGAAAAATGGGTTTTTTGGGCAAAATAAGGCCATTTTGGCAAATAATCGGATCGAATCGCACACCACGTGATAGATAATTACAAGACGCATCTAACGATATACGACATTACCCATTTCGCACTGAATTTCGACTACTTATAGCCGAAAAACTGTTTGAAAAATGGGTTTTTTGGGCAAAATAAGGCCATTTTGGCAAATAATCGGATCGAATCGCACACCACGTGATAGATAATTACAAGACGCATCTAACGATATACGACATTACCCATTTCGCACTGAATTTCGACTACTTATAGCTGAAAAACTGGTTTTTAAATTGTTTTTTTGGGCAAAAAAAGGCCATTTTCGAAAATAATCGGATCGAATCGCACACCACGTGATAGATAATTTCAAGACGCATCTAACGATATACGACATTACCCATTTCGCACTGAATTTCGACTACTTATAGGCGAAAAACTGTTTGAAAAATGGGTTTTTTGGGCAAAATAAGGCCATTTTGGCAAATAATCGGATCAAGTCGCACACCACGTGATAGATAATTACAAGACGCATCTAACGATATACGACATTACCCATTTCGCACTGAATTTCGACTACTTATAGGCGAAAAACTGGTTGAAAAATGGGTTTTTTGGGCAAAATAAGGCCATTTTGGCAAATAATCGGATCGAATCGCACACCACGTGATAGATAATTACAAGACGCATCTAACGATGTACGACATTACCCATTTCGCACTGAATTTCGACTACTTATAGCCGAAAAACTGTTTGAAAAATGGGTTTTTTGGGCAAAATAAGGCCATTTTGGCAAATAATCGGATCGAGTCGCACACCACGTGATAGATAATTACAAGACGCATCTAACGATATACGACATTACCCATTTCGCACTGAATTTCGACTACTTATAGGCGAAAAACTGTTTGAAAAATGGGTTTTTTGGGCAAAATAAGGCCATTTTGGCAAATAATCGGATCGAGTCGCACACCACGTGATAGATAATTACAAGACGCATCTAACGATATACGACATTACCCATTTCGCACTGAATTTCGACTACTTATAGGCGAAAAACTGTTTGAAAAATGGGTTTTTTGGGCAAAATAAGGCCATTTTGGCAAATAATCGGATCGAATCGCACACCACGTGATAGATAATTACAAGACGCATCTAACGATGTACGACATTACCCATTTCGCACTGAATTTCGACTACTTATAGCCGAAAAACTGTTTGAAAAATGGGTTTTTTGGGCAAAATAAGGCCATTTTGGCAAATAATCGGATCAAGTCGCACACCACGTGATAGATAATTACAAGACGCATCTAACGATATACGACATTACCCATTTCGCACTGAATTTCGACTACTTATAGGCGAAAAACTGGTTGAAAAATGGGTTTTTTGGGCAAAATAAGGCCATTTTGGCAAATAATCGGATCGAATCGCACACCACGTGATAGATAATTACAAGACGCATCTAACGATGTACGACATTACCCATTTCGCACTGAATTTCGACTACTTATAGCCGAAAAACTGTTTGAAAAATGGGTTTTTTGGGCAAAATAAGGCCATTTTGGCAAATAATCGGATCGAGTCGCACACCACGTGATAGATAATTACAAGACGCATCTAACGATATACGACATTACCCATTTCGCACTGAATTTCGACTACTTATAGGCGAAAAACTGTTTGAAAAATGGGTTTTTTGGGCAAAATAAGGCCATTTTGGCAAATAATCGGATCGAATCGCACACCACGTGATAGATAATTACAAGACGCATCTAACGATGTACGACATTACCCATTTCGCACTGAATTTCGACTACTTATAGCCGAAAAACTGTTTGAAAAATGGGTTTTTTGGGCAAAATAAGGCCATTTTGGCAAATAATCGGATCGAATCGCACACCACGTGATAGATAATTACAAGACGCATCTAACGATATACGACATTACCCATTTCGCACTTAATTTCGACTACTTATAGCTGAAAAACTGGTTGAAAAATGGGTTTTTTGGGCAAAATAAGGCCATTTTGGAAAATAATTCAATCGAATTGAATATCCCGTGATAGATAATGTCAAGACGCATCTAACCATGTATGATAATAGCCATTTCGCAGTTAATTTCGACTACTTGTAACCGAAAAACTGGTTCAAAAATGGGTTTTTTAGTAAAAACTAGGCCATTTTGGAAAATAATTCAATCGAATTGGATATCACGTGATAGATAATGTTAAGGCGCATCTAACCATGTATGATATCAGGTTGAAAACCTATTTTTTTTGCAAAAACGTCGCGATAAATGGCCTATTTTAAATCATGAATCAAACATTCGTGACTATCATATGAAAAATGAAACCTTTGAACAATCAGACGCCCGACACATCGTACATCAAAGAGGAAGCTATAAATAATAGATTGTTTTTACAAAACAAGCATGACAACAGGCTAGTTCATTTATTTATTGGCCGGATCTGTCGAAAGAGACCGTGGAAGACGACATGGATTAAAAATAATTGATGCGATGTCTATTGTTTTAATATCTATACGTATATATGTACGTACGTATGTATGCGTGGGTGTTTATTTTTTTCGGTTTTTTATCAATACATTTTTCTACAAAAAAATCAACGATATACTTAAAAATACATACTTTCAATACGGAACTAATATTATGTACATCGCGCACGCCGTCCGCGTGTCCGAGCGTCCGGCACCGAGCGTCGTCCCGTCCGCCGCGTACCGACGCGCGGTTCGATATCACACGGCTCCGGCCTGCAGGATCGGAATCAGTAATTGGAACGCGTCTCGGACGTACGAACTGCTGTTCGTCGCCTGTAAAGAAAATACATGTGTACACACACATACGTACGTATATCGGATACGTGTGTTCAGGTGTACTTCCGTTCACCTCGAAAAAGACGTTCGTTATCAGAGAATTCAGAGCCGGGCCGTCCGTCTCGTCCGAGAGACCGTCGAGCTTCTCGGAGAACCTCGCGGCGATCGTGCCGATCAGCGTCGACACCGTGACGGTCAGCCTGCGAAACGAGAGACGTTCTGACACGCGATCGGACGGCGGACGGAACGCGACGTTACGTACCGGACGAGCGCGTCCGCTTCGTCGGCGGTGCTCCTCCTCTCTTTGATCAGCAACAGCTCGGCCGCCCTGTGGAACCGTTCGACCGCTATCGAAGTCAGCTTCGCGAGCGTCTCTATCGCTCTCTCGTGGACGGCGTCGACGTCGGACGAGCGGTCGACCTCGGCGATCGCGTCCCTCCAGCACCCGGCGAACGTCTCGTACGACAGCGAGATCCCGAGCTCGCCGACCGCCTCGTCGAGTCTCGGCACGAGCGAGTCGACGTCCGACTTCGTTTCGTCTTCGTCGTCGTCCTCCTCCGGCAGTTCGCAGAGCTCCTCGACCTGCACGAGCGTCTCGCGGAGGTCGTCGAGCGCGGCGCCGACCGTCGTCTCGACCATCGACTCGAGCTTGATCTCGCACTGCTTCGACAGCATCTCGAGCGCCTCGAGGTGCACGAGGCCGCGGTGATCGTCGAACAGCGTCTCGTAACGGACGCGCCTCGCGTCGGCCGTCGACACGGTCTCGGACGGCGTCGCGTCCGCCTCCGCCCGTTCCTTCGCCTCGCGCAGCAGCCGGGACAGGACCGGCCGATCCCCGTCGAGCCCGAACAGCGCGCGCTTCTTCGCGAGGCCCGGGTCGCCGTCCTGCAACACTTCCATCGTCTTCTTCCCGATCACCTCGAGCGTGTCGAGCCCCGTGCTGACGACTCTCGAACCGGTCGACTCGACGAGTTTCGTTATGTGGCCGACGCCCGTCATCAGGTTCCCGAGCCCGAACACGCCCGGCTCCGATCTCCGTCCGTCGTCTTCGGAAGCGCGCTCGGCGCGTCCGTCCGTCGCCTCGGCTCTCCGACCGTCCCTCTCGAGCTTCTGCATCCGCGCCAACTCTTCCGGACCGACGATCCCGATGCCGCTCTCGAGCACGGCGCTCAGCCCGTGCGAGACCTGGCTCGTGAACGTCTGGACGCCGCCGGTCGCCGTCGACAGAAGCGACGAGACGCCCCAGCCGCTCCAGTTTCCCCATCGGTCCGAACTCGTTTCGGACGGCTTCGCGAGCGACGGAGTCACGCCGTCCCCCGCGATCTCTTCCGACGCGGCCGGTTTCTCGACGCCGTCGAACGGGTCCCGATCGTCGAAGTCGCCGTCCCGGTCGTTCTCGTCGTCCGGGTCGTCTCGATCGGCCCGACCTCGTTTCTCCGTATCCGCCCGTGTCTCCTTCGCACCGTCGGCCTCGCCCGCCGCGTGAACGTTCGTATCGTGCTTCTCCGTCTCCCGACGAACCGCTCGCCGCGGAGGAGTTCCGTGCCCCCTCCCTCTGTTCGATTCGACGTCGACGTCCTTCGAACGGACCGGTCCCGTATCCGTTTCCGTACCTTTCGTGTCTCCCTCTCGCGACGACTCGATAAGTTTTTCGGTTTCATCGTCGTCGTCGTCGTCGCCCCAATCGTCGAAATCGTTATCCCAGTCGTTCTGTTCGACGTTCTCGGGCGCGTCCGCACCTTCGCGGTCGGGCCGTACCTCGGCCCGGCCGCGCTCGTCGGGCGACCCGCTGTCCGCGTCAGACTTTCGTTCGGTTCCGGCGACGGCCGGATCTCCGTCCGTCCTACTTCTACCGCTCTCGCGGGCCTTCTTCTCTTGTTCGAATCTGTTATACTCTTCCCACGACTCGTACTCCCAGCACACCGTTACCGCGTGCGGGTCGACGAACCCTTCGTGAACCCCCGGGTTCGGATCGACGACAGACTCGACGCTCTCCGTGGCATCGGCCGAATCCCGTCTTCCTCGGTCCGCGTCGTCCGACGACCCGATATCGCCGGTCCGGTCGGCCGGGCGGTCTTCCTCTTTCGGTTCGAAGTCGTCCGGCCGCCCGGACGTCGAATCTCCGGCGGCCGGGTCGGCTTCCGGTGCGTGTGCGGGTCGATCCGAGCCGCAAGAACGTCCCGCCTGCCCGGATCCGACAGCACCGACACGTTCCGACTTAACCTCGCCGTGCGCACACTTACTGCTGACGAACTTCACGGTCACTTCGTCGTCGAAGTCCTCGTCGGCGCTCTGGAACGCCTCGCTGTCCGACGTGTCCATCGTCGAGGCAGCGGTCGTCGCTTTTCGGGTTTGACGTACGGATCCGCTGACACACGACGTGTCAAAACGCACGACGTAGTAGCACGGAGCCAGTGACTCTCAACATTTTTTTCCTTGTCGAGCGTCGGCCCGAGAAATTTGTTCTCGTCGCTCGTCGCTCGATAAACATACAGAAGATTCGACGAAGAAGCTGCCTCGCATAATAAGAATTGTAGAAACGATCTTGTTTTCTTTGTGGGGAAGCCCGTATTTTTTAAACGAAATCGATAGAAGTATGGTTAGAATGCGGTTCTGTCTCTGACCGAATCGGTGGAGATTCAGTTTAAGGGCTTTCGTTGAAATGCACTTCAAACAATCGGATTTCTTGCTAAATCGATTGATTTCAATGTAAAAAGTGATTTTAAGTATGGGGAGCAAGGAATTTGCAACGAGCAGTATGAAAAAACGATACAAAGAGTGCCCGACTGACGTATGTCGAGTATGAAAAAATCGATTTAGCAAAAAAAAAAACGATTATTTGAAGTACATTTCAACGAAAGCCCTTAAACTGATCTACTGCTGACCAGTTGTAGAAATGAATTCTTTGCTTAGTCGACAAACCACAAAAAACGTTCAATAAGTCATCGCCGATTGTTTTTGGTTAATATGGATGTTTTCACGGTGTTAGGCACGAGTCCGGCAACGAATACCAGTTTCAGTGGCGGAAACGGTCCAGCTCGTCGGTCGAACTTTTAATAACGATCACCGCCACTGCGCGGCACCATCTACAGCGCGATAAACTTCTACCTAACCGCATTTTACTCGTCACCGCTCTCGTAACAATGGCGTAACTCCAACAATAGCGTCTGCTACAAATCGAATTTTCATCGAAGTTGAGTATCGAGTGATAATAAGGCGTCGCAGGTTATTAAAAGATGATAAATGTAGTGCGCTTGCACACGCATTTAACAATTTCGTCTTTGTTAATACATATTTTGAATTCGCGCTACACTACGAACGATAAGGGAGGGTGTGTATTGGACACCACGTGATAGATAATGATGTTGAGACGCATCTAACCATGTACGATGATGGCCGTTTCGCAGTTAATTTCGACTACTTATAGCCGAAAAGCAGGGTCAAAAATGGTTTTTTTGGTAAAAAACTAGGCCATTTTGGAAAATAATTCAATCGAATTGGATACCACGTGATAGATAATGTTAAGACGCATCTAACCATGTACGATAATAGCCGTTTCGCAGTTAATTTCGACTACTTATAGCCGAAAAACTGCTTCAAAAATGGGTTTTTTTTGGTAAAAACTACGCCATTCTGGAAAGTAATTCAATCGAATTGGATACCACGCGATAATGTTAAGTGTGTATCCGTTTACGGGTGGCGCCACTTAATGGCGGAGATCGTTATTGAAAGCTCGGCCGACGAGCGGTGCCGTTTTCGAAACCGCCGTTGCCGGACCTGCATGTAAGACCGTCGATTTCTTCTCTACACGTTTTCTATTCACGGCGCCTCCTTCAACAGACACGGTGTTATTATTTTCCGATCAAATTCCATACCTCATACGTTTCGAAACCGTTCTACACTTTCCACCACGTGTTGTGTGATTCATCTTTATAGACTTGTTCTAATAATCGGAAGATAATTCATCTATATGCCATCGAATTGTACGGAATCTAAACGGTTTTTTTTCCTGACAAATGCAGTGGTTCGGATCGATCGCCACGACTACAGCGACCGTCACGTTGTTGTTTTAAACGGCGAAGTGCGACAGCAATAACAGAAGTGATTGGGAAAACGGAACGAGGTGCTGGAGACGCGTTAAGAGGCTGGATCTGAAGTTCGTGGAACCATCCGCTATGAGATCGAGTTTCAATTATTTTAAATCGGGATAATCGCGAGAAATTCGACACTGGATGCCGGACCACCATAAACGGAACGAGCTTATCTACTTTTGGAAGCGGTCAAACTGATTGACTTCAATTATATTGGCATTATTTACTTTCAAATACTAATCAACTTATTATAATTCGATTGTAACACAATTGAGGATAATTGGTTCCATTCTATTCTTCTTACTTTTAAAAATTGAGACTTGGTAGTTTGGTTGTTGAAATAAAATATATGTCGAATTATCTTCTTAACTTACTGTACTCTCTCTCTCTCTCTCTCTCTATATGTATATACACACACACACATATATATATATATATATAATGTATGTATATTTATGTGTTCGATTACTTAAAGACAGACATTTAGATACCAATAATGATATATAGATGGACAGTGAGAGAGAATATACGATATTAAATGAATAACATTCTTCTATATTTTGGTACTCTGATGACGATGAGATATCGCCGCCGAAATGCGCACGTGCAACGATCAAACAGCGATTCACTGAACATTTTCGATCGAAGGAGTCCGCGCGTCGAAAACAGAATTCATTCGTGAAAGTGCGGTTAATTAACGGTTTGGCGTCGGCCGCATATCTACGAATCCATCGATGTTTTCAAAAGAAGCGACGGTCTCAGAGCGCTACCTTCCTGATGACGTATTCGAAGGTCACTGATCTCTCTCCAGTCAGACTAAATTTACAACACCGCTCTCTCATCAAGAAAAAAATCACGGTAGTCGAGAAATCAGAAGAACCGCGTTTTTTTCATCCGACGGCCTACAAAAACTGCGAACTCGAGAATCGGACCGAATAATAATCTCTTCCCGGCAGTTCGCCGTCGGAAGGAGGCGCGTAAAATGTTTCGAGACACCACGCCCGCGGACTACGCGTGACCGATGCGAGACTGTTTCGCGCAACGCGCTCGATCGTTCCGCAAATTTGTCACGCTCGGCAGTAATGTCGTTTCTGCAAATTTTCAATCGCGGTCGGTTCTCCCGCTCCCGGTTCAGAGATTTGCGTTCCCGCGAACATGCTCGACGATTTTCCACGATAAGTCGGACAGGTGTTAAGTTTCTAATCGATATCTAACCTGAACCGACACATTTCTTCTCGCGGCCGACAAATCTGCAACTTCTATTTTGTTTGCGACGAAGGAATGTCCGATTAATCGAAAAACGCTCGTTAGAGAGAGAGAGAACTCTTCCCCCTCGCCGGCTCCAAATTGTTAATGACGACGAGGCGGACGATGAAAGTAAATGAAAGCAAATATCGTTTTACAAAATCCATCGAACTTTAATTTCAACTATCGATCGAATAAATTTCATTCCAAGAACAGTACCGGTAAAGTCACTACGGGAAATTTAAAAAGTCAACACGGACAGGACGGGTTCTGCCGCCTCGGCGCCGGACCGAGCTAGTCGGTCAGCAGCGCCATCTGCAGCAGCGGCATGACGGCGACCGTCGACAGGTCGCTCAGTATGCTCTCCATGCTCGCCAGACTGTCGACCTGCAGCAGCGCCTCCTTCCTGAACGTCACGACGCACACGGCGAGCAGCGCGATTATCTCGAGCGAGTCGTACGCGAGGATCAGGTCCCACAGGTAGAGCAGCTGCTCGGGCGGCAGGTGTCCGCTGAACGCGCGCATCAGCCACTTGAACACGAGCCGAACACTGGAGCGGAAACGTCGAGCGAATGACGGACGGCGGACGTCTAGACGCGCCGGCACGCCCGCGGACGGGGGACACTCACGGCTGTATTCCGCAGTCCTTGACGTGCGCCCACAGGAGCGGCTCGTGCGTCTGCAGCAGCCGCTCGTACAGCAGACACAGCGACATGACGCTCTGCGGATGCGCGCCGATGCTGTGCAGCCGGTAGAAGTATCGCAGGTAGAACGCCCTGAACGTGAAGTACAGGACGACCGGATCGTCGTACAGGTAGCAGAACGGCGTCGCTGGCGAACGGAACCGAGCGTCAGCGCGAGGTCGGGCGGCCCGGTCGCGCGACCGCACGACAACTCACCGTACATGGAGAACCCGTGGAACGGTATGACGCCGCTCGGCGGGAACAGCACCGTGTTGTTCGCGTTCGAGGACATCGACGGCGCCTTGTTCTTGAGCGGCACCTGCAGCGGAGCGCCCGGCTTGTCCTTCAGCGCGAACAGTATGTCGGAGTCTCTCGAGAAGCAGAGCAACACCTGATAGAGCACGTCCTCGAACACGAAGTACTGGTCGTCGTTGCACGCGGTCAGCTGTATGTCTTTGATGATGATCTTGTCGACCATCAGGTCGTACTGGAGCACGCACCGCTTCAGGTGCTGGAAGTGGTCGCGGCTCTGCGGGCACGGACGGCGTCGGTTCGGCGGCGGACCGGCGGCCCGGCGCGCCGCGCCCGGCGGCGGACGCTCGAGCGCCCGACGGCCGCGGGGCGACGCGCGGACCTCGCGGTCGAACACGCGACCGACGGCGCCGGGCGCGGCGGCCGGCCCGCGCGCGACCGAGCACTCACGTTCTGTTTGATCTCGGAGCCGAGGACCTGCGACCACAGCTTGCTGCGCAGGCAGCGCGGGCTGCCACGCTTCAGGAACTCCTGCGCGATCGGCGCGTGGTTCTCGCCGATGACTTTCTCGCCCTGCGTCGTCCTCTCCGCCTCGAGCGTCGGGAAGTTCGTGCTCGACGGCATGTAGGGGTTCACGCCGATCATCGACTCGCCGCGCGCGAGCTCCGAGTAGTGAGCGCGCTGAAAGACGA
Source organism: Acanthacorydalis orientalis (assembly GCA_034766995.1). Taxonomy (NCBI): domain Eukaryota; kingdom Metazoa; phylum Arthropoda; class Insecta; order Megaloptera; family Corydalidae; genus Acanthacorydalis; species Acanthacorydalis orientalis. The sequence continues at coordinate 423,635 of CM068313.1, read as the reverse complement.
CCGTTACACCCGGTGCGTGCGCGCGTTCCTCCGGACGGCGCGCACATTCGGTCCGGACACGCGCACGTCTGCATCCGTGTCGACTAGCCGGTCTACGTTCGGTGCATTCGACACACTCGCGCGGAAGATCGGCCCGTGACGGCGGATGTGCGTAAAGGAGGTGGGGGAGGGAGGAAGAGAGAGAGAGACAGAGATTCACCCACGGCTCTGAATGTAATTTTCGACGAGAGAAGACGAGCGAAGTAACTGAACGACACGACGAATGAAATATGAAGCAGCGACACACTGCAATTCATTTAATGTTAATTTATTTTACTTGGTTTAATTTGGTCCGGCGCTCGACTCGGAGACGGAACGATAATCTGGCCGCCGAACTACGAACGGTCGCCCGCGCCTGTTTTAAGACATTTCTGTTTATGGTATCGGAACAACATCTTATCTGTGTTCAGTACGACCGGCCGTAAATGTGAACGGCCGCACGTTCGCGGCGAAATTCGAAAAGCAATTTACGAACGAGCAACGTTATCGAACAAACAATTGAAATTCTAAACGCGTCCCGTGTCATCGAACAGTGAGCACGGCCAGCCGTGATCGCTCGCCACGAAACTGCGCCGCTCTCGACAGTTTAGAACAGAGACAGTCGAAGCGGTTGCCATGCACGCCGCCTGGATCGCAGGCGTCCTCGGAACGGCCGTCTTTTCACAGTTTCGAGCAGAGCAGCCGTGCGGTCTACCTGATTGATATTCGTTTCGGAACGCGACGCCGACAAAAAGCAATACACATGCGTACTCCCTGTCCCCCTTCCCTCCCGCCGTCGCAGTACGTTTGTTGTGTTCACGACGATCCGAGAGCGTACGGAACGTAGGCCGACGGTCGGAAAGTCAGTACGCCCGACACGAGAACGAACGTATCGACCCGAGTGTTCCTAGCCGACGAGCCGCACTTTTCCGCCGTAACAGCGGGACCGTCGGATGTACACGATGTGTGCAGCTGGTCCGGTCGTGTTACGGGTCGGGCGCGCCGACTTGAAACAGGGGCCCGATTAATTGCACACGAGCTCGTTCGTCACATTCTCATCCACGCGCTCGATCCGTTCGGACACCCGCTCGAACGACGCACGATACTTACCAGTTTCGTCAGCGTCTTAACTTTGAGCGGTACGTGCGTGAACTCCCACTGTGGCGCGCCGCTGCATGCAAATATCACACTAGTAAGAAAACGTCTGCGGTTATACGTGCGTACGGATCGCAAGAGTCGTTCCGTCGGAACCGCCGTTCGGACGACGTCCGAGGGCTCGAACGGAACGACTGAACAACGCGCACGCAGGAAATCAGAACGACAGGCGAATTGCACGCGGGACCCGCAGACCGTGACAGGTCTCGGTCTGTTAATTCTGTCTTTCAGCACGTGCGGATGCGGTACTCACTCCTCTTTCCGGTCGCTGGGACAGTAGAGGCCGAGGATCACCTCGAGGAAGTCTTTCGGCGCGTAGACCGGCTTGTACTGCGACAGGTCTGAAACAGGGACGGCAGCGTGGGCGAACGACGTCGGGTTTTCCGACGCGCGATTTGTGGAGACGTTGCGGGGATCTTCGTGGCGGCCTTCGTCCGCCCGGATCGCACGAGAGTCTGTCTCCGCTGATGGTTTCGGCTCGAGTGCGGTCGTCGTGTAAACGAGCGATTTAGAATCTATCCGACGACGGATACTCGCGGAAGACAGACACTCGAGAGACCCGAAAGGACGAGAAGCATCAGACAAACGCATCGATGGGACACGAACATATAGAAACATGCACTGATGGCTCTGTGACAAGATGTCGAGACGAAACCGATTGTACAGAAATTTATTTTCGATCGAGACGGCCGTATTTCTACAAAAAAAAATATTTGAACATCTACAGAACAAATGATAAACTGTTACGGACAACGATAGAGATTAAAAAAAAAAAAAAAACAAAACAAAAGCTCTGTTTAAATACTTATGTTCGACGTTTGTTTTAAAACAATCGCCACGATGCAGTTCTGACACTGGATCTAGTTTCACTTTCACGCATGGATTGTTTTTTTTAATGACAAATAAATTTCTGATAAATCGTCATCGATCATTTTTGATTGTCGTTTGTGCGCATTTCGATTAAAAACAATAAACGATTGATTTCCGGTCGCGAGCGAGCCGTTAGTAAAACAGAAACGAAAGTATCGCGGAAAGATTGTAACAAGTTCTGGAACACTTAGTACGACGATATCGAGACAGAGTTCCGGGTGATTCCAGAAAGACCGGCTTCCGGAAAGATCCCCGGGCATTCCAGAACCCCCTGGAGGAGGAACCTCCGGCGCTCACCTATATCGTACGTGCTGAGCTCCGTCCACTTCTCGGCGAGCTCCTCGCGATCGGACGGCGTGCGTATCCGCGCGAGGCTCGCGTCCAGGTCAGTGCACATCGAGTTGATCGACTTGTGTATCCGCTTCTCCCACTGGACCTGCGCCTTGTCGAGGTGCGACTTCCAGTCGGTCGCCGAGTCGACGTCGTTCATCTCGACGCCGCCGGGATTGTTCGCGCGTATCCAGTGGTAGACGTGGTTGCGCAGCACGGTCTCGAGCCCGCTCGACTTCAGCGCCAACAGCATCGTGTTCTTGAAGTCGTTCGTCTTGATCGACGGCGACGCGACGAGTTTCTGCACAGAGCGGACGGGCGGGCTCGAGCGTTCCGACGGACCGGATCGGTTCGGCCGAACGCAGAGCGCGGGTCTGCGCGCGGCCGCCCGTCCGGAACGACTTCCGCGGCCGGCGGCCGGGTCGAAGCGACACGGAGAGCGTCGAGCGTGCTTCTTGAGTGACGCCGACACGAGTGGACGGCGTCAGCCGTTCAATTTACAAGTCGTTCTGTGTACCGTTTTACTATCGGCAGTGAACGTGAACGTGTACGTACGCTTTCTTACTGGCCAAAGAAACACGCACGCATGCTTGAAAGGACGCTGTTCGACATATTGTAAAATTATTCGTCCGTTTATATTGTAAAATTACAAACGGTTCTGTTATAATTGCTATCGAAATTGTAGCCACGATATGCAATGTTTCCATTATTATTTCGAATCGAAACACTGACTTTCGTGTAAGTTAATTTGGTAATTCAAAACGGTACAATGTCATACGATACAATATATATAACGTGCATTTTAGATTGCGACCGATAACTGTTTTAAAATTTGATGGTGTACTGATTTTTTTTTAAAATTCATAAATGTTTACATTGGCCTTTATAAATTAACAAAAAATATTTATTTTAATTTTTGTACGACCCAAAGTGGTGACGACCGAGCAGAGGTCGACGGTGTGATAATTTTTTGTCGTAGCATACTATCGATTCGATTTTGGACTTCTCGTTTGCGAATTCGTGGGCGTCGACAGTTTTCAGTATACATAGGCACTTGAGACGTGACAGGAATTGCATGATTCATAGAGTTAGTTCGAGTTAGAATGTCACCGTCTAAGTGAAATATACGATTAAAATCTTTACATCTTTTTAAAAGTGATTCCTTTTCTTCGATATTTAAATGGGAGGTTCTAATTTCTTTTACTATTTTGCCATTTCGACTGATATCTTTGAGTTTGCTATTCGAAGAAAATCGAAATATTTCCTTTTCATTGAAAGGTTCTAGTGTATGATATCGTTCGATAGAATTTCGACAGGCTGTTCATTATTATTTAGAAATCTGGCATAATTTAAAGGAAGTAAATAACTGATTATATGTTATCTATATTGTATTTTTAAATTATATTCAATAATGTATTTAATGTTTAATAACCGTATGTTTATTTTTAAGGAGGGAGGTGTTATGTATCGATCCCACCTCTGACACCAAAATGTTATGTTATCTCTTGGACATTTTTATAACATAAATGCTACAGGTTTGAAATAAAACACAACAAATATTTGTTTACTATTAATTGTTTAATTGTTGTTACTATGATGAATATAACCACAAGCGTTCTGTTACTTGACTGACTTACGAGATCAAAAAATCAAAAACAAAATCAAAAAATATTTTATTGTGGTGAATTTTACATGTTTCAACGCCGAATTTGGGGTTCGGTCCGGGGTCTTAAACCGGTTTTGACAGGAGAATAGCGATTCAGGAAGTGGGCATAGCGGATGGTCTGAAGTGTTGAATTCCGGAAAAGATTTTCAAAAAACCGGAAGGAACCACCGTTTATGTACTGTTGTGGCTTTTAAGCTTAACAATCAACCGGAATAGAACAGCATACTATCGCCGATTGTCGTCGCAGTGTATACGTTTAAATTGATCGTTGATAAATATATACTTTAATTATTGTACAATTCATTTGAAACTATAACAATCAGCTTAAAGATATGAATGCGCACGTGTTTTATATACCGCTCTCGATGATGAAATTCTTTAGTCAGCCGTGACACATTTATAAACAAGTACAGCGGTGAGGATGGATACACAACAGCTTTACCGTCGATCGATTCTTAAACGACTGTTTTGAGACCGATCCGTTTGAAACCAGGCGCGAACGACTACGTTATGTCGTGCCTAACACGCATAATCAGTAATTTAGAGGGCGACGACAACTTCTGTTCGTTAGTGTTCGATGAAATGTCAATTCGCGAGGGGTCGTCGTATCGCCTACGTGCCGACAGAATTACCGGGCACGGTTACGATTTCGGAACAGTGTCATGGTTTTTATGGTGCGAGACGCGAGACGTGGATGGAAGCAGCCGACTGCCTACTACTTTTATCGAAATTGAACTTCAGATCATTTGTCACGAATGACCTTTGAAGTTATTCGGCGAGTAGAGTCGTTTGGACACGGGGTGTGACATGGGATGCAATAACCTGAAAGCGTTCCTCGAGTTCCTCAAAAACGAAAAAAAGACCCCTTCCTTTGGTTTCGATGGTAGAGCAAATTTTTGGTGTTGTGTCGAATGATATCTTTTTTTGTATCTATCACTAGTGTTTAGTTAAATATTTTCTAAAAGTAAATAAATTACATAGACAGCTGTCTTTTTTGTGAATCGTAAACAGCATCGTACAACAGTACGACCGCGAATAAATTAGATAATTTAATACATACTCACGTCCATTCGGAAATATTTAACTTTAACACGATTTTATAATAGTTTTAAAGTGATGAATTTCGTATTTTATATCGAATCGATTACTCGACAATTATTATAAGGTTGTATTACAATTAAATATGTCCGAATGGGAATGTATACCGGCGCTAATATTCAAATTTCAAGTCTCCCGCACAAATATCGCGCGGACAGTGGCACCTGGCTATGTCAGCATCGATCGTTTTTACACCCGTAGATTTATAGCCCGTACCTTGTCATCTGATCTTTTATCGATGTTCGAATCCGTCTCACCTGCACGTCCGAGTACAGCGATTTGTGATTTTTCGTCTCGCGCAAGTCCTCGACGAGTTTCAGCGCCGTCCTGTGTATACTCTTCTCTTTGATTTCGGCCATCGTGTTCGATTGGCAACGGCACCGTGCACTGGCGGCGACCACGAGCGTGCTTCCCGTAGTATACGAACGCGTTCTGTCAACTGGAATTTCGTGCGACGTGATGCTCGACACAGAATCTGTTTATCGACCCCCACCATCGGCATCAACAACGGTTACCTATAGTGATGACACCTATTGTTTACACGTCTAAGCTCGAGAAACAAGCCGAAGCCGGTAACAATAAGGTGGATAACAGCGAGTTTTAGTGTTTAGGTACGGTCGTCGTGCGTGCACGAGGCCGGCGAAGGGTCGACGAGCCGCAGACGTAGCGAGAACAGACCGTAAACGGGCGACCTAGCGGAACGCCGTCGCCGAGCGGGTCGCTCTAACCTAGAAATATACGATGGCCGTCATCGTCAGCTTCACGATGGCCTCGGATGAACTCGACGAAGACGACGGTGAGTCGAGCGCGTGCACCGCCGCGGTCTCGCTTCCGCTGACTCTCGCTCTCTCTCTCCCTACTTTGTGTTTCCAGCGCGCAGGCCGAAAGAGACGCTCGGCGTCAAACCGAACGTGAAGTCGTGCCAGGTGTCGAAGGAGGAGACCGAGTACTACCGGAAAAAGTTCAGCGGTAACGCACCGTTCATATCTATGCGCTCTAGATCGTAACGCACGTAAACCGATCGGTCTCGTGTCGAACCGCAGATGTCTCGGCGGTCCGTTCGCACCGGATCCACTGCACGAGCTGCGACAAGCATCTCGGAAGCGCTCCGGCCGCGCAGAGGAAACGGTTCGAGCATCCGGTGCTCAAGGTGCTGATGTGCCTGCAGTGCTACGACTTCTACACGAGCGGCGAGTTCGAGACCGACCGAGACGGCAGCGAGCTGTACTGCAGGTGGTGCGGCCAGGGCGGGCGAGTCTACTGCTGCACGGCGTGTCCGTTCGTGTTCTGTAAAGTGAGTGCCGGCGTCGGGTCGTTTTCGGTCGTTCGTGATCGTCCGTGTCGATCTGTCGTACAGGAATGCGTCGTGAGGAACCTCGGGACGTCGGCGGCCGAGAGCATCGAGCGGAGCGCCGACTGGACGTGCTACGGATGCCGTCCGGACGACATCTGGACGCACAGGGCGATAAACCGGGCTCTCAAGCAGTACTCTTCGCAGCTGTACTCGATCGAGTGAGTGCGCAGGGACCGGCGCGTACGCGCGCGACCGAGCGCCCGTACGTTCGCGTCGCCGGACGGCGAAACGACGGTCGGTCGCGCTCCGCCGATCGGAAACTTCGTACGGTCGTTTCGCGACGAGGGCGCCGCGATTCGTGTTTCTCGGAATCCGTAGCGATCGTACGCTCGGCGTGTCCGTCGTAGCCGACGGGCGGCGCGTCGCGTTCTCGTAGAGGCGCGGACGCGTGGCCGGCGTCGTCCGTCCGGTTCTCGTCGGACGCTCTCGCTCGAGTCTCGTCGCCCTCTTCGCTCGCCGGCCGACGCGTTCGCCGGTCGTGATCGACGTCGTACGTGTTTCAGCCCTCAGGAACGGACTCCGCAACAGAACGTCCTGCTGACCCGGGACTGCACGACGTGTTGCAAAAAGGACAAGCAGAACGTGACCGGGATCAAGCGTCCGTTGCCCGAGCCCGACGACCGGACGGCGAAAAAGGTCACGACCCGGCACCAGAGGATACTTCCGAAACCGACCCTGACCGTACGAGCCGTGATGGTGAACCCGATTCCTAAACCGGTTTCGGAAGTCGTCGCGCCGGTGCCGGTCGCGGCGCCGGCGCCCCGACCGCCGATCTCGGCCGGGGAGAACGGCGACGAGGTCGTCTGCACGCCAGACATACTCACGATCGGCGAGGAAGACGAGTGCGTCAAACCGACGCCGCAGAGCTCGACCGGCGCCGAGGAGCCGACGTCGGCGGCCGCGGTCGACGACCGCAAGATAATCGAAGATCCGCCGCCGAAGAAGCCGTACGTGCAGGTCAAACCGGCGTCGAAGTTGCTCGAGAGCACGGCGACGCCGAAGAACCCGATGCCGCCGCCTCCGTCGCTCATCTACCCGACGGCCGTCCTGAAGGTCGCGCCGAAAGATCTTCCGCCGCTAGTCAAGACCGCCGTCGCGACCGACGCGCTGAGGCCGATCCGACCGCGTCCGGCGCAGAAGGTGGCGGTCCAGAACGCGCCGACGCAACAGATCAAGATCGTCTCGCCGGACGGCAGGTCCTTCTACATAGATCCGGCGAAGCTCGTCCCGCCCGGCGTGCCCGCCGCGCCGATCGTCCTGCAGACGCTCCGGCCGGCGCCGGCGAGCGCGGACACGTCGACGAAGAGGCTCGACTGGTTCGACACGTCGATTTCCGAGTGGCAGCTTCTGGCGCAGGCGCACACGGCGAGCGTAGTCGAGCTCGCGCACCTGTACAACGGCGGCGCGACGAACCCGGATCACCTGTACACGAACTTCCAGGCGCGGATTCAGTCGGCGATCGACAAGATGGAGGACTTGAAACAGAGGCTCGCGCACGACTATTTCGACCGCGCGCCCGGCGCGAAGAACGACGATCCGCGAGTCGTCGCGCCGTTCGGTCGGCCGATTCCGATGGTCGCGGCCGTGCCGGCCGCCGACGCGTCGATGACGATCACCGGCGATCCGGCGACCGACGTCGACGTCAAGCCGAAGTTGGACGCGCTGCCGACGGAGCGTTCGACGATCGACGCGAATTCGAAGGACGTTCGGTGCTCCGGCGTAATCGTTAAAAACCTCGACGAAGAGTGGGACGAGCGCGGCATAGTCGGCGGGACGGCGAACACCGGCGGTTCGCCGTTCGAGTCCGGAAAACGTCCCGCAGACGCTACGCGGGGCACGCGGGCGTCGAACAAGAGACCCGAACGGAGGACGAAACGGTCGACGTACGATTACGGCGCACGGGCGACGCACGGCCGGTACGAGTCGGACGCCGACGACGAATCCACCGACGGGGACGAATCCGCCGACGGAGACGATTCCGATTACGTCGCCGAGGAGGACGAAGAGGACGACTCGGACAGCGTCGCTTCGAACAAGTCGAGCGTGAAGAGCGCCGTCGCCTCCGACGGCGGCGAGTCCGCGGCGCAGGAGGTCGACGACGAGACGATCGAGAACAAAACCGACGGCTGGAACGGCGGCGGCGACGACGACGACGACGTCACCGTCAACGAAGACGAGTGGAAAGACGTGCTCGGCGGCGAGCCGGAAGTGAAATACGATCCGGACGCGGACGAGCGGGTCGAGCGCAGGTCCGTGGCCGAAGACGTCGGTTCTAAGAACGACGACGGGTCTGTCGTGGACGTCGTCCGGTCGAACGATTCGACGTCGTCGTCCGAACGGAAAAACGAGCGCGGGTGAGAAGGGCCGTCGAGCCCGACGGCCGGCGAATAGACCGGCGACACTGGCGTGATTCGAGCCACCGACGGCGCGCCGACTTCGACGGTCTGGAACGTGCGTCTCGCCTCGGTGCCCAGCCGGGAAGGCATTTTCACGTGGAAGTACATCTTCACGGACGGCTCGCATAATTTTGCAAATACCGGACTTTATATGTCAGAACAATCGATATTTATTTAAAAAGTTTTTGATAAGTATTAATAAAGTATTGCGTTTATAATATTCGAGTAACGAAATGTGTTGTTTTATTTTTTATTATATATTCGTTCGATCGATTACAATGTAGGAACGGTCGTGTGTCATTTAAGAAATAATGGAAAAGGGCGTGCGTGACACAGTACGCGCGTCGGAAGTGAAGCTTCCGTGCTGTCAGTTGAAATGTGAAGGGTTTTAAGAGCATGTTAAGTGAATGGTTTTCGATTATACATAAAAATGTTGAAGATATTTAAAAATCAAAAATACAAAAAAAAGAGTACAAGAGTTCGTTAGTCCAAAAAGTACAAATGTTTCTCTCTCTCTCTATATATATAAATATATATATGTGTATATATATATATATATATATATGTGTATATATATGTATATATATATATATATATATATATATATATATATATATATATATATATGTGTATATATATGTATATATATATATATATATATATATATATATATATATACATATATATATACAAATAACTTTGAAATTGATTCTGGGAGGAAAACACGATAGACTGGACCGTCCTCCTCACGTTTATTTTTGTATCTTGATTTTCAATTGTTTGTCGCTTTCATCGTACTATTTATGTTGCTGATGTTATGTCCCGTATTTGATCAACGACACAAATTGAAAGTAGATGTGTAAGATAAAATATTCTACGAAATCTAGAAGTGTATAGAAATAAAGATGTTATTTCTGAGGGGACAGATAGAGATTAATAGCGTTTTGTTCTTTCATACACTAAAATTATAAACAAAGCACCACCATCTTCTCTCTCTCTCTCTCTCAATACCACTCCACGCCGTAACAATTTCGGTGACGTTCGCTTTTCCGTCTCGGCCTTGAAAATTTATACCCAACGCGGCTGAAGAAGTTTCACTTCAGAAAACAATCGCCAGAGGGCAACGTTATCGAACAAACAGGTGAAATTCGACGAGCGTCTAGTGTGATTAAACAGCGAGCACGACCGGCGATTATCACTCGGCATTGAAACTGCGTCGCTCCAATCATTTTAAGCAGACAGTTGAAGCCGTTGCCACGCGCGCCGCCCACGTCTCTTCGAAGGACACACAGAACGGCCGTCTTTTCAGTTTCAAATAGCAGCCACACAGCTGCTAGATATTCATTTCGGAACGCGACGTAGGCCGCACGGCTCGTCGCTGACAAAAGACGGTACGCAAGCGTATTCTGCTCCCCCCTCCCCTTACCTCTCTACTTCGCCGAACGTTCAGTGTTTAACATAGTCTAGAAACGATTTCTCACGAGCGTTTCTAGCGTACAGAATACGGTTCGACGGTCGAAAACGGTAAGTATCCCCTTTCATAGACAGCCGACACAAATGTATCGGCCCCAGTGTTTCTATCCGCAGAGCTAATTTTTCCGTACGTAAGACCGTCTGTTGTACCCAAAATACAGCCTGCTTAATTATGATCAGGCGTACAAATTAAAAACAGGGTCAAATTAATAACACGAGCTAGTTCGTCCCATCGTGCCGATCTTATCAGCGACAGGTCTGAAAGTGACGGTAGAGTCGGTGAACGGTGTCGGATTTTCCAACGTGAGATTTGACAAGAAGTAGGGACTGCGACGAGGAGTTTCCTGGTCGTCTTCAAAAAATCCAAAATCCTCTTACAGTGAAAACTTCTGTGCCATAAAAATGTCCAAGTTTTGCCAAATGACAAAACGATCAAGAACGGCTTGTTGGACTTGTCCGAGTATCGGCTTCCGCTTTTGAAAGTAAAGAGCAACCGTATCTGATCTCCGGGGCCCGTGTTCAGTGTCTGCGAAGCCTCTTATTCACGGATAGTAAAGGACGGCTGGTTTTGGAATTCCAAGAAACTGCTCGTTTCGAGTTTCTGTCGAATTTCAGCGAGACCGTTTTCCTTTTTTCTTAATACCGTTCCATGTACTCCATTCCCGATGTACGATCGTGATACAGAACGGCATCCTCTCTCTCACAATCGAACGAGCCGCATTCTCCTCGCGAGTGCCGCGCACATATCTCTAAACAATTCCGAAATAGCTTCACTGATCGGCGTCCTTGAACCGCGTTTGCAATTCCAGGTACTTGCCCTTTACTCACCTTCGGTATTCTTAGACGATTGTCGACGATGTACAAAGTATCCTAGTTCGAAAGTTCGCTACTTTCGGCAATTTTCACGCTTTCAATCGACAGTTTCGATGGACCCCCCGCACTGGACCCTTGTTATTCCGAAAGGATGTTTTTCTCGTGGGCCGAGCAGTGTTTCGCAAACAGGACCTGCTCCCTCGTTTCGTTTCGATCCGTTCTTCATCTTGCGGAAAATCCACGAACCTGCACTCTTTCGACCTTTTTTCTATTCTTTACAAGCTCACAGACTTTTTAATCGTCGCTCCGTGTTCGTCTTTTTTCTCAAGCCATAGATTTAACTCACTCTGACAACTGTCCGGTTTTTATTCGATTTTCGATACAAAACGAACTACCGATAAGCGATGGAACGAACGCGTACACGTGGAAGGGAGAAGCGAACGTTAAAAATCTCCTATTTATTTCTACTGATGCGGAAAGGTGCGACTCGTACAGCTCAGTGGAATCTAGGAAGAGTACTAGCAACAATAATTCTACACGCACGGGTCGACAGACGTGCTCGCTGACGTTTTACCGCCACGGAAGCGAACACGATTTCAGACTATTCGTACAGACGTCGGCGCCATCATCGCGCGCGCTGTTCGTCTGCGAACCGTGATTTTTGCTTTGCGCGCGCAAACGAACGAGTCTTTCTTGCGCACGCGCGTAAACCCCGCAACAATGCTGACGTATGTCGGAACATCACGTGTCAGAGCGATGATCTTTCCACTGGGGGGGCGGGCCCGCGCGCTTCGGAGCGGCGGTGCGCGTGCGCCGTTACGTCAGAATGCATGTTCGAATCCGTCTCACCTGCACGTCCGAGTACAGCGACTTGTGATTCTTCGTCTCACGCGAATCCTCGACGAGTTTCGGCGCCGTCCTGTGTATACTCTTCTCTTTGATTTCGGCCATCGTATTCGACCGGCATCGATTTCGGCGACCACGAGCGACATCCTCGTCGAGTCGAACCGCGTTCTGTCAACTGGAATTTCGTGCGACGTGACGCTAGGCACAGATATCTGTTTGTCGACCCCCACCATCGGCATCGACGACGGGTACCTATAGCGATGACACCTATCGCTTGCGTTTCGAAGCTCGCGAAACAAGCTAATGCCGGGAACAATAAGATGGATGACAGCGATTCTCTAGTGTGTGTTTTCGTGCTCTGATACGAGCGTCGTGTATGTACGAAGCGAGCGAGTGGTCGGCGCGCCGCACACGTATCGAGAACAGACCGCAAACGGGCGACCGAGCGAAACGCCGTCGCCGAGCGGGTCGCTTTAACCTAGAAAGAGACGATGGACGTCGTCGACGGCGCCACGATGGCCTCGGATGAATTCGACGAAGAGGACGGTGAGTCGAGCGCGTGCGCCGCCGTGTCTCGCGACCGTTCGCTTCTTCTCACACTCTCTCTCTCTCTCTCTCTCTCTCTATGTTCGCAGCGCTCGGGTCGAACGCAACGCTCGGCGTCAGACCGAACGTGAAGTCGTGCCAGGTTTCGAAGGAGGAGACGGACTACTATCACGAGAAGTTCAGCGGTAACGCACTGTTTATATCTATGCGCTCTAGATCGTAACGCACGTAAACGTATCGGTCTCGTGTCGAACCGCAGATGTCTCGGGCGTCCGTTTCTACCGGATCCACTGCACGAGCTGCGACAAGCACCTCGGAAGCGCTCCGGCGACCCAGAGGAATCGGTTCGAGCATCCGCTGCTCAAGGTGCTGATGTGCCTGCAGTGTTACGACTTTTACACGAGCGGCGAGTTCGAGACCGACGAAGACGGCAGCGAGCTGTACTGCAGGTGGTGCGGCCAGGGCGGGCAGGTCTACTGCTGCGCGATCTGTCCGTTCGTGTTCTGTAAGGTGAGCGCCGGCTTCGGGTCTCTTTCGATACGTCGTCGGTATATCGTTCTTTTCGATCTGTCGCGCAGAAATGCATCAAGAGGAACCTCGGAACGACGATGGTCAAGAGCATCGAGCAGAGCGACGACTGGCTGTGTTACGGGTGCCGTCCGGACGATATCTGGATGCACAGGGCGATAAACTGGGCTCTCAAGCGGTACTCTTCGCAGCTGTGTTCGATCGAGTGAGTGCGTAGAGAACAAGACGGATGCTCCGATCGCTATCGTTTTTCTCTGAAGCCGACACGTGTACTTTTTTTTATATATCGGATCTTTTTATCGTTTCCGTCCGATGCGGCAGAGAAACGAAAAAATCGAGCTCGTTAATAAAAAATAAAAATACGATATCGGCCGTCGAACATAAAAATACGATAGGAGGCTCGTAAATCGAAACGCGAGCGACGTTAGCGAAATACGGAAAGAGTCTGCTCTGAAAGCCGTTAAAGAACGCCCCCCCCGTTCCTTTTCAATTAAATGTTTGTAAAAACGACGAGGTGCTCGAACGTATTCCGATCAGGCGGTAGAGTAAAGATACTTCACGGTAGAGGAACGTTCGATTTTTTCCCCTTTTATCGTCGTCGTCGTCGATATGATTTTTCATACCGACGTCGGAGACGGCGAACGCTCCGTTATCCGGTGAAAAAAGCGTCCGTCGAACGAACGAACTCCGGTGTCTAAACCGTCTCGTACTTCGTTCGCGACGAGTGCGACACGGTTCGTATTTTTTCGACGTCGTAGCGAAAGTACCCTCCGCGAATAGCGCGTTCTCGCCGTAACTCACGAGCGACGCGACGTCCGTTCCGTTCTCGCGAAACGCCGATACGTTTCGAGTCTCGTCGCTCTCTCGGTTCACTAGTCGTCGACGTCAACGTCGTACGTGTTTCAGCCCCGAGAAACGGACGCCGCAGCAAATCGCGCTCCTCTCCCAAGACTGTACGACGTGTTGCAAAAAGGACAAGCAGAAGAAAACCGAAGTCGACACGCTCGAGACGTTCGCTCGGAACGCGACCGGGCTCAAACGTCCGTTGCCCGAACCCGACGACCGATCGGCGAAGAAGCTTCGCGTCTGTCAGCAGACGATACTTCCGAAACCGTACGGTACCGTACGAGTCGCGAAGCCCGCGTCGAAGTCCGGCCCGGAAATCGTCGCGCCGCCGCCCGTCGTGCCTCCGCCCCCTCCCGAACCGCCGATCGTCGCCGAGGAGAACAGCGACGAGGTCGTCTGCACGCCGGACATACTCCCGATCGGCGAGGAGGAGGACGTCGACGACCCCGCGCCCCGGAACCCGACGAACGCCGAGGAGCCGCGGCCGACGGCGTCCTCGAACTCGGACGACGACTGCAAGATAATCGAAGACCCGCCGCCGAAGAAGCCGTACGTGCAGGTCAAGCCGGCGTCGAAGTTGCTCGAGAGCGCCGCGACGCCGAAGAACTCGATGCCGCCGCCGCTCATCTATCCGACGGCCGTCCTGAAGGTCTCGCCGAAAGATCCTCCGCCGCTCGTCAAGACCGCCGCGGCGCAGGACGCGCCGCGACCGATCCGGCCGCGGCCGACGCGGCACGTGCCGATGAAACTCCCGGAGACAGTCCAGAAGATGATCAAGATCGTCTCGCCGGACGGCAGGTCCTTCTACATAGATCCGGCGAAGCTCGTCCCGCCCGGCGTGACGACCGCGCCGATCGTCCTGCAGACGCTCCCGCCGGCGCCTGCGAGCGCCGACACGTCGACGGATAGGCTCGACTGGTTCGACAGAGCGATATCCGAGTGGCAGTTCGTGATACAGGCGCTCACGACGAACATAGTCGAGCTCATGCACCTGTACAACGGCGGCACGGCTAACCCGGAATACCTGTACACGAACTTCCTGGTGCGGATACAGTCGTCGATCGACAAGATCGAGGACCTGAAGCGGAGGCTGACGAGCAACTACTTCAAGCACGCGCCGTCGAGCCGCGCGCCCGGCGCCGAAGCGAGCGGCAACAAGAACGACGAGCCGCCCGGCGCCGTGCCGTCGGCGATCGTGCACGATTCCGCCGACGACGTCCCGCCCCCGCTGACGTTCATCGTGAACGGCTCGACGCCGTCGAACGCGACGTCGCTGCCGTTCAGCCGGCCCATCTCGATGGTCTCGGCCGAATCGGCCGTGCCGGCCGCAGACGCGGCGATACCGACGATACTCGACGACCTGCGGCGGCTCGTCGACGTCGCTCGGAGCGAGTCGCCGGCGATGACGATCACCGGCGACCTGGCGACCGACTCCGACGTCACGGCGAAGCCGGACGCGCCGTCGAACGAGCGCTTAACGATCGACGCGAATTCGAAGGAGACCCGGTGCGTCGAAAACATCGACGAAGAGTGGAACGAGCGCTGCAGAGTCGACGGGGGCGTGAACACGGACGACTCGCCGTCCGAGTCCGGAAAGCGTCCGGCAGAGGACACGCACGGCTCGCGGTCGGCGGACGACAGGCCGGGCCGGAAAACGAGACGGTCGACGTACGTCGGCCAGCCGTGCGATCAGACCGATCACATTTACGACATGCAGGTGACGTGCGACTCGGACGAGTCGGACGACGACGACGCCGCCGCCGCCGCCGCCAAAAGGGACGATTCCGATTACGTCGCCGAGGAGGACGAAGAGGACGACACGGACAGCGTCGTTTCGAACAAGTCGAGCGCGAAGAGCGTCGTCATCATCGACGACGACGACGACGACGATTATGACGGCGGCGAGCCCGAGGTGCAGGAGGTCGACGACGAGACGGCCGAAAACAAAACGGACGTTTGGAACGACGACGACGTCACCGTCATCGAAGACGAGTCGAGAGACGCGCTCGTCGGAGACGACGTTCGAATCGAAGACGTCCGATCGCCCGTCGGCGGCGACGTGGCGTCGGCGCCGGACGAATTCGACGGGCGGGAGAGCGTCGAAGCGGGAAGAGCGGACGACGGGCCGGAGA
This sequence comes from Acanthacorydalis orientalis, assembly GCA_034766995.1. NCBI lineage: Eukaryota > Metazoa > Arthropoda > Insecta > Megaloptera > Corydalidae > Acanthacorydalis > Acanthacorydalis orientalis. The sequence continues at coordinate 407,564 of CM068313.1, read as the reverse complement.
AGAAATACGACCCGGACGCGCACGAGCGGAACGACCGCGGGTCCGTCGCCGAGGACGGCGATTCCGAAAACGACGACGAGTCCGTCGGGAACGCCGTCCGGTCGAACGTCTCGACGTCGTCGTCCGACGAGAGAAACGAACGCGGGCCGCGGAGCGTGACGCCGGCCGTCTCGACGAGGACGCCGGCCGGCGTGCGGACCGACGAGACGGCACGGAAGCACGAGCTCGCGTGGACGAACCGAGCGGTCGTCGACTCCGAGGAGGACCTCGCCGCGATCGCCGAAGCGATCAGAGAGAGCATACGCGACGTCGCCGTCGCGTCGAGTAAACCCAAGAAAGAGAGGACCCCGTCGGCGAGCGACCTCGAAGAGCTGCTGACCAGCAACGTCGTGTTCAAGAAGCCGGACTGCGGGTCGCCGAGGCCGCACGACGGCGCGAAGAGGCCGGCGCCGGCGGACAACTCGAAGTCGTTCGGCGACGCGTTCTCGAACTTCGTCGCGACGGCCCGCTCGCCGCCGCGCGCTCAGCAGGCGGCGCCGGCCCGGCCGGACGCCGTCGGCGAGATCGACCTCGAGAACGAAATGGAGCAGCTGCAGAGGTTGGCCGAAAAGTGTATCGCCAAGTCGAACGAGCGGGACGAGAGTGAAACTAGTGTCGACTGTTGAAGGGCGGACGATCGTGAAAGTTTGTATCGTGTATTCATAAATGATGTTTAATAATAAAAAAAGAAAGTACCATGACTCGTGTTATAAGAACGGAGTTCGCGAAAAGACACCCCGTCGGGCGGCGCTCCGGTACGAACGCTGAACGATAATAATCGTGCGGATTCGCATCGGGCGGGCAGGCGGTCCGGAGCACCGGCGAGATGTCCGAGTCGGCCGGTGCGCGGTGATGCCGAAGAGAAGAAAGAAAAAACGAGTGCCGGAACGAGCCGGCCGTCGGGTTCGCGACGAACAATTAAATGAATAACTGTGGGGGGGGGGACAGCGATCGAGGCGGACGGCGTCTGCCCGGACAGTTGCCGACGGTTCGGTTCGTTGTTTTTCTTTCCGTAATAAAAATACTCTTGCAAAACGTTTTCTAAACGAATGTCGATCGAAACAAAAAAAAAAAAAAAAAAAACGTGAACGATAAGTTAACGAATCTCCAGTGTTCCGTGTACGGACGGTCTTAGTTTCCGAGAACAATCGGTACCGGAAAAAGTCTCGTGTAATTGAGATCAAAAATTTTCTGATAAATGATTGAAAAAAAGTTACGTGTCAAGTTGATACGAAAACGTTTTTTCGCACAATCCGGTAGTAAGGGACATCCGTTCATTCATTCGCTTTACCTTTATGTAAATTACACCGGAGTCCTTGCAGCATTTCTACCCGCAAAACACGTCTCTGAACTCGTGTCCGCCGGAGCAGCGGTTCTTAAACTGGGATCCGCGCAACGATCGGATCCAGATATATGTGATTTTAGTTCGAGAATTCACTTCTTGTTTATTTACAATTTAAGAGGAAAGTGTCGCTAGAAACTGCAAGAAGGAGCCGTAAACCTAGTCAAAGAACCGCTGCACTAGCGAACAGAAGAGATCGAGACGTCGTCGCTTCCTGTCCGAAAAACAATCGTCGGTGGGATGTTTGTTTTTCACGTCGAACGTTCGATCTGACAGCTATTTCGGTCGAAGCTTGTGCAAAAAAAAAACGCGTGAAACATGAAAATAATATAATAAACGAATGAATAGGAGAGAGATACTGATTTCCGTCCAGGCTTTAATCTGCGGCCATTCTTTTCACGTATGCGATTTGTTTTTTTTTTTAAAAAAAAAAAACAAAAACGGTCATTTACAAACGATGATAATCTTGAAAGAAATTACATGCCGTGCTTTGTGCGTGGCCTTGTGTTGGAACCTGGCCGAAAACCGATGTGTCTACTCTATGAACGGGTACACTTGTTTCGTTTTTTTTTTCTTTTGATGAAATACGTTGGAGATCCGTTACATAAAATCAGTAAATGACGTCGGACCGGTAGACTTTTCAATGGTTCGAACTGAGAAGCGCGCGCATAACTGAACAGTACCGTCGACCGGAACAAGAGTCCGGTTTTGCGGAGGAGGTCGTGCGGAAATCTTGTTCTCGATTTTGTATAAAAACGTACGGAGCGGGCGGAAAAAAGGCGGAAACGCGAAGTGAAAATGTGAATGGGAGGGAGTGAGTGCGGAGTCGGTCGGAACTAGTGCCGCGCGCGGGAGTTTTTTTGTTCTTGTTTGAAACGATGTGTGATTCCGTGCGGTGTAGAAAGAAATGAACGCGCGTGTTAAACGACGCGCCTGTCTAGGCGGCGCGTGTACCGTTCAGTGTCACGTACGAGTGTCGGCTGGATATTTTTTTAAGAATTGTTTTTTTTTTTAAATAAAAAATATGAAAATGTTAATCGACACGTTTTGTTTATATTGATTTTGAATTTGTAATAATAACGATATTAAACAGTCGAGCGTGTATTTAATAGGCGTTTCTGGTTATCAGCGCGCGCGCCCCTCGATCGAAAACAACGCACGCACGTTTCGGTTACATTGCAGGTCTGCGCCCGGCGCCGGCCGCACATTACACAACCGGCGATACGAGTGGCTGCTGTGTCGAACGTCGGATTACCTAACGCGCGACGATCTGGCCGTCAGACAGAAACAGTCGTGTGCGATTTATTAAACAGGATCGAGTGGACGGAATCGAAAACAAAATCATCGGATTGCAGTCAACTACGCTAGACATATTACCGATCCGGCCGGCTCCGATTTACAGAAATGTCGAATCGGATGACGTTTCGAAAGAGCCTACTACCCACTTTCTGTACAAACAATAAACACATCTATCTCTCTCACGGTACAGTTACGACACACTGACTGAATTCGGTTTCACAACCGAATTGTTTTCTCGTCTCGGACGACGACGACGGAGGCCCCGCCGACGTGCAGAGAAATCTCTTCGGGCGCAGGTCGGATTCTGCCGTGCCTCGGCGCCCTGAAGACGGCGTCGTAGCGCCGATAAGCGACAATCGATCGAGATTTATTAGACGAGCGACCGACATGTTCGGCTAGGAAAGTTTTTGCGCGGCGGGTGTTGCAAAGAAAGAGGGTTTTTTTTTGAAATTATAAATTTTCTTTCTACAGTTTCAAGTTTCGAAAAAAAAACATTATAATTGATGATATTCCGTGTTCTGTACGAGTGGCCGGATGCCTTTATGAAATTCAATCGATTCTTATCCGATCTACATTCAGAAAACATCAGATTTTCAAAAATCGTTTTGTATATATATATATATATGTGTGTGTACGTACATACACACACATACACATATTTAAAGAGACCCGGTGTAATTTAAAAACATGAGTTTGTAAGCAGCGTTAAGTAGACGTGACGTCGCTTCGAAGAAACATTGATGAACGCTCGTGTCGAAGAGAGACGTACGTGATCGATTCGTGTTGTCTGAAATAGGAATAGAGAAAAAAATCGCCACTTACCGATCTCCCGTACCGCTGTATCACAGCAGGCCACCACCACTACTACGACGTCTCGCACGCACTGATCGTGTGTGCGTGATCGTAGATACGCGACGGGGCGTTAGCGCCATCGAACGACTACACGGCACACTAACCGGCGCCGGCAGGACAGGGTTCTGTCGGTCGAGTATATTTTTTTTGTATTTTGTCTAGCCTCTTTTGACACGTCAAGAGTACGCACGTTTATCACGAACAGTTGAGGTTCGATCGAACGTTTGACGCAAGGAGGCTATAAGAAGGAGATGAAACTCTGCCGATCGCCTATTGCAATCAATTTATGAAACCCGATCATCGGGGGGGCGACGCTAGTGTCGATGAAAGGACTTGTGCGCACAAATTCTCGGTACCACAATATCTGCCAAGCACAGCTGATTGCGTAAAGAGCGGTGACTGGTGTCGACTTGTTTACAGTTTCTTATAGGGCGAAGTGCGCGAAAAATTGAATTGCAAATAAAAATTATTTAATAAAATCTAAAACGGAACTTCCTCAGCTCCTTGCATCTGTCGAATGAAAAAATGTCTGTAATAAATATGTGTTTCGTTTAAAATAATGAGTCGTCTGTTCAACACGATATGTGTGTAAACTTAATTATAGCTCGATTTTAGCTGAAATTAGTCTGTAAGTGTGAGTCGGCGCAGCAAACATATGCAGATCTTCTGTAATGTCATACTGCACACACTTATTAATTTAACGATAAGTGTATTTCATTTAATATCGACCAGTGCAGGGCCTACTCTGAATTGCACTGTACACTAACAAATATTTTAACCGATACTGTGTTCGTTGACAGCGCGAGAGACAAATGAAAATCGTCATATACACTGGCCAGCTACGATAGATGAAATTCATATCGTACGCATTGGCCGGCTGCGATTTTAAAGTAATTTTTACTTCTGATACTGAGATACTGATACTCTCGGGTCTCAACATAGTCAAAATTGCATTCGAACAAGAACATAGTGATATGATTCGTTCAGATCTAAAGAAAAGTACATTTTTTTTTGAGCGCGCCGGAGTCGAACAGCAGAAATACGAATCCGGTCATTGATTTCATCGACTCCAATTATTTTCGAGTCGATGAAAAATATTGCTTTTCCTTCATCTCTCACGCACCCTTCGATGCAACAAGCCTTGGTCATTTTTTTCGCGCACGGCAAATCATGCACTAACAAAACGAACGTAAACGATACAACGAGGACTCTCAGGCTAGAATACCTCCGTCACGTGTTTTTTCTGTGCGCAGTGCGTTCCGCGCAGAAGTCACCCGGCTGAAATTCGAACGTCACTTTTCACCGCCCGCAAACACCGAAGTTCGTTCTCCTTCTCATAGCCTCCTCGGTTCGACACGACAAAAGAAAAAAAAATAACAAGAACGTTCTACACAACAACAGCGAATTCTTCAGTAGGGACGACCGGAGCCGGTTGGGTCACTTTTCAGTTCGGAATTTTCAGAGTGTTCTCAGTGACTTTTTCTGAACTTTCATTTCTACTCGGCGCCGTGGTGCGCGATATGTCGGCGCGTTGGCTGTAAATGCAAATTTTTTCGTTACCTGAAATCGCTCCCTAATTTTTTCCCCGGACAACAGAGACATTTCGAAGACAATTACAAAACCTCAACTAACATACGACCGCATACAACTAACGGGAAGCGGCCAATTACATGCAACGGTACAGGCACCGCATGACCTGTATACAACGAACCGGTCCCCCCAGGCCGCCCTGTATCGTTGCCGTTTACGATCAATAAAATCTTTTTGAACTCGGATTCGAATTTGTAAACGACATTTAGCATCAAAGTGTAAGAGAAACATCGACGGCACATGTACCTCCTGGGCGGTGAAAAAAAGCGGTTTTTCGAAAACCGCATATCCGGGCAGTGCGGCTCGCAAGTGTTGCTCAGCGAATTTCGTTGAATTGCCGGAGCTCTACGGCCAACGACGCGCTGGTGGTCGGGCGCCCGGCACACTGACTGCATGTAAGCACGACTGCAGACGATGCACACGTCATCATTTTTTTTCCTATCCATTGAAATGAAGTTAACAGAAGAAATGAAGTCGATATATAAACAGATGTCGGATGTAGGTAGGCATTCAGGGCGTTAAAACCCGAGGAACTGCCCGATGACGAGATCGTCAAATAACCAGACCTAAAAAAAAAACGATGCGCGCACATTTCCTCCGATTTTTTGAAATTTTTTCTCGGATTCCGAACTTCAAATCACACTGTCGACTGTCGCGGCCACCTCGTCGACCGTTCGCAGCGAACGTCGCGCGGCCGCGGCCTTCCGCTTCCGTGCGCGGAACGCCGTTTCAGGAAAAGAACTACGACGGGTGCGTTTGTTAATTAGAAAGTTTTATTTTACAGTTGTTCCATTTTAAAATACGGTCATCTATCGAGAATACATACAAATACATATATATATATATATATATATATATATATATATATATATATATATATATTGACTTACTTATTTATACTTATATAATGGATAAATTTATAAATCATATACAAAGGTAAAACTAGGTATGCGACAGCTGTGTGGTCTCCACTTCTCCGTTTCGATGTCCTTCCTCGCCCTATGTACATACACGATCGCCCGTGTGTGTGTGTGTGTGTGTTTGTCTCCCTCCGTTCCTCTCTGTGTGTGTCGACGTGTACGAGGGTGTGTGTGAACGCGCCGGTCCTCCGAATCTTCTCAGCCGGCTCAGTACCGGAATTGCCCCTTCCTGGCGCGGCCGTTGTGGTAGACCCTCAGCGGCGTGTACGTGCTGCCGTTCGTACCGTTTCCGTTCATGCCTGCGAACCGACACGGAGGATCAGTCGACGATCTCGCTCACGAAACAGTTCTAAACGCTACGACGCGCATGCCCTCCCCGTGCCGCTACCGGCTCCGTGCGAGTCCCACTGCCGACGCTCCGCCGCGGCACGCACGGGAATCGTGCCGGGCCGACGGAAGCCTGCGAGGCCGCCCCCGCTAGGCCCGTCCGATGCGTGCACTGAACTCGCTCGGGCTTTCCGTCGAACGGTTCAGAGTGAGTTCAGAACGGGGGATCCGTTACACTGAGCTCGCTCTCGCTTCTCGTTAGAGCGGCGCGAGCATCTTCGTCTGTGACGGTCGCTATCGAATGAACAAATCGCCCGAACTCGCCAGCGTTCGCATGATTTTACTCTAGCCTCACAGTATGTTGTTCGATAGAAACGAGTTCAGAGCGAAGTCGTAAGATTCGAGAGTCGGTTCAGAGCGAGTTCAGTGCGGACATCGAACGGACCTTCGGAGGGCGCTGCACGCAAAATCGTTACAAATGACAATTGTTCCGACCTTGATACATGATCGGGCTTGTATATTTCGACAGCGCTCGGAAAGTCGGAATCTAAGTATAGAAAAAAATGCACGGAACAGCGCGAATTCCACGATAACAAAATCGCAACACATTTTACGATACGGCACGATCCGTTCGGTCCTTTCCGAACGATCGCCTGCGCCCAGAATATCGAGTCTCGTGGTGCCGAATAAAACGAACAATCGGAAAAACAACCGTCGCGACTAGTGCGCCGAGTTGTTCGCCGATCGTAGTTGCGGTGGCGCTTCGGTACACGAGCGTGACAGCGTGTCGACGAGTGCGCTCGACGCCGCCACGCGTTACGATTTTCGTCTCCTTTTAGTAGCGTGCGAGTTCGGGCGGCGGTGCGCGACGGCGCGTGTGAAACGTGCGGAAGCGACCCGTGCGTATTTTCGCGAAACGATGCGATCCGTCCTGACCGTGCGCCAGCGTTTGACGAACGGGACGCGTCGCACGCTACAGACCTAACGTCCGCTGTTCTTATCCGTTTCTACGGTCGTGCGCGTGCGTCCTAGAGGCGTGCGTTCGACCCGAAGCTGTCTCGACCGACGACGCTCGGTTTCGAGCGAGGTCGCGCGCGCCGCCGCCGCCCGAGCCACCGGTCGAGACGAGCGTCGACCGTCCGCAGGTCCGTAGCCAGACCGTCCGTGATTTTCGAATCTCGCAAAATCGGAGATTTCGTTCGAGAGGGAGGGGGGAGTCGGGGCGTTACCTCCCCCGGCAACCGCTGACTACGGGCCTGTGCGGCGGTACATGTTTTTAGGGAAAAAAAAGAGCAGCGGCCCCGTAAGCGTAAACGTTCGAACACGGATCTCGATACGTACTGTCGGCTTGGACTCACCGTCGCCGATGTTCGCCACGTCTAAAAGAGAAACGCAGAGGAAGGGCGAACGTCGAGCGCGCCGGCGCGCTCGTCCGACGGCGCCGGGGCCGTCCGGGCGCGCGGCCCGCGCCCGCCCGCCGGGCGTCCTTACCTTGCATGACGGTCGGCGGCTGTCGCGGCGGTCCGGTGATCGGCGCCGCGTAGCGCGGCTTCATTACGAAATGGTACACGCAGAAGTACAGCGTCGCGACGACGGCCGCGCAAATCGACATCACCCGGTACACGTACCGATGCGAATCGAGCAGCGAGCCGATCGTGATGCTCCCGACGAGGGCGCCGAGGAAGCGGCCTGCGAAACGACGACGGGTTATCGTTCGGCGGTCGGGCGCGTCCGGGACGCGGACGCCGGCCGTCCGAGACCGGATCGCGAACGTCGGTCACCGACCTGTGCAGAAGTGCGCGAGCACGGCGGCGGCCTGTCCGGAGACGGTGAACCTGCGCGGGACCAGGTGGCGCAAGTACAGGATCGCCGTCACCCACATCAGGATCAGCGTGAACACTTCGAGCGATTCGAACAGCAGCGACGAGCCCGGAAGCGTGATGTACGCGAGACCTGCGAACGACGACGACGACGGCGGACGTTAGGTACGGCGTCGCGACACGGCCGAGCGCGCGCGCGCGCTCGCTCGCTCGCTCGCACACTCACCGGCGTATCGTACGATGTAGATAGTGAACGCCGTGATCAGGAGGTTCGTGTGGCCGCAGTAATCGACGATCCGCTCGGCGTACCAGAGGAACGGGATCGCCGGTATCGCGCCGAACGTTAACGTCAGGCCGATCAGGCCGGATTTGCCGGACAACTCCTGGATGTGCCTGCGGGAGGAGAACGTTAGATTCGTGTTCGCCGACTTCCCAACAGCTCGGACCGTTCGTGTCGCTCGAATCTCGGCCGCACGGTCGACATTTCCTGATGTCCGTTCCGTTTTTCACGTTCGAGACGCGTCGGTGCTCTGTTCACGGTGTCCGATTCACTCGATTATCGTTCGCGCAGACTTTATAATTCGATACAGTCGATCCGGACCGTCTCGAGGATCGCGGCGAAGCGATCCCCGCGGCCCCCACTCACCGATAATACTCTGACTCATCGATGGACGCGGACCGCCGAATTCAGTCCGAGAAAGTCTGCGCGCCGCAGACAGAGAAAAATTCACCGAGCGAAAAAACGTTTTTCACTTGCGTTCGAAAGTGACTCGTTAAAATTTTACATTTATTCCTCCTTCAATGAATTTATAAAAATCGAAAAAAGTACATTGATTTCAGGTATCGTTTACCAGACGTCAAGACCGAATTTTAAACCGGAGAAATTAAAAAAAAAAACATATTTTTTGTCAGAATTTGACATCTTTCGGCAGAGAATATATCACCGAAGTCGGACGTAACTTTTTGTGATAACGATATTTTCACCATAGATGTTTGAATGTTCATTTGTCAGTCCTGACCTGTGTGAAGTCTTATCGGCCTTTAAATGGGAAAATTTACTGTTCGGTCAGGCACGCACTGCCGAACATTACCAAGATTCTTGCTGCAAACATACGCGCGTTTCGATAAAATGTCCGAATTTGCAGTGTTTCAAAAATGTATTCTATATATACATTATATATATATATATATATATATAGAATACATTTTACTACTTTAATTAAATCGGCTTCGGGCCGCGCGTTTGACACCGCTGCTCTAAACAAGCAGGCTGCGAACATACCTACACGCTCGCACACATCATCTAGACACGATCTGAAACACGCACGACGATCTAGTCGCTCGTGGACGCGTACAGCAAACGCATCGAAGCGCTGCCGCGCGAGTACGAACGGCTATCGCGCGCGCGTCGTTTTTTTTACCGCGGGCGCGTCGATCGCGAACGGACGAACGAAATCGAACGCGCCGCGGTCCGTAGGACCGTCGGAGGAGGACCGGAGGTTCCGCGCCACTCACCACGGGAGGTACGTGTCGATCGCGCTCCAGAACATGCCGAGCAGGACGAGGACGCCGAACAGCGCCGCTATCTCGGACCCGTAGTGCCTGACGGCGGACATGGGCAGCGCGAGCATCCCGCACCTCGTGTGCCACCACCACTCCGGCGGGCTTAACGGCATTCTCCTGTCGGGAAAAAGAACACCGTCGATCGGGTTCATCGCTCCGAACCAGCGCCGGTCGACTCGAACGGCGGACGCAGACAGCGCGCTCTCGACGAAGGACAGACCGATCGTCTTTCGTTTCGATACTGAACAGTGGTCGTTTGTTTTTTACGCACGGTAGCGGAGCGAATCGGATTCGTGCGGCTGAACATGTAACGAAACGCTGCACCGCCACTCGTCGGTGCCGTTCAGCCAGAGTGGGATGCTGGGAAGGCATCGCCGCAGCGATCGTTACAGGCGGCTGAATTCACATTAAAATCGCCACTCAAAATGATGGGGCAGTGGAGAGAGCTCTTCATCAACAAATTTGCTCTCGGAGACATCATTACTGTACAAGGTTCAAGGTTGGTAAATGAACTGCATTATCTTGGACATATTTTGATTAGGATATATGTATATATATATAAACATATATCTATCTAATCAAACTATGTCTAAGATAATGCAGTTCATTTACCAATCTTGAAGCTTGCACAGTAATGATGTTTTCGATAATTTGTTTGTCGATAAAGAGCTCTCTCTTTTGCCTATAATTTGAATTGCGATTTTAATATAAACTTTACTTCAGAGGAGGTACGACTTTCGATCGATTTTTTATATCGTAAACTTAATGTCACTATGATTAATTAATAACCACGTATCCACCACTAGATCTGGAAGTACGACTGGCGCTGTGTCTGTTCGAAATTTAAATAAATCACAATCGAAAACGTTCATTTTATACTTTGGTTACACGTAAGCCGATCGTCTCTTTTCAGGAATGCGAATCTAATAATAAATCGAAACGGTCAACGGACTGCGTACAATCATCGAGGAAACTACACCTCACAAACCTGGCCTGTTTCCTGCCCGGATTTTGTGTTTCACTTCTGTAGTGTGCGGTGTAAAATCACGGTATTTTTTTTTCAGTAACGAACGATAGCGTTGTTCTTTTACGTCGATCGAAGATAACGCCTAGGATAATTCGTACGTCGTACCGTTTCACGAACGACCGTCTATGTTCCGTCGTGTCGGTCGGTTTTGCGTTTCGAAACGAGAGGGATTCGCTCCGGTCGGGTTCGGTCTGTCCTCCGTCCGGACGAACGCGTCGGCCGCTCGAGGCGTTCTCGACGGTTTTACCTGGCGAACAGCATGATGGCGGCGGCGACGAACATGAAGATGGCGTACACGATGATCGCCGTGCTGTAGGCGGCGAACGGCGGCGGACGGACGGCCTCGCGTACCACGCCGACGTACGGCGGACGGACGGCGTCGCGTATCAGGCCGACGAACGGCGGGAAGACCGCGAGCCCGACGGCGCCGACCGCGAACTGTCTGCCGACGTCGCCGCGGCCGGTCGACGTCTCGCGCGTCGCGATCACGACGGCCGCGTCGAGCAGCGCGAGCGCCGCCGTCGGGAAGATGTCCGCGATCGAACGGATCACGAGGTACGTCCAGAACGTGACGTGCGGATCGCCGATCGTCTGCACGCACTGGCTGTCGGCGAGCACGCTGTTCGGCGCGTCGTACGGATCGTCGACGTCGCACTCGATGACCGGCCGACAGCTGTTGCTGCTCGGATCGATCAGCGCGCGCGCGATCGCCGGATGGATCCGGCACTGGAACGTCCCGGCTGAGGACACGAGACAGCACGGGTCAGACGCGGTCCGCTCTCTCTCTCTCCCACTCTCTTTCACTCACTCTTTCTCTTTTTCTCACTCTCGCTACCTCTCATTTTCTCGTTTTCTCCCCGATATCACTCTCTTGTCTCTCCTCTCGCCCCACTCATTTTCATTTTCTCTCCCTCCCGCCGCTCCACTTCACTTTCTCTCCCCTCCCTCCCAGCCCACTTTTCCCCCTTTTTCCTTCGCTCTCTTTTACTCCCTCTCTTTTTCTCTTTTCTCTCTCTCTCACACTCTTACCGACTGGATAACGGCACCACTCTTCGTGATCGGCGTCCGAGTTCGTCGCCTGCTCCAGGCTAATGTTCACGTTCAGCGTCTCCGACAGTTCTGTGTAGACCTGACAGAGTTCGACGCCGTTCAGCTCCTTGTAGCAGAGGTGCGGCGGCGGATCCAACTGGTGCGGCGACGTCTGACGGCGTCGCCGTCGGCGCTCGTCCGTGCCCTGCAACGCGAACGCACAAGTCGGCGTCGTTTACCGTTCCGCTCCGACCGGGAGAAACGTCTCGGGTCGCACTTACGTCGCGCGAGATCTCGACCTCGGTCGGATCCTCGCCGTCGCCCGGCTCTCTGCCGCTGACCTCGTCGCTGTAGTCAGGATAGGTCGGATCGTTCGCGTCGGGGTCCTTCGCGCCGTCCGTCAGATTCGGGTGCGCGTCCCTCCCGGTGTCCGTCAGGTTCAGGTCGCCGTGCAGGTAGCCGCTGGTCGGCGGTTTGTGGCACGCGTACCGACAGTTACTCAACAGCAGCGAACCGACCTGCGTGCGCCGACGAAACGGAAACAGTCAGAGTGCACGGAAACGACCCGGAGATCTATACTACGGCACGTCGCCGAGGTGCGACCTAGGTGCGATTCGAACGTTTCGTCCATCGCCATCCTCGGGCGGACACGGCGCGTCCACCCGAAGGTGCCGACGGACGGAACGGCCGGTCGAGGAAAAAACGCAAACGGCGACCTCGACGACAAGAAGCAGACAGAACTCGAATACAGACAGGTGCACGGGTATGGAAAGAATTGCAATCACGACGTCACCGTCGCCGTCGTGCACGCCGAATCGTTTTACTATTTATTATCGAGCGAACGGCAGCGCGCGCGAGGCTCGGATCTCGTCGAGAACTAACTGCGGGAGCCCTAGCTACGTGCGAACCGTTTCCAAAGCGATTCGGTCCACTAAAACGTACAGGACACAGATCGGATACAGACTACTACTATGCAGCAAAGTCAAAAATCAAGTCACTGGCTAATATAAGAGGCTCTACGTGCGCACAGAATCGCACACGAGACAGCGGACGAGCGATTTTCCCGGCCTACTACCGGATCGCGTATCACGTCCGGTCGCGCTCGAACGACTATTCGTCGAACGCTCTCGATCCGGAATTCTCGTCGCGGTTCGAGCGACGACGAACGTGTCGATCTCTGACGAGCGGGAGGACACGGTTCTCGGTACGATCGCAACGCCTCGTCCGCTGTCCCGTGCGAGCCGATACCGAGCTCGAAGCCCGGCGTACGGAATTACCGAAACACAGCGACGGCGGTGCGCGCCTGCCGGACGGCTCGGCCGGAACGGAGGCCGGCATTCCTGAAAATCAATTGTGACGACTGAATCTGTGCCTCTCTTCGGAACCCTCTGTCTTTTCTACTGTGTCGTTTGTTCGTCTCTTCGGAACACTGCCGATCGGCCTCTCGACCTGAAAAGTCCTACTTTTTCCGAATGTCACGGTAAATTCTATTAATGAAATCCGGTCTAATTAGTTAGAGTTCGAAGTGCAGTTAGATTTATTCTGGACGACTCGATCTTTAACGGGGCGAACACGCTCGACGGCGCTCTCTCAATCCACCTTTCGGATTAACTTAGAATCTTTTATGAGCCCCTCCTGATCGACGATCAGATCGTTACGTACGAGTTCCTGACGATAAAGAGGGCAGGGGTGGCGCAGAAGAGGAGAAGAACAACGCTAAAATCTAACCCACTTAAAATCGATTCTCCTCTCTCTCTCTGCTTCACATATCGCCGGACGTCCTCCGTCGACACATCCCGACACACCGAAGTCCGTCCCGACACTCACCTTCTCCTCGTCCCAATGATAACATTTCCTCTCCTGGGTGCACCGTTCCTGCAGCACCACGCCGCCGTTCATGTCGCACGTGAACGTCACCGAAGGCCTCCGCGCCTGCGCACAAGAAAACAGAACCGGATGACGCGCGTGCCGGACGAGCGCGAACCGGAAACGCCAAGGCACTGACCTCGAAGCGGGCGACGGACGGCACGGCCATCAGCAGTATGTAGAAGACGGCGGAGAGCAGCAGGCACAGCGCGATCATCACGCGGAGGTAGCGGCCGGTCTTCTCCGGCTGGTTGCCGCCGCTGCCGGTGTTCCCCGCGAGCTTGTCGGCCAGCGGGCCGACGACCAGCGGGCCGAGGACCGCGACGCACGGCGTCACGATCGATATGATGTGCGCCTCCTCGATATTCAGGCCGAGGTCGAACATGTGGAGCGGTAGGAAGGGCAGCAGGCATCCTAGACCTGGCCGACGGACACGCCGCAATTAGAATCGAAAGACGGACAGGTAAACGGATAGATCCATGTATAGACGGACGGACGGATAGACGGGCGAGGGCGAGGCACTCACCTCCGAAGAAAAAGAACAGGACGCACTGCAACGACAGCAAGTTCGGGTTCCAGCCCAGCGTCTTCATCGCGTCCGTGCGTATCCTTGTGTCCTACGTAAAGAGGGGGTTCGAACGCGCGCGCCTCGAAAATATACTCATAAATCCAACTGGCGAGCGTTCCGCGTCGGCGGCGTCGATGTCACTGTACTCGGGGGCCTGTGCCGACGAATCCGACGAACTTCAATCCGTTGACGATTTCTCTGCAGAGCGCGTCCGCGTTTCGCATCGGTTTCGATCGCCGCTGCGCCACTTATCTGCCGCTCCACTTTCTGCACGTTCGTCTTGTCGATTCAGCGCTCTTGTGACGTAATGTCATCTCATCGATGTGCGCTCGGGTCGGGTCGACGTCCCGGTTCCGACGGCACCGCCTGCGAGGAAACAAATCAGTGAGTCGGTCGAATCCTCGACGAGACACAATGTTTACATACATACATACATATATATATATATGTATATATATATATGTATATATATATGTATATATATATATGTATATATATATATATATATACATATATATATATATATATATATACATGAGCATATCCTATTAGACAGGGGAGGACGAGAGGGGCAGCTGCTCCGGGCCTCACAATTTTAGGGGCCTCAATTTTTAATTCCATCTGTTTGAGAAAAACACACCCTTTGTATGCAGTGCATATACCGGTTTCATAACATATGACAAATAAACAAATTGTATGCCGAAACATTGGATGCAGAAAAAGACAATGTTAAGGGTCTTCCTGAGGATACAGAACAGCTGAGGAGAACCTGGAAGTCGATTCTTGTCGAGCGTCGAAGAGCGCAGACATTTTATATTTTCTTCACGACAGTTCCCAATTTCGAGACGCCTCAAAAATATCAGTTGCCCCTGACCTCGCGTTCTCTCTGAAAGGTCCCGTATTAACGTGCATGTGTGTGTACGCGAATGGCCATTTATTTCAATGTGTACGACAAGTGCCAATTTCCGGATGGCGGCGGCGGCTACAGACACATTTCCAGTTTAAATTTAAACCGCTATAAACATGACCCACTGTTTATTAATGAAATTACACAATAGTTAAAAATAGAACGGGGGTCACGACGACACACACACACACACACAACGCTGCACACGATCAATTTACGTCGTGCCGCCATCGGGCCACGCGGAGGACTCGGCGTCATTATTGCATTCGGCGACACGTGACAAACAATCGGACAGATTCCGTCCGGCTGGCACGGCCGCCGCTCATTTGTCAGTCCGTCGAAGTGACTGACTGATTGGCTGACTGACGCGTCGACAAACGAGTGTGCGTTGCAGACGAACCGCGCGAGAACAGATTCTCGTTTGTCAGTCGACGACGCGACGACTGATTCAGCGCGCGCGGGAACCGGCCCGAGGTCGAATTTCGGACGGGCCGCCGTAGGAGGCTGCGCGCGGGACGGGCGCGTCGTCTTTCGAAACGAATTCTACGTACTCTGACTCGAAGACACAGGTCGGGCACGTCTCGGGTCTTCCGGCCCGGTGCGGTTTTCAGGAGAGAAAACACGCAGCGCTCACGGTTTACCGCCCGATATCTTTCATGAGAATCGCTGTTCGTGACGGAACACGACGGTTTTTAACCAGTCGAACATCAAAGGCAATCCTTAGAAAGGTCTAGCGGGCTTTTTGAAAATCTTCCTAGCGATAAAAGTCAAGATATATGTATATATGTATATAAATATAATAATCGAAATATACATTATTTGTTTTCGACGACAATAAACATTTCTACAACAATCACTGTTCACAATTTAACCGTCGTCGGCAGTGTTTCCGTCAACAAATTAGATAAAGAGACCCGACTGTTCCGATCACACGTCACAGGTATCGACGATTCCGATACGGGAACTTGCAATTTCGGCGCAAATTCCGTGTTCTGTTTCATATCGAAAAATTGCATCTTTATCGGAAATCCGTCTATTGAAATAAATGAAGATCACTTGGAATGAATATCAATTGCAAGGCCAACTAGTTTTTTTGAAAATTTTCCTAGCGATAAAAGTAAGTCAAGGTATCACACATCGACAGCAAGATCGCTAAATAACGGACGTCAGAGTCTGGATAAAACGGATACCGGATCCTGAGGCTCGACAACACACGACAGGATTACAGAGAAGATTAACCGATATCAGACAAAGACCGAGAACCGTCAAAAAAAGTCAATCCTCACACCGGCGACTGGTATCGACAGAACGTGCGCATTACAAGAAAATAGTGAAAAACAATTGAAAACATCAACTGTACACCGCGCCGCCGCCTACGCTGCTCGCCTCGCGGCCGTCGCAACGCTCTGCAGACTCGATGTGTCTTTCTTTTTTTTATGACAGTTTTAGGTGTTTGTCCGATATCGGCCATTCCCCTCCGTATTCCTGATGCGGTAGTCGAGCCTAGCGATTCGTTCCGTTTCATCTAGGATTCGTCATGTGTCATTAGCAATCTCGCCGTTCGTGAATCACATCTTGACTTTTATCGCTAGGAAAATTTTCAAAAAAAAATCCAATTGACCTTAGAAAAAACGATTGAAGAACACCGTCCCCCTTCCCGTTACACATACAAATACATGTAACTGGCTCGACGTGGCCGGACGATAGTAGTTTTAATAAAATCGACGATATCTGTGACGTGTGATCGAAACAGTCGGGTCTCTTTATCTAATTCGCTGACGGAAACACTCCAGTTAAATTTTGAACAGCGATTGTTGTAGAAATGTTTATCGTCGTCGAAAACAAATTATCTATTTTTCGATTATTGAGAGAACATTATTGTTGCAGTAAAACACTTAATTTTTTGTATCTTAACAGTCGTTCAGGTTGCTAGCCAATGATTATTTTTGTCATGACAACAATGATAATATAATTATCGTGCTGATCTTTCGTATTAGTGACTCGCTCACTCACTCGGTTGTTCCCAGTTAATGTAGATGCTATATATTTAATAAATTGTTTCATAGTAATGGATGTGTTCAGTTAATATATACGCCTGCAATTCATCAACAATTATATACATATATATATATATATATATATATATATATATATATATATATATATATATATATATATGTTACGGCTCGAGTATGTGTGATAGGTGTCAGAAATGTGTATTCGACAATTAAAAGCAGTAGACAGCCTGGCCGGTGCCTACGAAGGCATATTGCATTGTTAGAGCAGGCTAATGTTATAGGCACGGGTTTTTCGGAGTCTCATCCGTGCGGTCAACCAGAGCAGTTGAGTTTGAGATTTGCACTAGGCCACAATAGAACACGTTCACAATTCGGAATCGGATCTGCATTGATTCATTACTTAAAATAAAATACACTTATTATTAAATTAACAAGTGCGTGCAGTTTGACATTGCAGAGGGTCTGCATATGTTTGCTGCACCGACTCAAGCTTGTACAATATATATATATGTGTGTGTGTGTAGAGAAGCGCGCGTGTGTGTATGCACATTCACGATATGTGCATGGAGGAGTTCATGTTAATTGGAGCGTGAGCCGAGGCCGCTGATAAAAACGTCAACGCGCGTGTGAATTGCGCGCTCCTACCTACCCACTGTCGATACGCGCACAATAGGACGCACTATTTGCATGCACGTGTATTGAAAACGAATCCAATTCGGATAAGAGTGCGGGCGTGTGACGTCACGTCGTCGAAACAACTGAAAATGTTAACATTCTCGCATCGGACGCGTACGGACCGCTCCCGCGTTGCTGAAGCGGTGAAGTGCTGGAACCCCGGCGAACTCGGTCGACCGGCTCCGTTCTTGCCTGCAAATATCCTTCTTTCGTTCGCTCGCAGAACGTGGACGTTCGACCGGGATCGCGAAAAAGTGTGCCGCATTTCGGAAGCGACCGCGTTCGATACCGCCCTGCGAGTTTGTGCCGACTGCTCGGCCAAGATATATATATGGCGGCTTCTAAATGTTAAGGTGTTATGTATGCACGTACGTACGTACGTACGAGCAAATATTTCTATTCGGAACAGAGTTACGGTCGACTCGATTCAGAGGCGCGGAGCCGAATTCGTACACCCGACACCTGCAAACAGCGCCGTCGACTGTACGGACGTTCGCACGGCCAGCCGCGAAAACGGACTCTCGCGTTCGATCGCGCGCGAGACGCGAGACGGTTCGCTTTTCCACGGCCGCCTCGCGCACGTGCATCGTCGGAAACGGTCCTCGCCGGCCGCGCACAGATTTTTCTGTTTTGTTTTGAGCACAGCGCGAGACGCGCCCGTTTACGTAAACGAATGCGTGTGGCCTGCGGACGGCGAGAAACCGAAACGGCCGACCGGACACCCACGTGCGCGGGTCACTGTTTTCTTCCTCCTCGGATTCTAACAATCCGTCTGTTTAGTCGGCCTCTAAGTAAGCAATTACGTTGAAAGCGTTCCCGTGTAAATATTATTGTAAAGAAATAGTGCAGCGGCGGCCGTGCGAGACGCTTGAGCAAATACAAATATGCACGAGTTATGTATACATATATATATATATATATATATATATATATAGAGAGAGAGAGAGAGAGAGAGAGACTCCTTTTAAGGTCCCATCTGTCGGTTCTCACAAAATTATCAGCAGCGCGCGCCTTTTGTTTCCTTCAATGTCGACGTATTAACAAGTGACATCAGTCGTCAGGAATCTTAATTAAGATATTGTGACGGAGGAGTGGAACAGTTTAAGTGACGTTTACATTATACCAGCATCTTATTATTTTTTTTTTCAAATCATACACATGTCAGAATACATACATACATATATATATATATATATATATATATATATATATATATATATATATATATATATTTATGTATACATATATATATATATATATATATATATATATATATATATACTCGTATATATCCCTGCATTTCTAGCAATAAACTTCAAATTATTCGGGTGAAATCGGTAACAGTAAATTTGAAAACCCGCTCTCGGAGATAACGAACTACTACTAACGCCACAACATCAAGTCTACAGAGCGTTTTCCCGACCGCGACGCGAACAACGGGGAGAGCTGATCATCTAGATATCCGAAAGTGTCTAGATATCGAGATATCTAGGTATCTAGATCTAGATATCGAGACATCTGAACAGTTCGTTTTCCACGGCCGCCTCTCTGTATCAGAGACGACTGTGTGCGGTCGAAAACGGATCTTTTTCAATCGTCCAAAGCATCAAGCGCGTTATTCTCTGGCGGAAAGAAAAGAAGAAGAACACACACACATATGAATACATATATATATATATATACACATATATATATATATATATATATTCATATATATATATATATATATATATATATATATATATATACACACATATATTAAATTATAATAGAGAGATAATATCTAACACATTAACGAAATTAAATAACGCGATCCAAGCGCACCGTCGTCCACTCTATAAAATTTTAATTAGGAGCGAACAGAACTGATCGAGTGTGCGTGCGCGTTCAGTTTCGTGCACACGCCTGTACGACAATGTCGCTCGGTGTCGTCCGCTGACGGTTCAAACGACAACGCGCTCATTACCACAGTGAATATTTCGGACGACCCGCTCGCTCCCTCAATAATATATTAAATACGAGCGCGACGTCTGTGCCTGCCAGCACATCTATTAATTTTTTATGGCTCTGATTGCGGCGGACGATTTCGGTCCGTTTATGTGCGACACGAACGAAACCGACGATTCTGTTTGCGTTCGGGCTGGCGGGACTCGTTTCGACGTTCTTCCGACGACATCCTGGACGCTAGTTACGAACGTTTTTTTTTTCTTTCTTGTTTCAGTAAATGTTCGCGCGATGCGCATCCTCGACCGGACAATGCGAAAACCAGCCGCCTCGCTTCCATAAAGCCGTCCGACTAAAAGAAAGTCTCTCCTCGTTCATGGCCCGACTTGCACAGACCGACAAAACAGAATCGGGTTCCGCGCCATCTTCGAACATATGCGCGCGTCGGTACACCGAGTATTAATTACTGTTGAAGTAAAACATTTAAATGTTCTTTTACAACATGTTGACAGTTAATAACTTTTTACCTAGTCGCTAGCGTAGATAAAGTACGTCGTTAGGGTTGCTGTAGCTACTGTTATCTCGATAAGATAAAACCAAGATACACCGTCGTGCAGATGTCTGGCATCGGTGTGTGCTATTCACTCGATCTGTTCTCGGTTATGTAGATGCTAAATATTTAATAAATTGTTTTCATGTTAATGAATTTGTTCCGTTAATTTTATACGCCTGCAATTCATCAACAATTACACGTGTCGTTATATTCCATACCAATAATGATGCTTATATTCATGATCTCTTTGCGGCGAATCACGATGGAGCGAATATTAGGTAAGCGATAGAAGGGTTCAGTGACTAACGCAGAGACAACAAACATATAAATGCGTGCCCTGCATTAGACACTCGGCCCTCACGGTTTTTTAAAAATTCTTTCCCGGACATCACAGACATTTAAATCAGACAATCGAACGCCATCGTTCAATACTAGCGAGTAAGGAATCGCGGGTAACTACCCGGCAACGGTAGAGGCACCGCCGTGACATCAAGTATTAAATCGGCCGCACAAGTCCATGCGTCTAAATCACGATCAACGAAATGTTTTCGAATCTGAATACGCTCGGCCAGTACCTGCATTAGTTACTACTCGGATCACGTGTCAGTGTACAATTTTTTTCCGTTAATAAACAAGCGCGTTCTTTTTAAAAATTGTTTTTTTTTCGAACGACGATCTTGATTCGTGCGACCGAAACAATCGACGCGGCCGCGCTAACCTAATTAGCGCGTGTCGCCGCCGACTCACTTCCGATTCAAAAATACACGTTTCTTGACATTTTTATGTATTCGAAAACCGATCGCCCGGACAGGCATGTAAAGGATTGACGGACGGAGATGACTTACAAGTGCGCGCGGAAAGTGGAACGGATCGCGAGCGACCTGACCCAGAAAACAACGACGGCGCGGACGTGCTTGCGTTCGCTCGCGCGTCCCGAAATCCGACCGCGTCCTCCTCGGACATTCCTCGTTTTCTGTTCGCCCGTTCATTTGTTTCAATGACAATATGTACGTGGATCACTCGATCCGAGACATGTTTGGAAATGTCCACGTCTCACACATCGATGTGTCTATCTCTCTCTGTGTGTTTTTTTTGACACACGTGTCGTTACTGTAGTCTATTGTCGGGTCGGTGCGAAAATAATTGCGGTTTTTACGTGTCGAGTGTATCGAGTGTGTCGTTTGAACAAATGCAGTAGACTAATTTTATGCGTATGAATATTGTGTTGTTGTCAAATAAAATCGAATAATTTTATGCGTCTATCAGTTTGTTGTTGTTTGAACAAATGCTGTCGATAACTATCTAAGCATCCTTTTTATATCGAGCTGGATTGTTCTCGAACAATCTATTTGTTCTATGATATTTGCTTGCTTAGACAGCTATGACAATTCGTTTGTATGCCGTATATCACAATATATATATATATATATATATATATATATATATATATATATATATATATATATATATATATATATATATATATATATATATATATTAATGTACAGGTACGGAGATATACCAGTAAAGGTGATTATTGGATTTTTGAAAGTATGATCCAACCAATCCTGACATATAGCTCTGAGCTCTGGAATCCGTACGGAATCGATAAAAAATTAAATAGTTATAAAGCTAATTTTCTAAAAAGCATACCGGGAATAGATAGGGGAGCGGTGAATAATGCTGTGCTACTTGAAATAGGGAGTTTACCAATAGATGCTGACGTAAAAAAGCTTTATGTAAAGTTTTTTTTTAATATATATATATATATATATATGTGTGTGTGTGTGTGTGTGTCTGTGTGTGTGTGTAAAAATGACGGCCCGAATGTTTTCTGAGTGCATAATAGCGGAACGTTTCATTACGATTACCACATCACACGCGACAATGATGAACCGTCGAATTATATGTAAATGAAATCAGCATTTGTGACTGTGTGCTGAGTTGATGACCCGTCGTCACGGTCCGCGAAGAAACAAAAAAAAAACACACACACACGAAACAGAAGAAACGAACGAACGAACGAACGAACAGAAGAAGCGCGACACGACGCGACGGAGCCGGACGGACGGCGCGCGAGCGAGCGAGACGGACGGACGCGATCCGGCGCACGTCGGCTCGGTCGGGCGGCGCGCACCGGCGACTCGACGCGCGCCCGGCGCGGCCGCTCTCTGTCTCGCCGCCGCGATCGCAGTCGCCGTCCGTGCACGTTACATTTATTTATACATGTGTGTGCAATCGCGATGTGTAAGAGCTATTTTTAGAACGCCATTGTGTTATTCCGTGAATATGTAAAAATGAAAGTACGAATGTGTACATATATATATATATATATATATATATATATATATATATATATATATATATTCATATACATGCGCACACATGTTTGTTAATACGTACATTCATGCATGTTTAAACGTGTACGTGCTTACCCAGCCTACTAGCCTTATCAATTAATAAACTTAACGCGGAACGTTAATCTCTTTTTTCAACAAAACAGTAAATAAGAGGATTACTCGTCACGGCAACGTGGATTTTTATTTAAGGCCGGCATAAAAATACAATTACAGTACAATTACACGACGTATAATTGTACATAATTGCACGGCCGCGTTCGACTCGATCCCGTTCACCGGGAAGTGACCGTCGGGTACCGGCTCGTCGCCACACATCAGCGCGGATTCCTGATTCTTGCTCCTGACACGACGCCGAGTTTTGTAGAGAACTTCCGCTCACACTAATCGACGTGAATATTATCGACGACGACTGCCCCCCCCCCTCTCGTTATTCGAATGATCTTCAATGCGAAGCCGGATAATGTCTGATTCGAAGACATCAGATAATTTACAACAACGGATTCGTTATTGACCGACGGCCGCAAAACGAGCGACACTATGTCCGTACTGCCGATATAACGACACTCTACACACTGATAACGCTACTGGAGACTCATCCGTGTTAACTGATTTACACGAAATCGGACAAAAATCAAAATCGAAAACGACTCTATTGTTTTGAATTAAAATCACGAGCGTCTGAGCTGTGCGCTGAATTCGCACTGAATTTACGATCCGGTATCTTAGCCGACGGCTTTTAAGCCTATTTTAACGGAAATGTGAGTCGACGGTACCGAGTATCGGGTAATCTTAACAGTTGGAGCATCGGAAAACGGTTTCAAGAAACCCGGGTCCTGTACGGCTTTATGTGCCCTCTTCATAAATTCAAGAAAGGCGATACGAAGATCCAAGCAGTCTTATAAACGCACGCTCATATACGACCGAGCACGAGCGATTGTTTTCAGTCGACTCGATCGTTTCAAATCCGATCGAGTTCCGAACGTACAGAACAGCTAACCGATGGATCTGTTAGACAAAGACACCCGCGTCACGGTGCAGCTCTGGCTCCGTGACCGGATTCGCTCTTCGAGAATGAGTTCTTCTTCTGAAAAATCGAGCGCTGCACGAAGAACGACATCCGAGTCGATGCGGTTTCATGCGGTTGCACGGTAGAGACGAGCGCGTACGCTCTGGAAAAAAAATCCGAGATCCGATAAAAACAAGTTTTGTCGATTGTGACGAGCGGTTCGTTTTTTCAAAGACTACTATAGCCGGGTGATCTTTTTGCATCGAACACGTTCTCGTCCTTTTTCATTTCTCTCGAGGGGGAAAAACGGTTATCGGTCGGAAAAAGGTCGTACCGAACGAAAAATATTTTTTTTCAATTGAAAAACGGACGAACTTTCGTCTCAATTCATTTCCTAACTGCGTGCAATCGACAGATTATCCCAGAGACGAGCGCGAGTGGCTTTTACAATCTTCCAGACGTACAGTTTCACGGCCGAATCATCGCCAATTGGACGGCCCACCCGAACAGATCATCAGAGGCGAACGGCGCGGCCGCGCCGACACTGTGGGAAATCTATCGCGACGCGATCGGACTGTTTTTCCGTGCGGAGCGATCTGACATGACGTCATTCTCCGTGTGTGTGTGTGTGTGTGTGTGCACATGTGCTAATCGCGGACGGAATCGACAACCACGTCGATAATAAATTGGTAGGAATGTCGTCAGTTCAGGCGGAATGGTCGCTAATTGCGCGCCGTTTTCATTCGCAAAGAAGGTTAAATTCATCAGAAATGTTTCCTGATTTCGAGCATAATTTTTTAATTCCAGACTCGTGTGTGAATGGTAGTCAAAGGTCGGTCGGTCGGTCGGCCCGCCGCCGCCGCTACACACGCCCGGCGACCTAAATCGCGCGATTGCGTTGTCACAACAGTGACATCATCGACCGTTTTTATACCGAACGAACGCCTTTTTTTTCCTCATTCAATTACATACATGTGTATATATATATATATATATGTATGATACACACATGTTTGTACGTAACCTCGTACCAGAATATATGACTTCATGATTTAATTAAGAAGATTATTCTTTCTAAAAATAGCCACGAACTGCAGGTACGATTTAATAATCGGCGAAGTGTTGCACGCGAACGCGGAGTGGAAAAAAAACAACGCACGGACCACAGCAGACTGGATACGCGACTAACAGACAGATCGATTGCTAAATCGCCCGTTTCGAGATACGCCCGATCGTCTAGAGCACGGGTGCACGGCCAGTGAACGCCTACCGCGCGCTTTTTGAAAAAAAAATCGCTCTCAGCCCCGTTTTCAAAAAAAAAAAAAAATAAAACACGGACTCGCGTCCTTGAAATCCATAGCGTAACTTATAGTTTCCCAGCCGTTTTCAAGTCACAGCCCACTTTCTCAGACGGTGATCTGACGACTCCCCTCCTCTTAGATGAAGCATACTGTATTATATATTAAAGACGAGGGCAGATTTTCAAAATTACTTTATTATAAGATACTGATTTTAGATATAAATTAATTAAAGGTTTATGAGACACAAGTTTTGTTCCGGACCGCGAACCGATTGTCTACGGCGACTACTTTCATCCGTTCGTGTTATTTTTGACAGCTGCGAGAAAACAAAATGCACGAATTCCACGGCAACTCGCATGATTTGCGAAACAAACGATTCGACGTTTAGACAAAAGACGTTGTTATTTCTGTGCGTGCGAATTCATATATAAGTTCACAAAACAACACACAGCCAGAGACACACGAACGTAAACACATATCGGAATGTGTTTGTAAACGTGCGAAGAGAGCGGCCGGCAATAAAACTGTTTGTTTTTACGAACGGCCGCGGTCGTAATTCCTGTAATGAAAGCGACGACACGCGTCGTGTCCCATTAGCGACGGCGGCGGCGACGGGCTCGCTCCCAACGAACGCACAATAATAATAAAAACCGGGACGGCTTGTGCACTCTCTATCGAATGCTCTGCCGGCATGTACCGACGCGTCGCCGCCGTCCGTCGAGCCGCGTTCTGAGGCGGCCGCGGCGACGTTGTCGACGATTTTTCTTCTTTTTTTCCCCCCTGCAGCGACGATCGCGTGCCTATCAATCGTCGACGTTCATCTTTTCGTGTTATTGTTTTTAATGGACGCCGTCTGAACACACAGACACACACACACACGTACACGGACGGACACGTTCGTGAGGTGAATTAATTTACACACACTTAGCATCGTTTAAGATGAAACGCGCGCCGTCGAGGATGTTACCTTGACATTTTTTTTATTCGTTCGTGTGACCGTACGCTCCGAACGGTAGTTCGTCGCGGTGGCGAATATTTCTGCGGGGAGGAACCGAGAATAAACACAGACTGTTTGTTTTCTTGCTCGTCGATTCGAACGGACGGAAAACAATCTGCAAGTTGGAACACAGACAAGTGAATCGATAATATCGGATAGTTTTTTTTCGGGGGAGGGGGTGGGGGCGGGGGTATTGATTAAGAACTCTTCCGAAATCATTAGTAACATTCTTTCAACTGTTTCAATACAACATGCAATAGTGAAACACGCCTACTCGATCCTGTACGTTTGATAACAGACAAACAAAATAAGTTAAAAAAATGTATTCACGAAGGCGGCTGTTCGTACTTGTTTTCTTAATATATCGATTGTTATTTAGATTCTGTTTTAATGTTTTCATAGTCAACTATAATCAAATGTATAGTACGCGGTAGTTATTTTGAAATTAGTAACGTTCTGCCAACTGTTTTAACACAGTTCTAGTAGAAAAACGCGCCTACTCGATCCTATGTGTTTAATAATCGACAAACAAAACAAGATGAAAAAAATATATATTCACGAAGGTGGCTGTTCGTGTTTGTTTTCTTAATATATCAATTGTTATTTCGATTCTGTTTTACTGGTTTCATAGTCACCTATAATCAAGTTTATACTACGCAGGAGTTAGTTTGAAATTAGTAACGTTCTTTGAAACTGTTTTAATACAGTTACGACACTGCGGTCGAATTGACTCCCTCGATACATCCTGTGCCCTCTTTAATGTGTCACTAGATCTTACTATGGATCACCTCATTCAGATTGCGGTCCGTTGACTCATTCTGATGACAGCGAACGATGACGAGAGATGAAAACAGATACGTGTCTCGAATTCGGCCGAATCGAGCGAAACCGACACCCGACGCGATTCTTGCGCGAACGACTGACGACGGGAGAACGGCATAATCGTTGTGCATTAAGCGATTAGATCAAATAGGAAAATTGGATACGACGCGCGCACGGAATGACAAACGTGTCCGCCCGCGACGGATGCAGAATCGGGCGGTTTCGAAGAAAAACCGAATGGTGCGCGTCCGCCGCCGCGCCCGGCGACGACCGCCCGGACACGGACGACCTCGCACAGTCATAAGCGTTATTAACACGCTCGTTTGTTTTTATGTCTTCATCAGGAAACGCGGACTTAACAAGCTCGCAGCGGTATATCCACACACACACACACATAAACAAAAGCACATCCACAGACACATCGAGTCGTACATAAATTCCGTTTCGTGTCGTAGACGGCCACGATTAAACAAATAATGTTTTTTTGTTTTCGATCAAGACGCTATTGATTCGAAATGAACAATCGAACATCTACCGTTGTTTGTTTCAAACTCGAAAAACGTCTAATTTCAATCGTTATTTCGATTCTGTTTTAACGTTTTCACAGTCACCTGTAATCAAATTTATACTACACAGTAGTTAGTTTGGAATTAGTAACGTTCTTTCAACTGTTTTAATACAGTCTGCAGCAGAAAAAAGCGCCTACTTGATCCTACGCGTTTAATAATCGACAAACAAAATAAGTTAAAAAAATGTATTCACGAAGGTGGCTGTTCGTACTTGTTTTTCGTTTTACTGGTTTCATAGTCATCTACAATCAAATTTATAGACCGCGATAATTAGTTTGAAATCAGTAACATTCTTTCAACTGTTTTAATACAGTCTGTAGTCAAAAAACGCGCCCACTTGATCCTATGCGTTTAATAATCGACAAACAAAATAAGATGAAAAAATTGTATTCACGAAGGCGGCTGTTCGTACTTGTTTTCTTAATATATCAATTGTTATTACGATTCTGTTTTACTGGTTTCATAGTCACCTATAATCAAATTTATAGTCAGTTTGAAATTAATAACGTTCTTTCAACTGTTTTAATACAGTTCTGACACTGCGGCCGAATTTACCCCTTCGACACATCCTGTCCCTAATTTCTAAACAACTGAAATACGAACAACGCGCACTTCGATCACGTTTTTTTTTAAAAAAAAAAAAAAAACAAATCAGACGTCCTATACGACACGACACGGCATTCCACAACGGTCGAATTTATCGGCAGCCTGTTGCGGCCGCTCTCACGAATAGTTCGGTATCGATTTTACAGCACAGTTCCAGTTGTGGAAGTCGTACGAAAGTTCTACAAGGCCGCCGGAAGCTCGACGTGCCCGCAGGGAATCGAAACGACGATTTAAAATCGACGAATGCATTTTTATGCGCGGGATTTTCCGCTTCGGACGACGGACGCGCGCGGCCGTGGCACCAACGGAAAGATAGTCTTTTTTTTCTTTCCGGACCGACATGTTAAGAGAGAAAACAACCGAATCGCGAACACGCTTACGTGTTTTTCCCGATTCGTTTTCACGAACAATCGTGAAAACAACGGAATAAAAACAGAACAATTAAAATAGATTGGATTAGCGAGCACGGCGTACAAATTATATCGTCGTATTACATCGAGCCGGCTGCCTGTATTTTTGTTTTTAAATATCCAACATTTCATTCGAATCGATTTCGTTGTTTCTGCAGCTATATAACGACGTTCACGAAACGCAATCGTTAATTTCGAATCAGTGACGCGCTTTCAACTGTTTTAAATAATAACACGCCCGCTTGATCCTACGTGCTTAACAATCGGTACAAAAAAAATATTTTCGTGTCGATTTCACGAAGGCGGCTGTTCGTATTTGTTTTCTTCATATTCAACAGTAATTTCGAATTTGTTTTACTGTTTCCATAGTTACCTATAATAAAATTTATACAGCACGATCGTTAGTTCGAAATTAGCGACAGACGTTCAAATGTTTTATAATAGAATTTGTAATAGCAAAACGCGCCTGCTTAATCCTACGCGCTCAGTAATCGACAAGAAAATCAGATAAAAAAATACGTTCGTGTCGATTTCATGAAGGCGGCTGTTCGTATTCGTTTTTTTTTAATAATCAACGGTCATTTCGAATTTGTTTTACTGTTTTCTCAACTAACTAGATCATGAAACAAGTGTTTGTTTAAAATTAGTAACATTTTTTCGACTGTCCTAGTATAAAAACATGCCCTCTTGATCCCCTATACGCTCAATAACCGATACCGCTCAATAAAAATTTGTTTTCGTGAATTTAACTGTTTGTTCTTGTTTTTTTTTTAAAAAAAATATTTCAATAGTTATTTCGAATTTGTTTTACTGTTTCCATAGTCACCTGTAATCGAATTGATATATCACGTCCGTTAGTTCGAAATCGGTAACGTTCTTTCAACTGTTTTAATAGAATTTTTAATAGAAAAACATGCCTACTTAATCCTATGCCTTTAAAAATCGATAAACAAAATAAGTTAAGAAAAAAATGTACTCATGAACGCGGCTATTCCTATTTTGTTTTCTTAATATTTCAATTGTTATTTCGAATTCGTTTGATTGTTTTCATATTTACCTGTAATCACATTTATAGATCATTTTTAACATTCTTTCAACTGTTTTAATACATTAGGAAAGAAAACAACGCCCACTTAATGCTATGGGTTTAACAATCGACAAACAGAACAAGTTAAAAATATGCATTCACGAAGGCGGCTGTTTTGACTTGTTTTCTTTTTTTTAATATTTCAACAGTTATTTCGAACAAGTTTTACCGTTTCCATAGTTACCTATACTGAAACGGTTAGATCACGATATCTAATTGGAAATTAATAAGATTATTTCAACTGTCTTAAAAAAAAATTAAAATAAAAAACAAAACACTCCCAATTCTATATTGGATATTTGCCAAGAAAACTGACTCATTTTTTTTGAAAAAAAAACGACAATCGTTCCGAATTTCCGACTGTGTAGTTTACGAATGGACGCGTGTCTGTCAAGTTTCGTCGTCCAGTTTTTTACAGAGACCAATATAATGACACAATTCATCTAAATGTCGCTTACTGGTCGCCAGGACGTCAGAACGTTGTAAAACGTCACAGAGAGACGAACGCGCGTGTGCCCGACACAAGAGAGCAGACGTTCGGCTGATCGTAGAGAGAGAGGATTTCTG
>CM068313.1:47500-372500 GCA_034766995.1 Acanthacorydalis orientalis | reverse complement strand
TTATCACCGACACCGCGGCGCTGCCTGCTTCCGGAGCCGGGAGAACGAGAGGGCACGACGCGGGTGCGTCTCTCGCACAGGCGGTGTGAAGATAATCGGACGGTTCTTCGCGAAACGGTGGCGCTCCGCGTCGCGCTGCTGGTCGAGTAGCATAAAAATCTCAAAAACACTACGCACAATTCACAATTTTTTAGAGCGGATAAATACCGGCAACGGTAAGGGTGCCGCAGTAGTCTATAAGCACACAGGCCTTGTATCGAATTTATTTATCAATGAAATTTATTTTTATTTATTTTTTCTCTCGATAATCGAAAAATACATAATTTGTTTTCGACGACAATAAACACTTCTACAACAATTACTGTTCAAAATTTAACTGAAGTGTTTCCGTCAACGAATTAGATAAAGAGACCCGACTGTTTCGATCACACGTCACAGATATCGTCGATTTAGATAAAACTACTAGCTCCCGGTCACATCGAGCCATTTATATATATTTATATGTGTAACGGGAAGGGGGACGGTGTTCTTCAATCGTTTTTTGGTCAACTGGTTTTTTTTTGAAAATTTTCCTAGCGATAAAAGTCAAGATGTGATTCACGAACGGCGAGATTGCTAATAACACATGACGAAGTCTAAATGAAACGGAACGAATCGCTAAGCTCGACTACCACATCAGGAATACGGAGGGGAATGGCCGATATCGGACAAAATCCTAAAACTGTTATAAAAAAAGAAAGACACATCAAGTCTGCAAGCGTTGCGACGGCCGCGAGGCGAGCAGAGTAGGCGGCGGCGCGGTGTATTGTTGATGTTTTCAAATACATGTAACGTTCGTTTTTTTAATACATATATGTATATATATATATATATATATATATATATATATACATACATATATATATGTATATATATAAATATATATATATATATATATATATATATATATATATATATATAATAATAATCGAAAAATACATAATTTGTTTTCGATGACAATAAACATTTCTACAACAATTACTATTCAAAATTTAACCGTCGTCGGCAGTGTTTCCGTCAACAAATTTGATAAAGAGACACGACTGTTCCGACAACGTCACAGATATCGTCGATTTCGATACGGGAACTTGTAATTTCGGCGCAAATTCGATATTCTGTTTCATATCGAAAAATTGCTTGTTTATCGGAAAACCGTGTATTGAAATAAATGAAGATCATTTGGAATGAATATCAATTGCAAGGCCAACTAGGTTTTTTGAAAATTTTTCTAGCGATAAAAGTAAGTCAAGGTATCACACATCGACAGCAAGATCGCTAAATAACGCACGACAGAGTCTGGATAAAACGGATACCGGATCCCGAGGCTCGACAACACACGACAGGATTACAGAGAAGATTAGCCGATATCAGACAAAGACCGAGAACCGTCTAAAGAAAAAAACAGAATATCAAACATTTTTCGTGCTACTTGAGCTGCGTGCGCCCCCCTCCATTCGTGTCAATCCGTGAATTTAACTGCCGAACCCTGTATATTTTCCGTCACGGTTTTTATCCTCCGTTTCGTACAGGCGCGGCCTTACATTCCCAAGCGGTAAAATGAATTGCGTCCTGTGCGTATGGACGCACACCGTACCGTCTGTCCGAAGACAAAACGGTCCGTCAATCGCGACGTCCCGTCGACCCTCGAACGATTTCACAGACAATAAGAGTGTTCACACACACACACATACGTCTCTCCGGCGACGAGCGTGCGATCGGTCCGTGACGAGTCGCTCGGCGACGCGATTCGAACGGGTGGTCCGTACCGGACTGGAGCGACGACGGCCCGGCGGACCGAACACCGGCCGTCACGCTCAATAAATCCGTGAACACTCCGGCACCAATTCGATCCACTTAAACCTTATTTATGTTCGGAAATTTGTACCTGTTATGCACAGTCGGACGACGGAGGGGTCGACCGGCTGCACGCTCCTTTGTTCGGCACCCTCCCCGGTCGCATACTTGCCGAACTGACATACTTCGAAGACACTGTATTTATGGGAGCGGATTGTTTCACAGGCTGTCGTGTCTCACGCATACACACGTTCGCTCTCTCTCTCTCTCTCTCGCACACGTCACACTTGCGTACAAGATACGACCGTAAAGTTCCCGTGCATATTTCATCACTGAAATATGCTGTTCGACAATCGAATACGTTTCCGTACCTTGTCGCTCTAAGAACGGCGGCATCTCGATCGAAGTGCGCATAAGCGACAATCAATAATCATCTGTTGAACATTTTTATAGCTTGCGGGATAAAAAAAAGACAACAATCGATTTACGAAAATACAGAAATGGTGCGAAACAGTTTTCCTGTCGATGCTGTAAAATGTTCGATCAGTGAACGCTGTTCTGAACCTTTAGTTTTGTGCATAAAGAATTGTCTGTTAAAAAACAAAACAGATCGAGGCGGCTACGATCCGGTCAGTTTTCTGTTCGAGCAAGTGTGCTTCGTCTGAAACGACGAACACTTCGACCCAATAACATAACAGCAACCGATGACAAAACACTAACTCATAACAGTCGTAGCGCTCTTCGCATATCTCTTTCTTGGCACTAAATCAACAAATGTCACTTTTTTATTTTCTCTTCTGAATAATCGTTCTGTGCTCGTGTAATTCGGAACAAAGTTTGAACAATGCGTGCATGGAGTTTTTTCTGTACCTCGGCGCTCCGAAGATGGCGGCATCGTCATCGTAACGCGCATCAGCGACAATCGATAACGATTTATTGGCCGTTTCTGTTCGGAAACATATTTTGCGGTTTGTGAGGTGAAAAAAAAAACAATTAATTTATCAGAGGACAGAATAGTGGTTCAAAACAGTTTGCCTGTCGATGTTATAGGAAATCTGTTTTGAAGTCTTCTCTTTCGCAATTTCTGGTTCGGTAATCGGCATTTCTTGTACGTTTCTTCGACGAGTTCAGTTCGGTGATTCGTCGAAATCCGTACGTTAAACGCCGATCACATAGCCCCGGCTACGTATGTAAACTCTTCGAATCGCAGTTGGCTGTTCTGCACAGCATGCTTCGATTGTATGAAATTAACGACAGCCGATTCCTATCGATTCGGCAAATCAAGGCCGGCTAAATCGTTAAACACAATCGACTGTACACGAGTTTGATGAATCGCAGTTGGCCGTGTTAAAAATAGAAATCGCGTCGATCTTTGAAAAAACGCATTCGCTTACTCGGTCGATTCGACCATCTCACGGCGACTCGATCGATGCGACCGTCGATTAAATCGACGGATTTTGACAGAGTGACAATTGGGCTCTTTTCGACGACGCGTGACGCACGATGATCGCGGCCGATCTTGATTTCGTCCGGCGTTTCGTCCGGCATCGAGAGCGCGCGACCGGGACGGCGGCGTCCGTCGAAGCGTTCATCGATCGGATCGCCGGGCACGGCGGTTAAGTGCACGTCCGTCGTCCCGTCGAACCGCCCCCGCGATCCATTGTGTCGTCCGTCGCCCGCGTATCAATCACTCGCGCGCGCCTTTCAGGCCGGGACGACGCCGTCGCCGTTTTTTTTTGTTCGCGACGCTAATAAAAATCACGGCCGGCACAATGCACGATGCCGACGGATCCGTTTCGACATTCGGCAATCGGTTCGACAGGCACGAGACGAACGAGCGAACGTCGCGCAGCATCGTTTGTTCGGTTTCATGTACAGGGGACGGGCCCGTCAACGGACGCGATCGGAACTCGTGTTGCGTCGGACGCGCGGATCGAACGGGCGACGGCGGCGGCCGTTCGTTCGTCGTCTTGCCAGCCTGCTTTGTTTCAGACACACTTTTTTTTGTGACCGTACGCGCCGTCGCTTATCACGATACGAAGTAGGGAGCCATCGACGTGTTTACCGTCGCGGGAGTCGCTAGTGACCCGACGACCGGCATACGACATGAAAGTAAATAAGTGAATCGCGGAATTGCAACATGGAAGTTAGACGCGGCGCTCGGTCATAATCTGCGAAAAATCGCAACAAAAAAAAAACCCAGATGCCTCTCGATAACTTGTTTTCGACACGATTTCTAATTAGATACGTTGGACGAGCGCGATAAGTTTCGGCGCGTCCCTAACAGACGTAGATCGGCGACGGGAAACGAAAAAAGAAAAAAAATGCTCCGATCCGGAACGAAAAACGGACTCGGCCATTACTTACGCCGTCTACTTACACTCGACTTGTGCCGTCCGTACAGCGGGATCGAAAACGTGTGATATTTTACGAGCCGCTGCCCGCTGACGGACCTAACGCTCCCTTCGTCGGACCATCACGCGTCTCGATCGTCACGAAGCCGTCTCGACGGTAGAAAGGTCGCCCTCTCCTCTCTGCTGCCGGAACGTCGACGGAGGATTATAGGAAACAGTCGCCACTGTCAGGCGGTACGGATAGATTTATTTACAATAGAATCGCTCGGCCCGCTCTTCCAACACGGAACGCATCGAAACTTGTGCAGTCGCACGACACGAGCGGATCATAAATCGGCCGACCGAGAATGTTTCGAAGGTTAATCCGGTTCTGTCGGCCCTGACACGCTACCTTACTTCGACGTGATCACAAACACAACGATAATTCGTACATAATCGATATTGTGTTCGGTGAAAGAACTGGAACGAGATGTGAACCGACAATCGCAAGCATAAAATTACACGACACCTCTCTACATCTGTTCGAATACACACCGACGAGTGTTTCCTGTACCAAGAAACTGTACGGCATTCTTATACGCATCGTACACACACACGCACACACACATCCGTATGTATCGAATCTATATAATACGACGGCCTCAAATGAATATATATATATATACATTTATGTGGTGTATCGACGGGGGGGAAAAATGCATCCAACACATCATTGTGCGGTTGCCTCTCACAGGTAACGACTACTCGTATATTCAAGGTGATCTCAGATGTCGGGCTGAACAGATGGGTTGCCGGCACGTAACAACGAGGGGAGATATGTGGGGTTGTTGTTACCGTGCATTGACCATTACCGAGCAGGCAGTTTCACCAGAAGCACGTCAGTATGTGTATGTGTGTGTGTATATATATATATATATATATATATATATATATATATATATATATATATATATATTGTACTAGTGATACACTAACCACGTACAAAATAAGAAAATAACAAAAAAAAAACAAATAAAATAGTAAAAAACAATGTTTATCGACAAGTGAAAACGTATGTACAAAAAAAAACACACTAGAATGATAGAGACAGTCGAGTTATCCATGACAAGTAATTCGTAAATAGTCGACCGTGTTTCGTTTCGTGTGTCTGTTGTTTTTCTCTGACGCTGTACGGGCGTATTAAAGAAACCGAAAAAGCGCCGCAGAGCGCTACGGACAGACTTATTCGTATCTGATTTTTCCACGGGCGACTAGGCGTTCGAACAAATCGAATACGTTTATTAGTTCGACGGCGTTCTGTCCGTGCGCTGGCCTGATCCTGATCACGTCTCTTTGAAAACGTG
The DNA here is from genome assembly GCA_034766995.1 of Acanthacorydalis orientalis. Classification (NCBI taxonomy): domain Eukaryota; kingdom Metazoa; phylum Arthropoda; class Insecta; order Megaloptera; family Corydalidae; genus Acanthacorydalis; species Acanthacorydalis orientalis. The sequence goes on along the minus strand of CM068313.1, from coordinate 366,970 downwards.
TCCTCCGGTGTCGGTCGGACACGGGTTTGACGTTTGACACGGTGGCAGATCGTCGATCGGTGTCAGAGGACGAGATGTTTCTGTACACGATCGTCGTTAAAATGCGACGAGTAACGATCTATTAAACGTTTTATGACCGGGATTTTCATGCGGTCTGCGGACTGAAAGATGTGAATTCATTTATGAAAATCAGTCTGGCCAGTGTCGGACCGCTCGTGTAAAAAAATATAGATTTTTGTAAAATTTGGCCGACCTTACTCCAAAAGAACTAAATCTGAATTGTACTTTTTCTATCCGTTTTCACCTTTCCTTCTATTACCATACTACCAGGCACGAAACAAAAAGAATAAACAAACTAATCTCGATAATACGCAGCATCGTCGCGGTGAGCTATGCAAATAGTTTATTTATATCGGAAATATGTCACGCGTTTTCTCCACGGCCTGCTATCCGACTCAGTCGAACACTTTGGATATTTTCAAAGCGGGTCGCCGGCTTGAAATTCAATGCGACTGCCGATCGTCGGCCGACACCGACATCTGAGATCGAATATTGTAAAAACGGGAGGGCTGTGTAAACATTTCACTTTTATCAGAAATATCACGAGTGTGTCTAGATGAACCGCGTTACGTTTGTTTTTTTTTCCGCGTCCAACTGCCTGTCTGTCGATCGAATAAAACTCCAAACGTGCTTTGAAAACGGACCGCCGGTCGAGAACGGCGTGAACGGCCGATTATTGTAAACATGTCATGTATGAGCGGCCCCCTCAGCCCGCTTCGCCGTTAATTTCAACGTGACGTCGTCTCCCGAGAAAACCACGCAAATCTCGCAGGGTGCCGCGATCGGCGCACGGTGTGTCGTGACGGTGTGCTACGGAAACATTTCGTTCGTACTGGATTTGTTTGTCATAGACGACTAGACAAGTGGACGAGCTCGTATAACACATTTGTCCGTGTGCTGTTTCGCGGCCTACTTTCTGTCTGTTAACACACTACTAAATGTGTTTTCAGAGCGGCATCCGGGTTGAAATCTGATACGATCCGCTTACAAATCAATAGTCGATACATTAGAGCTTCGTTTTACACCGCCGTGTCGCCGGAATCGTCATGTACGAACGTGGACGGGTGTTTCGAAGAAGCGCGAGGAGCGATAAACGACTCGTTCATCGCGACCTGACCGGATGATCAGAACGTTTCGTCGGACAGTAAACAAGGAAATTATAATCAGGTAGGCGAGGACTCCGCGTACGGATAAACGCGGAAATGTATAAAAAGTTATATTTAGAGAACAGCGAGTGCGTTGAGAACGACGCCTCGTGCCGGGAATACACGCGGAGGTGTCAGAGCGACAGGCGGAACGAACCGATCGCCCGTCGGTCCAAAACGGAACACACAATGGAAATCCATTTCCGGCGTCGCGCGGATTCGATTCATCCGGGACTGTCGCCGGGAGCCGCTCGCGACGCAAATGAGAAAACTTTTAGCGAACAGGTGACACAGTTCCCACCGAGCGTGTCTCCGGCTAAGCGATCCGCCCGTTCGTGTCGCGCCGCACGCCAGAAACGAAACGCATTGTTGCGTCTGCCGACGTTGTTCCGGACAGGCGGACAGGTTGGGTACGGTTTCCCGTCTGCCTGCCTGCCTGCCTGCTCGCTCGTCTGCCGTAGGGCAGGTCGGTCGGTCGATGCGGCGTCGACCCACACCCTCCCGTACACGGTCTCGCAGCACGTTTGATCCCGTCGCGTCCGAATAATGAATAAACGTGCAATCAATCATGTCGATAATGAATCGCTCGCCGCGTCTTCAACAATGGTCACTCGAGCGATGATTTATGCGTCGGCTCTGTCGAGAAAGTGCTCCGGCGCCGTCGCACGTCCATTCGCAGGAAAATCGAACCGGAGATAATCGATTCTCGCGTCTAGATTTCCGCCGTGTCGAATGGTCGCCGGACGGCGCGCGGAAACCATTAAATTGGTAGACCGTACGGACTTTCAAAAAGATCTAATGGAAAACGATCCGCGGAACAATCTCAGATTCATCGTACTGTAACAATTTTCTAATAAACAAAACCATCCGACGAAACGTTCTGATCATCCGGTCAGGTCGCGATGAACGAGTCGTTTACCGCTCCTCGCGCTTCTTCGAAACACCCGTCCACGTTCGTACATGACGATTCCGGCGACACGGCGGTGTAAAACGAAACTCTAATGTATCGACTATTGATTTGTAAGCGGATCGTATCAGATTTCAACCCGGATGCCGCTCTGAAAACACATTTAGTAGTGTGTTAACAGACAGAAAGTAGGCCGCGAAACAGCACACGGACAAATGTGTTATACGAGCTCGTCCACTTGTCTAGTCGTCTATGACAAACAAATCCAGTACGAACGAAATGTTTCCGTAGCACACCGTCACGACACACCGTGCGCCGATCGCGGCACCCTGCGAGATTTGCGTGGTTTTCTCGGGAGACGACGTCACGTTGAAATTAACGGCGAAGCGGGCTGAGGGGGCCGCTCATACATGACATGTTTACAATAATCGGCCGTTCACGCCGTTCTCGACCGGCGGTCCGTTTTCAAAGCACGTTTGGAGTTTTATTCGATCGACAGACAGGCAGTTGGACGCGGAAAAAAAAACAAACGTAACGCGGTTCATCTAGACACACTCGTGATATTTCTGATAAAAGTGAAATGTTTACACAGCCCACCCGTTTTTACAATAATCGATCGGTGTCGGCCGACGATCGGCAGTGTTACAGAAAAACAACAGACACACGAAACGAAACACGGTCGACTGTTTACGAATTACTTCTCATGGATAACTCGACTGTCTCTATCATTCGTGTTTTTAGTTTTTTTTTTTAAATACATTTAAAATGTCGTTTTTTGGAATACGGTGCTACGTTAAAGAAATTTTACACCAGACGATTTTTTTACACAATGCAATCAGACACTAACCAAATTCACTTTAATAAATAAATTAATTTCTCAGTTATTGCGTTTAAGAGACTGCGAAGCGGGAGATGAGGGTTGTGCGGACGTTTTGTCCTGACGGAGAAGAATCTGAAGAGACGGCGACCGTCTGTTCAGGAACTGAGCTCGGCAATCCAGCAGTGTGACAGAATTTTTCCCCCGCGAGTTTCTGAAAAGCGCGAGTCTCGTCATAGCGTCCGTGTGTCTTCGTACGGCTGTTCGTTCTTCGGGGATGAAATATCGCCGAAACCGACCGTTCTCTCCTTTTCGTATTTTGTTCAGTGTGCGTTGATTCATGAAACGTATGGGAAAACCTGCAAAACGTCCACACGACAACGGGATGTAACGGGGCCGTGCAGTGCAATGAAAACAGTGCAGGAGGATCGGTCGACCGGTCGATTATTCAGCGTTCGAGTCGCTTCGTCGAGAAGTGTTCCCGTTCGACATCTGTTCGGCCCGAACGTGCCCCGGTCGCCGTCGGGAAATCAGCCGCGCGCGCTGAATCTTATTTTTACATCAGTTTCACAAACCGGCACGGATGACATAATTTCTCGTTCAGAATAAATAAGTCGATTTCGACGAACGAGAAATTTCGAACGATGATCTCATGGATTCCGCACGTGTGTGCGTGTGAATGCATCTGTCTGTGTGTGTGCGGTAGACAGATAACTCGTTCGAGAGTCAAGTCGGCGCTGAGAGAGAAAAATCACAGGAGGCGTGCGGGACGGCCGCGCGACGCGCACGACGTTCGCGGCGAGCGCGCGCGCGCGAGAGAGAGAGCGCGACGCGCGGCAACGGCCGTCGCGATCTGTCGTCTCCTATCGCGAGGTCACGTCTCGGCCGAAGATATCGTTGTTGTTTGTGTCGCACGCCGGCGGTGTTCACGGACAACAGGTTTTCTCTGCGATGTGTGTGTGTGTGTGTGTTCGGTAAAGAACGGCCGGCGCGGGTTCCGGACGGGGCCGAAAACGTGTGACGCGCCCAGACAGACCCGTCGTCGTTTCTTATATTTTTGCTGTACGATCTACGGATCGCGGCGAACGACTTACGGTGTTCGGCCATCCCGTAAGCAATGCGCGGTTTCTCATAGACAAGTTTCGAAACGGCGGAGAAAATCTGACGGTTCGATTTCGACCAGAAACACATTTGTCTGCGACGTCTTCCCGTCTTAATGTTAAATTTGCGACGACGATAAAACTCTTCGGGATTTGCACTGAAGGGAGTGTCGAGCTCCTCCTTCCCTCCCCGTTCGGACATCGCCACTCTGTGTATACGACATTAAAAACAAACGCGCGCACGGATACGGGCACACAGGTGTCCGCCGACACATGTCGGTCGGTTTTTCCTTTTAGTATGCGTCGCGTCGCGCGGAAACGTTCTTTCGGATCGCCAGGTGAGAATGCAGGTGTTAATGTGTTTATTTTCGGTGCCGAATACGTGCGCTTTCTGTGCGATGTGTGTGTGTGTGTGCACAATGCAACGTTCAATGCATTTATTTTACCGCTGACTAATTACTATTTCAAACATCGACTGTACACTAAACACTACATACACAGACACACAAATACACCTCTCTCTCTTCCATGTATACATCTCGAACTGCAGTAAAATTAACTACACGGATTAATCGACGAGTATTTTTTTTCCGGAATCCAAACTAAACATCCCGCTACCAGCATCCACATCTTTTCGACCGCTGGTTGACAGCCGTCAGGCTTTAGACACCCGAAACGAAAAACGAGCGAACCACAGAGCGGGCCTCGGTAGAACGCCGATGAATTTCGCAAGCGCGCGCTTCTGATTCTCGCGCATTCACACTGCACGTTCGGCGAACCGTTAAACAAACACCGCGAATCCTTATCGACGAGTGATGAGCGATCCGTGCAATAAATGAACGAAGATTCTGTTCAAATGTAAACAGTTCAGTTATCGTGCACGTTATCCGGTTTGTTATTTTTAGTTGTTTGTAGCGCCGACCCGTCCTGGTTGCCATGGATACATGTTTATATATAAATAAAAAAAAAACAAGCCGACTACTCTGTACAAAACACACCCGCACTTCTGTCTGGATTATAGTTTCAGATCGTTTAGAGTTATTTAAATAGTCTCTAAACTGTGTATTTTTTTCTCTCATTCTATTGTCATCAGTTTTTCATTCGAATATATATATATTTATATTTATATATATATATATATATATATATATATATATATATATATATATGTAGATGTATATATATATTTATATATGTATGTATATATATATATATATATATATATAAATATATATATATATTTATATATATATATATATATATATATATATTCGTATATACACATGGAATTGTATGAAATCATAAAATTTACATATCAAGTTTCTCTTGAGCTAATTTTTATTCCGGAGAAGGTTATCTCACCTCGCCATTCTAATATGACATCATCATCTGTGATCCATGCATCACCGGCTCCAACATACGCTACATGCATGCACACACACACACCCATACATATGTATAGATAATTTATTTATAGAACGATTGTATTTATGTTCATTTATACATACATACATTAATATATATATATGTATATGTATATATATATAGAAATGTGTATACATTTATGGTCATGTGTAAAGTATTCTGCTTTCGCCGGATATTTTGCGGTCGAGAGTCATGTAAATTCGTTTCAGTATTAGACAATCGATGACACACTATGGTGCTTGACGGCCTATCGTGTGTGTGGTCGGTCGATACATCAGCTGTGACGCCGAATGCATCATCGGCGATTCATTTTCAAAAAGGAGGAAGAACGGCGACATGTCCGCGTGCACGCGAACGGACGGGTATTCGAAGAGGTTAAAGTCGAGTGTGCAGCGCAGAGACGAGCAAAACAGTTGCGTTCGAACCGATCTGCTCGGATGAAGCGGGCCGGTCCGCGCGGATCGGCTGCTCGACGAAGGAACAACTGAAGAAACGAATGCTTGAAAACTGAACGCGCCCAGTCTCGGTCCGATCGTTCGAACGTCCGTGTTTTCTGTATAGGAGAAAAACGAAAGACGCGCGGCCGTAAATAACAATCGATTCAGAGTCGACTCGATCGACTGTCAAGATGCACGACGTGGTCAACAGATCGAACACGTTTTGTCTTTAGATCCGAGCCGCGCGGCAGGCAGGCTGCGAATCGATTTCGGACGCCGTCGCGCGACTGTCGCGTCATAAAAACGGCGACGGGCCGGACGCCGTTCCCCCGTCGAGATCTTCGCGCGCACGTCCGAGGGCGCCGCGCGGCGAGCTTCGAACGGATACGGTGATAGAACGAAAATTTTTCGAATCGAAAAATATCTATACACATCGTCGCGATTCATCAGCACAGAAAATCTAGTCGGCGTGGTGTTTTCAAATCATTTCGATGTCGTTCGAAAAAAAAAACGCTCGCAGCCGCACGTACCACATTGAAAGAATGTAACACGACGTCGACTCGATCCGCTGTACGATGCGCGACCCGTCAACGGGCGGAGAGCGTGCTTTGTTCTAAACGTCAGCCGCACAGGACGCGGTGATTTGTTTGTCGGGTGGCGGCGGCGGACGCGTCGTCACGGTTACGGTTGTTTATAGAAACAAACGACCGTCCTCGATATCTGTTTTCTGCGGAGCGTTTGAAAGTATCGCGAATGCTTTCAGACGCGCCGTGAGGAACGATTCACTCGCAAGGAAGGAGATTTCTGGATTGTTTTTTTTTTTTTAACCGATTCCTTCCGTGCATTTATTCCTAACGCACGGCGCTCTGCATAGGCGGAACGTTACCGAGTATTCCGTGTTTGAAACGGAGGAACGCGCCGAACGAATAGTGAACAAATAGTCCGCCAAAGTGAATTCCGGACACAGAGTATCGGGACCGGCTGTGAATCACGGTCACACTCGGTCGCCCTTCGTCCCCTACCGATTCTGAACCGATTGTCGATCGACAGTCGTTCGAACACCGTTTCGAGGAAGCGGCGAAAGGGTCCTCGTTTTCGACACTTCACGCCGGCGAGCGCGCTCCGTTCGAACAACAGCGGAGTGAAATGAAGACATTATTCGGACCGTACGAACGCTTCAGTGTCTTGTTATAAAAGCAACTAAAGATAGAGAGGGAGAGGGAGGAAGGGAGACGGACGGACGGACGACTACTACACGGTGAATTTATTTTCAAGTCTCAGACAATACCGCGCGTTCGCGGTTACGGCCTTTAACCTCAATTGACCTATATCAGAATACACAATCGTTCGAATGAAAACAATCGAGCGGACGCACACTAAAGCGGATAAATATATATATATATATATATATATATATATATATATATATATATATATACACAACTCACCGCAGATTCCAACGCTCGAGAAGAAAATCCAGTCGGCACCGGCACGCAGCGCACGGAACAGGTCGTGCGGACGAACACGCACAAGTAAAACAAAAAACGAACGTATTTTATAAACGGAACGCGGCAGCCACTCGAAACAGATCGCCGCTGACGTGTGTTCGGAGGACGAGCGCGGCGTCTCCTCCGATTCTAATGTCGAACGTGAGTGCACGGAATCGCGACCGGACAGCGCGCACACCACCTGTCGATTCGTCGACCGCTCGAATGTTTTTGTATCTGTTCGTTTTGTTTACGCGCACCGCGTCGTTTCTGTCTTCGAACCGGTCGCACGCACTGCCGCACGGAGAGTGAGCGGAAAAAAAAACACACAGCGAACGTCGATCGGGATCGATCAACGCTCGCCTCGATCGATCGGAGGACGCGACCGCGATCGCTCGCGTTTCGCCTGCTCTGTCGGCGGGCGCTGTCAGACGCTCGTTTCGCAATTCGGCCTCTCGCTCCTGTCGTCGTGCACGAATGTCACGGCACCGTACGATCTCAGACTCGCGCGCGCACTTCTACGTACACACGTTTCTAGTAGGGCGTTCGTCCGTGTGTGTCGATGCGCAGCCGGCAACGTCTTCTGACAGACTGGCCGCGCGCGTTTTTCCTCCGCAGTCGGTGGTTCGGTTCGCCGCCTGTTGCAACCGACCGGTCTGACGGCGGCGCGCACACACTCGCACGCGCACACACACACGGGCACAGCGGAGACAGACAGAGAGACACGGCCGTCTACGCTCGTTGCGAGACCGCATCGCCGCACGTTACGTGACACGTACGGGGCGCGTAGGAAAGTAAAACGGTCGTGTGTTCCGTCGGTTGCGGGGTCGTCGTTTTTTTTCTTTAATGTCGATCCATCCGGCACCTGTCAGGTGTATTAGAGAAAAACACACACACACACGAGAACGTGGCGCAGATCGATGCCGCACGCTGTGCTGATATACGTCGATCGGTTCCCGTCGGCGCGTTATTTTCATAATCGGATAAGAATAGAGAAGGGAACGGAAACGAAGTCCGCTTTTCGAATGAAAAGAGACATTCTGACAGCCACTGCTTCCGCACTCGGATGCACACGACGATAGCGCACCCACATCCACGACTGTAAAACGAAAAAAACAGGGCCGCACAGTTCCGACACGGTCGTACAAGCTCGGAAGACGGGCTCGCGCGGCGGACGCTCAAGAAGTGTTTCCTTTATGAGATCCAAATTAAACGTGCACGAAATCGCTTAAGCTGTCGGCATCTCGTACAGACGGACACGTCGTGTCCTGGACGAGGAATTCGGCACGGAGGAGGTTTTGCTCGACGACCAGGCGGAAGAAAATCGACGGGCAGACCGAAGCGGAGATGAATAGACAATGAAGAGAAGGATGCGGCGGAGCTGTTCGGTGTGAGGAACTGGAAAAAGACTTCCAGGCAGGGGAATGTCTCGAGGCAAAAAACTGAGGAGGCCGAGACTCGATTTGAGCTGTAGCGCCATCGAAGAAGGAGAAGAAGATTCGCTGAATAAACTGTGTTGAACTTCAGAGAGATTATGTCGGAAGGTCAAAGCAATTCCATGAAGATAAACGCAGTGTTTCGTTATCGGACGGTGAAATTGTCAAATCGTCCCCGTATCGAAATTAGAAAAAAAAAGGTGCCATCTTACTTTCTGACCGCCACGCCGATCGTGCTCCGACGATTAATGTTTCATTGCAACGCTATTGCCAAACAGTACACGGAAAAGACACCTCCCTCCTCGCTCCATATAAAACATGCACGCTCCTAAACACCTACAGAGAGAACGGTAAGGGTTCAGAAAAAATATCAGAGGGCGGACGCTCTATAATTCACAGAGCGGCGGCCGACGTGGAATTATCAAAAAAAATCTAGAACGCGCCGCGGACATTAGAACCGCTTCTGCCAATTCGAAAAAAAAAACCAACAGAACAAGACGCATGCACGCGCACGCACGCACGGACGGACGGACGTCCGTTCGAGTTTTTTTTTAAAAAAAAAAAGAGAAAACTGGAATGAAGTCGATCCGTCGTTCGAACGGCGATCGTCACGGCACGTTTTCGAACGGTCGCGCGATAAAACGAGGCGGCCGAGACGCAGTAATAAACAGTCGAACGTTGCGTTCCGTTTTCGGTCGTTCTCGCGGCCGCCTGCCGTGTTACGCGCGCGCGACGACCCGGCAGTTGCATTAAAATTGAAAACTGACGGCTCTCGGTTATGGCGCGCTGCACTGTCGATCCGTTCCTCATGCGCATACATAGTTAAACGTTTTTCCGCACAGGTGAACGATTCGGCGCTCTTCCCTCTCATTTCAACAATATGTACACAATATATATATATATATATATATATATATATATATATATATATATATATATATATATATATATGTTAGTTTAGTAATTTTTTGATCTAATCTTATGTTTATGCTATAACAGCTCTTTTTGTATCGGCAGTGTTTGGGGGTTTTACACCCTGAAAACTTACATCTGACATCTATTTATCTACTAACTTAATTTCATTGCCAGGAAAAATTTAAAAAACCTAGTACCTAGTATACATACATATTTACATATATATATGTATATATATATATATATATATATATATATATATATATATGTATATATATATGAAACATAAATAGAGACAACGCTAAATCAATCAAATCAGAAATGGTTTATTGTTGCGCTTTTTGTGTACATGTAGTTACAAGAAAAACATACTGATAACGAAATTGTTAGATTTAAGATAAACACAATCGAGACTAGTTTCGGCCTCTGTTTCAAAAAAAAAAAATGTAAAATGTATGTGACAGACAGAGTGGCGGCAAATAGTAGTCAGTAGTAACGTGCTAGCCGTGTAACAGTACACCACGGCTGATCATTTTCCAACCCTTCAGATACAGTCGACTTATTATCATTATTATTATTAGAATTCATTGGAATAGCTTAATTAGTGCGGAGCCGGTGCCGAGTCGGCGGCTGATCCGTTTTTAGATTGTTCGTTGTGTGTTGTGTGTCTGGTGTTTTTTTTTTGTTTCCGTCTCTGAGTGTTCGTCGTTGCCGGGAAAAATTTCCAAAAACCGTCTCGGAAATTGTGCAGACAACGCCGTCCGGTGCGACTGTCTAAGAGCGCCGCCGTCCTACCTACGTATCCGGAAACGTTTCATCTCGTCGGCGACGCATCGATAGCGCGCGCCACTAGATACGCTCGGCGGATAGGCCGCACGTCTTTTGTTTCTTTTTCGGTCGACCGAGGGGACGCGAACGCGCGCCGTAGCCTCCTAGATTATTCATTGTGCGGACGGCGTGTGTGCGAGCGAATGACCTTTCGCGAATGAACGCGGCCGAGCGGGACGAGCGAGAGAGGAAAAAAAACGGCGTGCGCGTTTCGGACGATCGGGGCGCCGGTTCAGTGCCGGCGTTCGGCTCGGCCGTCCAGCGATCCGTCCGCTATCCGGACGGACGGAACCGAGTCGCACGAAACGATCGCGGATCGGAGCGGGTTCGACGCGTTTTCGTTTCTTACAGGAAAAGCGCACCGAATTAATTTGTCCGGACGGTTCGGCGCGCGTTCCGCGTCACACTCGTTGCGGCATAAACCGACGAGACGGAGGACGTCGTCGCACGGCACTGGAAACGTCGATTGTCGGGAAGTCGGTCACCGCGTCGAGTGGATTCGTTGCGGCGCGGCATTAAAAATAAATACCTCGAGAGCGGACGGAAAGAATTGCGCGCGGAACGTGCCACGCTTGACGTGCGGCCCACACGGACGGGCGGGCGGACGGACGTGCGGGTGGATGGTTGGACGGCAGGGAGGGTCGTCCGTACGCCAGACTTGCATGCCGTCAGACACGAATGCATGCAGGGAGAAACGCGGAGAGCCGTTCCTTGACGCACTAATTCTTGTGCGAACGTCACACACTCCGCCACGAGACGGAGGCGAAGATCTCAGCGTGCGCGTCGGTGCTCGATCGCGACTCCTTTTTAGTCGAACACGAGAATTCTATCCGGAGGTACGGGGCCGTATCTCGGCGCATGCACGTTATTGCGAGCTCGCGAATTTTTCTGGCCGAATTCAGACATTCTGTCGCACGACGCATGTCCGTATTCAGACATCCAAATATTTTTATGGGCTCGTGATTTTTTTTTAGTAAAGTTTAAACACTATCGTGAATTGCACGCCTGACTAGACACGTGCGAGGACTCAGGATTTTTTCTGATTAAATTCGAACCCTCTGCTGTACAACAGAGATCCATATTCAGACATCCAAATATTTTTATTGGCCCGTGATTTTTTTTTAGAAGAGATTAGACATTCTACCGTGAAATACACGCCTGTATCTAGATATCTAGGCGAGTGCTCCTCGAATCGTGCCGTTTCCGTACCGCCGATCGATCGGTCGGTCGACCCCGATTCGAACACGTGATAACCCAATCTAGACGTCGTTCGACGCGGTCCGTGCGCGGCCGCACCGTGCGTGCGGACGACGGCCGAGGGTGCGAACGTTCCACCCACATCTTCATATCCAGCGGTTTTTTTTCCTACACGTAACACACTAATGGAATAAACCGCGGCACGCGATCACGCGGGAGGCACCGACACCCACGGACCGACGGAGCGCAATCCGGCACTTCGACGGTCTCGAGCGGGCGTCGGATATCCCCTCTCTGTCTGCGCGGACTCTCGACCGATCGAATGTTCGATAGTTGATAATTATCTTCGAGCGATCGACGTCGGTTCCATCGCCCTCAAAGCAGCTAACGTGCCGAAGAATCCGAATATTCGGTTTTAAATCGCGCGGGATTGTTCGAAAGAGTCAAAACGCGAAACAATCAAAAAAATGTAATAATGAAACCGCAACATCATCGAGAATATCGTTCGGCAGTCTTCGGATCTAGATACCGCTGACGATCCGCCTTAAATTCAAATTTTCATGCACGCAGCCCGATCGGAAACCTCACAGAACAACGGCGAACATCGATTTCCTGTCGAATATCCGCCGATTTCTATCGAAAATCGAATATCTAGTACTCTGTGCGATCCGACGAGTGATCTAGTTGCCCGAGACCACGTACGCACAAGCATATATGCGTAGAAAGAGATCGAGCGTGCTCAGAAGTCTAGATTATCTAGCGACTATTAATCGTTAGCGTTATCTAGGATTATCTAAGACAGCTGTTTCAGAGAGAGAGAGAGAGAGAGAGAATGTAAAGAAATAAGAATTTCTTAACAAATCACGATATTCTTAGAATTCACGAGTCTTAGAACGTTAATTTAGTTTGTGATTTATTCTTTCACTCTCTAATTGCGTGATCTAGTTACCCGAGATCACGTACACACAAACATATATGCATAGAGAGAGAACGAGCGTGCTTGCGCGCGCTCTACTCGAAATGTTCCAGAACATTGAAAAACAAACAAACAAAACAAGCCGGTAGCAGTCAACTTTAGTAATATAGTTAAACCGATCGTTCTGAACATGCAGAAAGGACTATCCCGGTGAACGTGGACTCCAATGGATATTCAACAAAGCACAACAAATGGCGACATACGCCAGTTGTCTGCGAACAAATCAACGTAGGCCGCGTCAACTGATAATTAAACGTGTTTGCAAAAGATCGATCAGCCAGATCGACGCCTACTGACGATTCGATTATGCGCGCGGATTCGGGAAAACGCAGTCGGATGTTCCCCGGCGAAACGTTAGGTCGCGGTCGGCCGCCGCGATCAGAAATCGATACCGATTCGACAGATCGCAGCCGACTGCGTTCGTCGAATCGACCGAAATCACAGCCTACTACTGCTGCACGACTGACTATCGCACAGCTGCTAATTACGCGTCGATAACAAAAACGATACGCCTATGTATGTATAAACCGTTTGCCTGTCGTGTTTGTTTATTTTCCATTATGGGATAACGGCGATGAGTTATCGAAGAAAGGTCATCGGGCATTTGAGTAAACACGAGTATTTTTTTCGAACGGACAAATCTTTTGAAAACACACGAGGCGTATTTTCGGATCTACAAAGATGATAGCTGTGTGTGTGAGTGTATATATATATATATATATATATATATATATATATATATATATATATATATATATGAGAGAGAGAGAGAGAATGTAAACAAATAAGAATTCCTTATCAAATCACGATATTTATTATCCCAGTTATATAAAAAAAATACAAAGATGCCGACGAACAGCGACCTCGGACTCAAGTCCGGACGATCTCCGGCGTGCGAAACTGTTCGTCGCGCCTGGACCGGAGAAATAGTATCGCCCGCAGGATCAGCCGATGCGGCGGGTGCGCCGCCGGAACGGTGCCGGTCGGTGTCGGCGCCGGCCGCAGCAGCGACTTCTCGTTGTCGCTGATCCAATTCTTATGGATGGCGCGCGCGACTTCGACGCTGTCCCCTTCGACAAGAAACACACATTTATGTACAATTCCGTCACGCTCTCGCGCGTGCGAGCCGCGCGTTTCTCTCTAGCCTACGTTCGAGGTCTCTACCCTATAATACAACCCCATATCTAGATGCTCGGTCCTCCGAGAGGACGTCGGAATTTTTTTAACATACTTCAGGCACTCTTCTCTATAATACAGCCCCATATCTAGATGCCCGGTCGTCCGAGAGGACGTAGGAATTTTTTCTACATATTTCAGACACTCTGTCTCAAGGTACAGCCCCATATGTAGACACACGGTTGTCCGCACGGACTCACGAATTTTTTATGCAAAGGTCGTCGACGCTACGTTTAGATGCAGGGCATGTTTTTTGCTGCACCGAGCGATTGCAATTTTTACGACGAGTCGTGTTTTTCAAAATCCATTTATTCTACTTAAAGTTGTGATTTTATCATAGATAGGATGATTTTATTTTCAAAAAATGCATTTTACGGTATTGGAACGCGCTGCGTGTTGACAAATTTTTATTTGCTTTGAATTTTCTATTTCTAATCTAAGATTTGCCAATATCCAATTAAATAGTTTCTCGCTCGGAAACGTGCTACTCGACTGCTCTTGAATTGTCATATGTACATACATTAGGTATTCTCAGCCAAGAAAATGTATTTCAGGTAACAGGAACGGGTATTATAGGTTATTTCAAGCTTTGCATATTTTCAGATGAAAGACATAACCCTCTGAAGAGGATCCTCTTCTGTAAAAGGTGAACTTCGGAATCGGGGGTCTTAGTTTTAGCCGAAATCGATTACATTCGATCCACGTTATAGATATATGGCGAAAGATTCGAATATTTCCAACTTTCATTTTTCGACCGAAAAAAACGCACGACCTACAGTATGCAAATTTTGATGAAAAATCATGATTTTTCAAAAGCGTTCAAACTGGCTTGGAATCCCGATTTTATCAAATACAATATCATATTATTAAGAAAAATCAACTTTCCAACGACCGGAGAGCGACAGTTAGCTATGGAACGACACTCTTTTCGATTTTCAGTGCTGGGCTAACAAATCACCATTTGCGGATAAATAATTTTTTTAATCACAGATTTATAAATGTACCGCTTTATGAATTGTCAGCAACTTATAAATAGATGTATTTGTTCTTTAAAAAAATATTTCAGATGATGATAACGCATAGTTTCGATTGGTTTACGCTTTTTATTCGTCGGGAGAGAAGAAGAAATTCTTCAAAAACGAATCTCGTTCATAAATTCCATATTTTCGAATTAGAAACACAATTTTTAGCCTAGATTTATTCAATTCGCTCTAAGTAATTAGTTTTTGATGAAAAAGTCCACCATTTACAACTTTCATTTTTCGACCGAAAAAAACGCACGACCTACAGTATGCAAATTTTGATGAAAAATCATGATTTTTCAAAAGCGTTCAAACTGGCTTGGAACCTTGATTTTATCAAAAACAATAGCATATTATTAAGAAAAATCATCATTCCAACGATCGGAGAGCGATAGTCGGCTGTGGAACGGCGCTCTTTTCGATTTTCAGTTTTCGATTAACAAATCGCCATTTCCGGATAAATATTTATTTTAGTCGCAGATTAATAAATGTATCGCTTTATAAATTGTCATCGGCTCATACTTAGGTGTTTTTGTTGTTTACAAAAATATTTCAGATGATTATAACGCATAGTTTCGATTTGTTTATGCTTTTTATGCGTCGGGAGAGAAGATGAATTTCTACAAAAAAGTATCTCGTCCATAAATCACATGTATTCGAATTAGAAATACAATTTTTGACCTGAATCGATTACATTCGTCCTAAATAATCGATTCGTGGCGAAAAAGTTCACCATTTCCAACTTTCATTTTTTGGTCCAAAAAAACACACGACCTACAGTATGCAAATTTCGATGAAAAATCATGATTTTTGAAAAGTGATTTTTCCCGCTCGAATTCGCGATTTAATCATAAAGAACAACAGAGTAATGACAGAAAATCGCTTTCGACTGATTATAAAATCATATTTCTCTACAGAACGGCGATTTTTTCCATTTTGGTTTTGCCTAAAAATCGTCATTCGCGATTAAATAATTTTTAACGAAAAAATCTGCACCTCTATCGCCGACAAAACGACATACAATTTTTAAAAACATAAAAATCGTCCTATGAACAAATGCCAGCAAGTCCTCGTACGGGCTCGTACATTAAAAAAAATCGTTAGCTCGCACGGAGGACTGTGTGTCGAGATATGGGTCTTTAAACCTTATAATACAACCACATATCTAGTTGCATGGACATCCGAGAGGACGTAGGAATTTTTCTAACATACTTCAGACACTCTAGCTTCTAATACAACCCCATATCTAGATGCCCGGTCGTCCTAGAGGACGTAGGAATTTTTCTAACATACTTCGGGCACTCTAGCATCTAATACAACCCCATATCTAGATGCATCGTCATCCGAGAGGACGTAGGAATTTTTCTAACATACTTCAGGCACTCTAGCTTCTAATACAATTCCATATCTAGATGCCCGGTCGTCCTAGAGGACGTAGGAATTTTTCTAACATACTTCAAACACTCTAGCTTCTAATACAACCCCATATCTAGATGCCCGGTCGTCCTAGAGGACGTAGGAATTTTTCTAACATACTTCGGGCACTCTAGCATCTAATACAACCCCATATCTAGATGCATCGTCATCCGAGAGGACGTAGGAATTTTTCTAACATACTTCAGGCACTCTAGCTTCTAATACAATTCCATATCTAGATGCCCGGTCGTCCTAGAGGACGTAGGAATTTTTCTAACATACTTCAAACACTCTAGCTTCTAATACAACCCCATATCTAGATGCCCGGTCGTCCTAGATGACGTAGGAATTTTTCTAACATACTTCGGGCACTCTAGCTTCGAATACAACCCCATATCTAGCTGCCCGGTCGTCCGAGAGGACGTAGGAATTTTTCTAACATACTTCAGGCACTCTAGCTTCTAATACAACCCCATATCTACATACCCGGTCGTCCTAGAGGACGTAGGAATTTTTCTAACGTACTTCAGACACTCTAGCTTGTAATACAACTCCATATCTAGATGCATCGTCATCCGAGAGGACGTAGGAATTTTTCTAACATACTTCAGACACTCTAGCTTCTAATACAACCCCATATCTAGATACCCGGTCGTCCTAGAGGACGTAGGAATTTTTCTAACATACTTCAGGCACTCTAGCTTCTAATACAATCCCATATCTAGATGCATCGTCATCCGAGAGGACGTAGGAATTTTTCTAACATACTTCAGGCACTCTAGCTTCTAATACAATTCCATATCTAGATGCCCGGTCGTCCTAGAGGACGTAGGAATTTTTCTAACATACTTCAAACACTCTAGCTTCTAATACAACCCCATATCTAGATGCCCGGTCGTCCTAGATGACGTAGGAATTTTTCTAACATACTTCGGGCACTCTAGCTTCGAATACAACCCCATATCTAGATGCCCGGTCGTCCAAAAGGACGTGGGAATTTTTCTAACATACTTCACGCACTCTAGCTTCTAATACAACCCCATATCTAGATACCCGGTCGTCCTAGAGGACGTAGGAATTTTTCTAACATACTACAGGCACTCTAGCTTCAAATACAACCCCATATCTAGATACCCGGTCGTCCTAGAGGACGTAGGAATTTTTCTAACATACTACAGGCACTCTAGCTTCAAATACAACCCCATATCTAGATGCCCGGTCGTCCTAGAGGACGTAGGAATTTTTCTAACATACTTCAGACACTCTAGCATCTAATACAACCCCATATCTAGATACCCGGTCGTCCTAGAGGACGTAGGAATTTTTCTAACATACTTCAGACACTCTAGCATCTAATACAACCCCGTATCTAGATGCCCGGTCGTCCGAGAGGACGTAGGAATTTTTCTAACATACTTCAGACACTCTAGCTTCTAATACAACCCCATATCTAGATGCCCGGTCGTCCGAGAGGACGTAGGAATTTTTCTAACATACTTCAGACACTCTAGCTTCTAATACAACCCCGTATCTAGATGCCCGGTCGTCCGAGAGGACGTAGGAATTTTTCTAACATACTTCAGACACTCTAGCATCTAATACAACCCCGTATCTAGATGCCCGGTCGTCCGAGAGGACGTAGGAATTTTTCTAACATACTTCAGACACTCTAGCATCTAATACAACCCCGTATCTAGATGCCCGGTCGTCCGAGAGGACGTAGGAATTTTTCTAACATACTTCAAACACTCTAGCTTCGAATACAACCCCATATCTACATACCCGGTCGTCCTAGAGGACGTAGGAATTTTTCTAACATACTTCAGACACTCTAGCTTCGAACACAACCCCATATCTAGATACCCGGTCGTCCTAGAGGACGTAGGAATTTTTCTAACGTACTTCAGACACTCTAGCTTCTAATACAACCCCATATCTAGATGCATCGTCATCCGAGAGAACGTAGGAATTTTTCTAACATACTTCAAACACTCTAGCTTCAAATACAACCCCATATCTAGATGCCCGGTCGTCCTAGAGGACGTAGGAATTTTTCTAACATACTACAGGCACTCTAGCTTCAAATACAACCCCATATCTAGATGCCCGGTCGTCCTAGAGGACGTAGGAATTTTTCTAACATACTACAGGCACTCTAGCTTCAAATACAACCCCATATCTAGATGCCCGGTCGTCCTAGAGGACGTAGGAATTTTTCTAACATACTTCAGACACTCTAGCTTCGAACACAACCCCATATCTAGATACCCGGTCGTCCTAGAGGACGTAGGAATTTTTCTAACGTACTTCAGACACTCTAGCTTCAAATACAACCCCATATCTAGATGCATCGTCATCCGAGAGGACGTAGGAATTTTTCTAACATACTTCAGGCACTCTAGCTTCTAATACAATTCCATATCTAGATGCCCGGTCGTCCTAGAGGACGTAGGAATTTTTCTAACATACTTCAGACACTCTAGCATCTAATACAACCCCATATCTAGATACCCGGTCGTCCTAGAGGACGTAGGAATTTTTCTAACATACTTCAGACACTCTAGCATCTAATACAACCCCGTATCTAGATGCCCGGTCGTCCGAGAGGACGTAGGAATTTTTCTAACATACTTCAGACACTCTAGCATCTAATACAACCCCGTATCTAGATGCCCGGTCGTCCGAGAGGACGTAGGAATTTTTCTAACATACTTCAGACACTCTAGCATCTAATACAACCCCGTATCTAGATGCCCGGTCGTCCGAGAGGACGTAGGAATTTTTCTAACATACTTCAAACACTCTAGCTTCGAATACAACCCCATATCTACATACCCGGTCGTCCTAGAGGACGTAGGAATTTTTCTAACATACTTCAGACACTCTAGCTTCGAACACAACCCCATATCTAGATACCCGGTCGTCCTAGAGGACGTAGGAATTTTTCTAACGTACTTCAGACACTCTAGCTTCTAATACAACCCCATATCTAGATGCATCGTCATCCGAGAGAACGTAGGAATTTTTCTAACATACTTCAAACACTCTAGCTTCTAATACAACCCCATATCTAGATGCCCGGTCGTCCTAGAGGACGTAGGAATTTTTCTAACATACTTCAAACACTCTAGCTTCTAATACAACCCCATATCTAGATGCCCGGTCGTCCTAGAGGACGTAGGAATTTTTCTAACATACTTCAGACACTCTAGCTTCGAACACAACCCCATATCTAGATACCCGGTCGTCCTAGAGGACGTAGGAATTTTTCTAACGTACTTCAGACACTCTAGCTTCAAATACAACCCCATATCTAGATGCATCGTCATCCGAGAGGACGTAGGAATTTTTCTAACATACTACAGGCACTCTAGCTTCAAATACAACCCCATATCTAGATGCCCGGTCGTCCTAGAGGACGTAGGAATTTTTCTAACATACTACAGGCACTCTAGCTTCAAATACAACCCCATATCTAGATACCCGGTCGTCCTAGAGGACGTAGGAATTTTTCTAACATACTTCAGACACTCTAGCTTCTAATACAACCCCATATCTAGATACCCGGTCGTCCTAGAGGACGTAGGAATTTTTCTAACGTACTTCAGACACTCTAGCTTCTAATACAACCCCATATCTAGATGCATCGTCATCCGAGAGGACGTAGGAATTTTTCTAACATACTTCAGGCACTCTAGCTTCTAATACAATTCCATATCTAGATGCCCGGTCGTCCTAGAGGACGTAGGAATTTTTCTAACATACTTCAGACACTCTAGCTTCGAACACAACCCCATATCTAGATACCCGGTCGTCCTAGAGGACGTAGGAATTTTTCTAACATACTTCAGACACTCTAGCTTCTAATACAACCCCATATCTAGATGCCCGGTCGTCCTAGAGGACGTAGGAATTTTTCTAACATACTTCAGGCACTCTAGCTTCTAATACAATTCCATATCTAGATGCCCGGTCGTCCTAGAGGACGTAGGAATTTTTCTAACATACTTCAAACACTCTAGCTTCGAATACAACCCCATATCTACATACCCGGTCGTCCTAGAGGACGTAGGAATTTTTCTAACATACTTCAGACACTCTAGCTTCGAACACAACCCCATATCTAGATACCCGGTCGTCCTAGAGGACGTAGGAATTTTTCTAACGTACTTCAGACACTCTAGCTTCTAATACAACCCCATATCTAGATGCATCGTCATCCGAGAGAACGTAGGAATTTTTCTAACATACTTCAGACACTCTAGCTTCTAATACAACCCCATATCTAGATGCCCGGTCGTCCTAGAGGACGTAGGAATTTTTCTAACATACTACAGGCACTCTAGCTTCAAATACAACCCCATATCTAGATGCCCGGTCGTCCTAGAGGACGTAGGAATTTTTCTAACATACTTCACGCACTCTAGCTTCTAATACAACCCCATATCTAGATACCCGGTCGTCCTAGAGGACGTAGGAATTTTTCTAACATACTTCAGGCACTCTAGCTTCTAATACAACCCCATATCTAGATGCATCGTCATCCGAGAGGACGTAGGAATTTTTCTAACATACTTCAGGCACTCTAGCTTCGAATACAACCCCATATCTAGATGCCCGGTCGTCCTAGATGACGTAGGAATTTTTCTAACATACTTCGGGCACTCTAGCTTCTAATACAATCCCATATCTAGATGCATCGTCATCCGAGAGGACGTAGGAATTTTTCTAACATACTTCAGACACTCTAGCTTCGAATACAACCCCATATCTAGATACCCGGTCGTCCTAGAGGACGTAGGAATTTTTCTAACATACTTCAGGCACTCTAGCTTCTAATACAATCCCATATCTAGATGCATCGTCATCCGAGAGGACGTAGGAATTTTTCTAACATACTTCAGGCACTCTAGCTTCTAATACAACCCCATATCTAGATGCATCGTCATCCGAGAGGACGTAGGAATTTTTCTAACATACTTCAGACACTCTAGCTTCTAATACAACCCCGTATCTAGATGCATCGTCATCCGAGAGGACGTAGGAATTTTTCTAACATACTTCAAACACTCTAGCTTCGAATACAACCCCATATCTACATACCCGGTCGTCCTAGAGGACGTAGGAATTTTTCTAACATACTTCAGACACTCTAGCTTCGAACACAACCCCATATCTAGATACCCGGTCGTCCTAGAGGACGTAGGAATTTTTCTAACGTACTTCAGACACTCTAGCTTCTAATACAACCCCATATCTAGATGCATCGTCATCCGAGAGAACGTAGGAATTTTTCTAACATACTTCAGACACTCTAGCTTCGAACACAACCCCATATCTAGATACCCGGTCGTCCTAGAGGACGTAGGAATTTTTCTAACATACTTCGGGCACTCTAGCTTCTAATACAATCCCATATCTAGATGCATCGTCATCCGAGAGGACGTAGGAATTTTTCTGACATACTTCAGGCACTCTAGCTTCGAATACAACCCCATATCTAGATGCCCGGTCGTCCTAGATGACGTAGGAATTTTTCTAACATACTTCAGACACTCTAGCTTCGAATACAACCCCATATCTAGCTGCCCGGTCGTCCGAGAGGACGTAGGAATTTTTCTAACATACTTCAGGCACTCTAGCTTCTAATACAACCCCATATCTAGATGCCCGGTCGTCCGAGAGGACGTAGGAATTTTTCTGACATACTTCAGACACTCTAGCTTCTAATACAACCCCATATCTAGATGCCCGGTCGTCCGAGAGGACGTAGGAATTTTTCTGACATACTTCAGGCACTCTAGCTTCTAATACAACCCCATATCTAGATGCCCGGTCGTCCGAGAGGACGTAGGAATTTTTCTGACATACTTCAGGCACTCTAGCTTCTAATACAACCCCATATCTAGATGCCCGGTCGTCCGAGAGGACGTAGGAATTTTTCTGACATACTTCAGACACTCTAGCTTCTAATACAACCCCATATCTAGATGCCCGGTCGTCCGAGAGGACGTGGGAATTTTTCTGACATACTTCAGACACTCTAGCTTCTAATACAACCCCATATCTAGCTGCCCGGTCGTCCGAGAGGACGTAGGAATTTTTCTGACATACTTCAGGCACTCTAGCTTCTAATACAACCCCATATCTAGATGCCCGGTCGTCCGAGAGGACGTGGGAATTTTTCTGACATACTTCAGACACTCTAGCTTCTAATACAACCCCATATCTAGATGCCCGGTCGTCCGAGAGGACGTAGGAATTTTTCTGACATACTTCAGACACTCTAGCTTCTAATACAACCCCATATCTAGATGCCCGGTCGTCCGAGAGGACGTAGGAATTTTTCTGACATACTTCAGACACTCTAGCTTCTAATACAACCCCATATCTAGATGCCCGGTCGTCCGAGAGGACGTAGGAATTTTTCTGACATACTTCAGACACTCTAGCTTCTAATACAACCCCATATCTAGATGCCCGGTCGTCCGAGAGGACGTAGGAATTTTTCTGACATACTTCAGACACTCTAGCTTCTAATACAACCCCATATCTAGATGCCCGGTCGTCCGAGAGGACGTAGGAATTTTTCTGACATACTTCAGACACTCTAGCTTCTAATACAACCCCATATCTAGATGCCCGGTCGTCCGAGAGGACGTAGGAATTTTTCTGACATACTTCAGACACTCTAGCTTCTAATACAACCCCATATCTAGATGCCCGGTCGTCCGAGAGGACGTAGGAATTTTTCTGACATACTTCAGGCACTCTAGCTTCTAATACAACCCCATATCTAGATGCCCGGTCGTCCGAGAGGACGTAGGAATTTTTCTGACATACTTCAGACACTCTAGCTTCTAATACAACCCCATATCTAGATGCCCGGTCGTCCGAGAGGACGTAGGAATTTTTCTGACATACTTCAGACACTCTAGCTTCTAATACAACCCCATATCTAGATGCCCGGTCGTCCGAGAGGACGTAGGAATTTTTCTGACATACTTCAGACACTCTAGCTTCTAATACAACCCCATATCTAGATGCCCGGTCGTCCGAGAGGACGTAGGAATTTTTCTGACATACTTCAGGCACTCTAGCTTCTAATACAACCCCATATCTAGATGCCCGGTCGTCCGAGAGGACGTAGGAATTTTTCTGACATACTTCAGACACTCTAGCTTCGAATACAACCCCATATCTAGATGCACGGTCGTCCGAGAGGACGTAGGAATTTTTCTGACATACTTCAGACACTCTAGCTTCTAATACAACCCCATATCTAGATGCCCGGTCGTCCGAGAGGACGTAGGAATTTTTCTGACATACTTCAGACACTCTAGCTTCTAATACAACCCCATATCTAGATGCCCGGTCGTCCGAGAGGACGTAGGAATTTTTCTGACATACTTCAGGCACTCTAGCTTCTAATACAACCCCATATCTAGATGCCCGGTCGTCCGAGAGGACGTAGGAATTTTTCTGACATACTTCAGACACTCTAGCTTCTAATACAACCACATATCTACATTCCCGGTCGTCCTAGAGGACGTAGGAATTTTTCTAACATACTTCAGACACTCTAGCTTCGAATACAACCCCATATCTAGATGCCCGGTCGTCCGAGAGGACGTAGGAATTTTTCTGACATACTTCAGACACTCTAGCTTCGAATACAACCCCATATCTAGATGCCCGGTCGTCCGAGAGGACGTGGGAATTTTTCTAACATACTTCAGACACTCTAGCTTCGAATACAACCCCATATCTAGATGCCCGGTCGTCCGAGAGGACGTAGGAATTTTTCTGACATACTTCAGGCACTCTAGCTTCTAATACAACCCCATATCTAGATGCCCGGTCGTCCGAGAGGACGTGGGAATTTTTCTAACATACTTCAGACACTCTAGCTTCTAATACAACCCCATATCTAGATGCCCGGTCGTCCGAGAGGACGTAGGAATTTTTCTGACATACTTCAGACACTCTAGCTTCTAATACAACCACATATCTACATTCCCGGTCGTCCTAGAGGACGTAGGAATTTTTCTAACATACTTCAGGCACTCTAGCTTCTAATACAACCCCATATCTAGATGCCCGGTCGTCCGAGAGGACGTGGGAATTTTTCTAACATACTTCAGACACTCTAGCTTCGAATACAACCCCATATCTAGATGCCCGGTCGTCCGAGAGGACGTAGGAATTTTTCTGACATACTTCAGACACTCTAGCTTCGAATACAACCCCATATCTAGATGCCCGGTCGTCCGAGAGGACGTAGGAATTTTTCTGACATACTTCAGGCACTCTAGCTTCTAATACAACCCCATATCTAGATGCCCGGTCGTCCGAGAGGACGTAGGAATTTTTCTGACATACTTCAGACACTCTAGCTTCGAATACAACCACATATCTACATTCCCGGTCGTCCTAGAGGACGTAGGAATTTTTCTGACATACTTCAGGCACTCTAGCTTCTAATACAACCCCATATCTAGATGCCCGGTCGTCCGAGAGGACGTAGGAATTTTTCTGACATACTTCAGACACTCTAGCTTCTAATACAACCCCATATCTAGATGCCCGGTCGTCCGAGAGGACGTGGGAATTTTTCTAACATACTTCAGACACTCTAGCTTCTAATACAACCCCATATCTAGATGCCCGGTCGTCCGAGAGGACGTGGGAATTTTTCTAACATACTTCAGACACTCTAGCTTCGAATACAACCCCATATCTAGATGCACGGTCGTCCGAGAGGACGTAGGAATTTTTCTGACATACTTCAGACACTCTAGCTTCTAATACAACCCCATATCTAGATGCCCGGTCGTCCGAGAGGACGTAGGAATTTTTCTAACATACTTCAGACACTCTAGCTTCGAATACAACCCCATATCTAGATGCCCGGTCGTCCGAGAGGACGTAGGAATTTTTCTGACATACTTCAGACACTCTAGCTTCTAATACAACCCCATATCTAGATGCCCGGTCGTCCGAGAGGACGTAGGAATTTTTCTAACATACTTCAGACACTCTAGCTTCGAATACAACCCCATATCTAGATGCCCGGTCGTCCGAGAGGACGTAGGAATTTTTCTGACATACTTCAGACACTCTAGCTTCTAATACAACCCCATATCTAGATGCCCGGTCGTCCGAGAGGACGTAGGAATTTTTCTGACATACTTCAGACACTCTAGCTTCTAATACAACCCCATATCTAGATGCCCGGTCGTCCGAGAGGACGTGGGAATTTTTCTAACATACTTCAGACACTCTAGCTTCGAATACAACCACATATCTAGATGCCCGGTCGTCCGAGAGGACGTAGGAATTTTTCTGACATACTTCAGACACTCTAGCTTCTAATACAACCCCATATCTAGATGCCCGGTCGTCCGAGAGGACGTGGGAATTTTTCTAACATACTTCAGACACTCTAGCTTCGAATACAACCCCATATCTAGATGCCCGGTCGTCCGAGAGGACGTAGGAATTTTTCTGACATACTTCAGACACTCTAGCTTCTAATACAACCCCATATCTAGATGCCCGGTCGTCCGAGAGGACGTGGGAATTTTTCTAACATACTTCAGACACTCTAGCTTCGAATACAACCCCATATCTAGATGCACGGTCCTCCGAGAGGACGTAGGAATTTTTCTGACATACTTCAGACACTCTAGCTTCTAATACAACCCCATATCTAGATGCACGGTCCTCCGAGAGGACGTAGGAATTTTTCTGACATACTTCAGGCACTCTAGCTTCTAATACAACCCCATATCTAGATGCCCGGTCGTCCGAGAGGACGTGGGAATTTTTCTAACATACTTCAGACACTCTAGCTTCTAATACAACCCCATATCTAGATGCCCGGTCGTCCGAGAGGACGTAGGAATTTTTCTGACATACTTCAGACACTCTAGCTTCTAATACAACCCCATATCTAGATGCCCGGTCGTCCGAGAGGACGTGGGAATTTTTCTAACATACTTCAGACACTCTAGCTTCTAATACAACCCCATATCTAGATGCCCGGTCGTCCGAGAGGACGTAGGAATTTTTCTGACATACTTCAGGCACTCTAGCTTCTAATACAACCCCATATCTAGATGCCCGGTCGTCCGAGAGGACGTAGGAATTTTTCTAACATACTTCAGACACTCTAGCTTCTAATACAACCCCATATCTAGATGCCCGGTCGTCCGAGAGGACGTGGGAATTTTTCTGACATACTTCAGGCACTCTAGCTTCTAATACAACCCCATATCTAGATGCCCGGTCGTCCGAGAGGACGTGGGAATTTTTCTGACATACTTCAGGCACTCTAGCTTCGAATACAACCCCATATCTAGATGCACGGTCCTCCGAGAGGACGTAGGAATTTTTCTGACATACTTCAGGCACTCTAGCTTCTAATACAACCCCATATCTAGATGCCCGGTCGTCCGAGAGGACGTGGGAATTTTTCTAACATACTTCAGACACTCTAGCTTCGAATACAACCACATATCTAGATGCACGGTCGTCCGAGAGGACGTAGGAATTTTTCTGACATACTTCAGACACTCTAGCTTCGAATACAACCACATATCTAGATGCACGGTCGTCCGAGAGGACGTAGGAATTTTTCTGACATACTTCAGACACTCTAGCTTCTAATACAACCCCATATCTAGATGCCCGGTCGTCCGAGAGGACGTAGGAATTTTTCTGACATACTTCAGACACTCTAGCTTCTAATACAACCCCATATCTAGATGCCCGGTCGTCCGAGAGGACGTAGGAATTTTTCTGACATACTTCAGGCACTCTAGCTTCTAATACAACCCCATATCTAGATGCCCGGTCGTCCGAGAGGACGTGGGAATTTTTCTGACATACTTCAGGCACTCTAGCTTCTAATACAACCCCATATCTAGATGCCCGGTCGTCCGAGAGGACGTAGGAATTTTTCTGACATACTTCAGGCACTCTAGCTTCTAATACAACCCCATATCTAGATGCCCGGTCGTCCGAGAGGACGTAGGAATTTTTCTGACATACTTCAGACACTCTAGCTTCTAATACAACCCCATATCTAGATGCCCGGTCGTCCGAGAGGACGTAGGAATTTTTCTGACATACTTCAGACACTCTAGCTTCTAATACAACCCCATATCTAGATGCGTCGTCATCCGAGAGGACGTGGGAATTTTTCTGACATACTTCAGGCACTCTAGCTTCTAATACAACCCCATATCTAGATGCCCGGTCGTCCGAGAGGACGTGGGAATTTTTCTAACATACTTCAGACACTCTAGCTTCGAATACAACCCCATATCTAGATGCCCGGTCGTCCGAGAGGACGTAGGAATTTTTCTGACATACTTCAGGCACTCTAGCTTCTAATACAACCACATATCTACATTCCCGGTCGTCCTAGAGGACGTAGGAATTTTTCTGACATACTTCAGACACTCTAGCTTCGAATACAACCCCATATCTAGATGCCCGGTCGTCCGAGAGGACGTAGGAATTTTTCTGACATACTTCAGGCACTCTAGCTTCTAATACAACCACATATCTACATTCCCGGTCGTCCGAGAGGACGTAGGAATTTTTCTGACATACTTCAGACACTCTAGCTTCGAATACAACCCCATATCTAGATGCCCGGTCGTCCGAGAGGACGTGGGAATTTTTCTAACATACTTCAGACACTCTAGCTTCGAATACAACCCCATATCTAGATGCACGGTCGTCCGAGAGGACGTAGGAATTTTTCTGACATACTTCAGACACTCTAGCTTCGAATACAACCCCATATCTAGATGCCCGGTCGTCCGAGAGGACGTGGGAATTTTTCTGACATACTTCAGGCACTCTAGCTTCGAATACAACCCCATATCTAGATGCCCGGTCGTCCGAGAGGACGTGGGAATTTTTCTAACATACTTCAGACACTCTAGCTTCGAATACAACCCCATATCTAGATGCACGGTCCTCCGAGAGGACGTAGGAATTTTTCTGACATACTTCAGACACTCTAGCTTCGAATACAACCCCATATCTAGATGCACGGTCGTCCGAGAGGACGTAGGAATTTTTCTGACATACTTCAGACACTCTAGCTTCTAATACAACCACATATCTACATTCCCGGTCGTCCTAGAGGACGTAGGAATTTTTCTGACATACTTCAGGCACTCTAGCTTCTAATACAACCCCATATCTAGATGCACGGTCCTCCGAGAGGACGTAGGAATTTTTCTGACATACTTCAGACACTCTAGCTTCTAATACAACCACATATCTACATTCCCGGTCGTCCTAGAGGACGTAGGAATTTTTCTAACATACTTCAGGCACTCTAGCTTCTAATACAACCCCATATCTAGATGCCCGGTCGTCCGAGAGGACGTGGGAATTTTTCTAACATACTTCAGACACTCTAGCTTCGAATACAACCCCATATCTAGATGCACGGTCCTCCGAGAGGACGTAGGAATTTTTCTGACATACTTCAGACACTCTAGCTTCGAATACAACCACATATCTACATTCCCGGTCGTCCTAGAGGACGTAGGAATTTTTCTAACATACTTCAGGCACTCTAGCTTCTAATACAACCACATATCTAGATTCCCGGTCGTCCGAGAGGACGTAGGAATTTTTCTGACATACTTCAGACACTCTAGCTTCTAATACAACCCCATATCTAGATGCCCGGTCGTCCGAGAGGACGTGGGAATTTTTCTAACATACTTCAGACACTCTAGCTTCGAATACAACCCCATATCTAGATGCCCGGTCGTCCGAGAGGACGTGGGAATTTTTCTGACATACTTCAGGCACTCTAGCTTCGAATACAACCCCATATCTAGATGCACGGTCCTCCGAGAGGACGTAGGAATTTTTCTGACATACTTCAGGCACTCTAGCTTCTAATACAACCCCATATCTAGATGCCCGGTCGTCCGAGAGGACGTGGGAATTTTTCTAACATACTTCAGACACTCTAGCTTCGAATACAACCCCATATCTAGATGCACGGTCGTCCGAGAGGACGTAGGAATTTTTCTGACATACTTCAGGCACTCTAGCTTCTAATACAACCCCATATCTAGATGCCCGGTCGTCCTAGACGAGGTAGGAATTTTTCTAACATACTTCAGACACTCTAGCTTCGAATACAACCCCATATCTAGCTGCCCGGTCGTCCGAGAGGACGTAGGAATTTTTCTAACATACTTCAGACACTCTAGCTTCTAATACAACCCCATATCTAGATGCCCGGTCGTCCGAGAGGACGTAGGAATTTTTCTGACATACTTCAGACACTCTAGCTTCGAATACAACCCCATATCTAGATGCCCGGTCGTCCGAGAGGACGTAGGAATTTTTCTGACATACTTCAGGCACTCTAGCTTCTAATACAACCCCATATCTAGATGCACGGTCGTCCGAGAGGACGTAGGAATTTTTCTGACATACTTCAGACACTCTAGCTTCTAATACAACCACATATCTACATTCCCGGTCGTCCTAGAGGACGTAGGAATTTTTCTAACATACTTCAGGCACTCTAGCTTCTAATACAACCACATATCTAGATTCCCGGTCGTCCGAGAGGACGTAGGAATTTTTCTGACATACTTCAGACACTCTAGCTTCTAATACAACCCCATATCTAGATGCCCGGTCGTCCGAGAGGACGTGGGAATTTTTCTAACATACTTCAGACACTCTAGCTTCTAATACAACCCCATATCTAGATGCCCGGTCGTCCGAGAGGACGTGGGAATTTTTCTAACATACTTCAGACACTCTAGCTTCGAATACAACCCCATATCTAGATGCACGGTCGTCCGAGAGGACGTAGGAATTTTTCTGACATACTTCAGGCACTCTAGCTTCTAATACAACCCCATATCTAGATGCCCGGTCGTCCGAGAGGACGTGGGAATTTTTCTGACATACTTCAGGCACTCTAGCTTCGAATACAACCCCATATCTAGATGCCCGGTCGTCCGAGAGGACGTGGGAATTTTTCTAACATACTTCAGACACTCTAGCTTCGAATACAACCCCATATCTAGATGCCCGGTCGTCCGAGAGGACGTGGGAATTTTTCTAACATACTTCAGACACTCTAGCTTCGAATACAACCCCATATCTAGATGCCCGGTCGTCCGAGAGGACGTAGGAATTTTTCTGACATACTTCAGGCACTCTAGCTTCTAATACAACCCCATATCTAGCTGCCCGGTCGTCCGAGAGGACGTGGGAATTTTTCTGACATACTTCAGACACTCTAGCTTCTAATACAACCCCATATCTAGATGCACGGTCCTCCGAGAGGACGTAGGAATTTTTCTGACATACTTCAGACACTCTAGCTTCTAATACAACCCCATATCTAGCTGCCCGGTCGTCCGAGAGGACGTAGGAATTTTTCTGACATACTTCAGGCACTCTAGCTTCTAATACAACCCCATATCTAGATGCCCGGTCGTCCGAGAGGACGTAGGAATTTTTCTGACATACTTCAGACACTCTAGCTTCTAATACAACCCCATATCTAGATGCCCGGTCGTCCGAGAGGACGTAGGAATTTTTCTAACATACTTCAGGCACTCTAGCTTCTAATACAACCCCATATCTAGATGCCCGGTCGTCCGAGAGGACGTAGGAATTTTTCTAACATACTTCAGGCACTCTAGCTTCGAATACAACCCCATATCTAGATGCACGGTCCTCCGAGAGGACGTAGGAATTTTTCTGACATACTTCAGGCACTCTAGCTTCTAATACAACCCCATATCTAGATGCCCGGTCGTCCGAGAGGACGTGGGAATTTTTCTAACATACTTCAGACACTCTAGCTTCGAATACAACCCCATATCTAGCTGCCCGGTCGTCCGAGAGGACGTAGGAATTTTTCTAACATACTTCGGGCACTCTAGCTTCGAATACAACCCCATATCTAGATGCCCGGTCGTCCTAGATGACGTAGGAATTTTTCTGACATACTTCAGGCACTCTAGCATCTAATACAACCCGATATCTAGATGCATCGTCATCCGAGAGGACGTAGGAATTTTTCTAACATACTTCAGGCACTCTAGCATCTAATACAACCCGATATCTAGATGCATCGTCATCCGAGAGGACGTAGGAATTTTTCTGACATACTTCAGGCACTCTAGCTTCGAATACAACCCCATATCTAGCTGCCCGGTCGTCCGAGAGGACGTAGGAATTTTTCTAACATACTTCAGACACTCTAGCTTCGAATACAACCCCATATCTAGCTGCCCGGTCGTCCGAGAGGACGTAGGAATTTTTCTAACATACTTCGGGCACTCTAGCATCTAATACAACCCGATATCTAGATGCATCGTCATCCGAGAGGACGTAGGAATTTTTCTAACATACTTCAGGCACTCTAGCTTCTAATACAACCCCATATCTAGATGCCCGGTCGTCCGAGAGGACGTAGGAATTTTTCTGACATACTTCAGGCACTCTAGCTTCGAATACAACCCCATATCTAGCTGCCCGGTCGTCCGAGAGGACGTAGGAATTTTTCTAACATACTTCAGGCACTCTAGCTTCTAATACAATCCCATATCTAGATGCATCGTCATCCGAGAGGACGTAGGAATTTTTCTGACATACTTCAGGCACTCTAGCTTCTAATACAACCCCATATCTAGATGCCCGGTCGTCCGAGAGGACGTGGGAATTTTTCTGACATACTTCAGGCACTCTAGCTTCTAATACAACCCCATATCTAGATGCACGGTCCTCCGAGAGGACGTAGGAATTTTTCTGACATACTTCAGGCACTCTAGCTTCGAATACAACCCCATATCTAGCTGCCCGGTCGTCCGAGAGGACGTAGGAATTTTTCTAACATACTTCGGGCACTCTAGCATCTAATACAACCCGATATCTAGATGCATCGTCATCCGAGAGGACGTAGGAATTTTTCTAACATACTTCAGGCACTCTAGCATCTAATACAACCCCATATCTAGATGCCCGGTCGTCCGAGAGGACGTAGGAATTTTTCTGACATACTTCAGGCACTCTAGCTTCTAATACAACCCCATATCTAGATGCCCGGTCGTCCGAGAGGACGTGGGAATTTTTCTAACATACTTCAGACACTCTAGCTTCGAATACAACCCCATATCTAGATGCCCGGTCGTCCTAGAGGACGTAGGAATTTTTCTAACATACTTCGGGCACTCTAGCATCTAATACAACCCGATATCTAGATGCATCGTCATCCGAGAGGACTTAGGAATTTTTCTGACATACTTCAGGCACTCTAGCTTCGAATACAACCACATATCTACATTCCCGGTCGTCCTAGAGGACGTAGGAATTTTTCTAACATACTTCAGGCACTCTAGCTTCTAATACAACCACATATCTAGATGCCCGGTCGTCCTAGAGGACGTAGGAATTTTCCTAACATACTTGAGGCACTCTAAGTACGGTTTGAGACGGACATGCATTCGGTGAAAGCGAGACAGTGACAGTTTTTAAACGGTGGCTCTTCTAACGATACGTTGCATAGATCGTTACAAGTTTGTTTTTTTTTTAAATAAAATCCCCAGGCGACTAGATAAGTTTCGATGACTACTAGACGGGAGAAAATAGCGTCAGTTGACGTTTCCTGTTTTCGCGGGTCGCTAGATAACTTGATACGTTGCATAGATCGTTACAAGTTTGTTTGTTTTTTTTTTTTAATAAAATCCTCGGGCGACTAGATCGATACCCAAGTTTCGAATTACCACTAGACGGGAGAAGGGCGCACCGAGCGTCGCCCCGTGCGGCCCCACGCGTCTAATAACACATGCACGTCGACCGGTAATAGCATTTCGAATTACATATTCCATATCAATCCGGCGAATGAACCGTGCGTCGTGCACATTCATCTCCGCTGACCTACATTCGCGCGGATCGACGCCGTGTGCGGCGCCGCCGGGACTATTTTCGTCCTCGTATCTACGATTTCTCGAATCGTAAGAATCGCACGATCGGATCTCACGAGATTGTTTATTCTTTAAAGGAAAAAAAAAAACAAAAACTAACTGACAAACAAGACGGCCGGCCAGATCTCGTCCCGAAGAACCGGGAACTCTGCGAGAGCGGCCCTCCGCGGAACGCACCGGCGGGACGCACATGTCGCCGGTTCGCGCGCGCGACACACCTCGGCACACGTGAAAGGGGAGCGTTCGGGCGGGTGGGCGCGGCCGCGCGGTAATTTTTTATCGCCCATCCCTCGGCGGCCGCAGCCGTCGCGCTAAAACAATTACGGGAGAGCGCGCGTCGCACGGGGCCGGCCGGTGCACGCGATCGTCACTTTTTCATGCGCGCCGCGATTCGTTCGCGCCGATCACGACGCGACGCGAACCGGGAGTCTATCTTTCTTTCTCTCTCTCTCCCTTTCTCAAATCAGAAGGATGCGACCGGTCGGACCGATCGACGGTTCCGATCGAAATTCAACTACGGTCTGCGAGCGGTCTCGTGGGCGCCTCGAGTACTCGCGGACGGGGCCGGACGCGAGAGTGTATTCGAAGGGCGGCTTACCTTGCGCAGTCACCGGGAACTCGGTCCGATCGAACGTGAACGGCTTCTCGACTTCGTCGAACACCCTCGAAACGGTCCGGCGCTCGTTGAACGGCACGCGCGTCTCCAGCGAGGCGTTCATCGCCGCGACGAACAACCGCCAGCGCGGTCTGAACACGTGCGAGACCATACCTGTCGCGTGGAACGAACAAATGAGTGGAACGCCCGGTACGGAACATAATCGAAACGTAACGAGGCTTTTGAAGTGTTCAACGCGATTTATATATCAGTTAATCCTAATATAGTGTAGTCATTCGATTAGACCCGATGTCAGAATAAGTGCATCTCCAATACTAACCGTACCGTGTCGAGACGATAAGAATATTTTGTAAACGAAACAATGAACAATCGTGATATTATCGTAAACAGAACAATAAATAGTGTCGAGACTATTAATCACGACGCACATTCGATAGCAGGATCGAGTAACATTGTAATTTTCCAATAATGTTAATAAATTACAATCGTATCCTGTTCGGACGATAAGAACCATTATAAACACTGTAATAATCGGGTAATCGGATCTTAAAACTGAGCGGTTCGGCCCGAGTCCTGTCGAGCGGTCTGTGGTTTTTTAAAAAACCCACGAGTCGCCCCATAAAAAAACAAAATTCGCTTCTCACCTGACCACTGTTTGCTCGCGTAGTCGAGGATCTGGCCGTCGGGACCCCACAGCGTTATCTGGTTTCTGGCGTTGTACTCGTACCGTTCGCGTTCCTTGAAACGAATCGTCGGGATTGCTCAGTCGGCCGACCGCACGCGCATTAGGCTGGCGCGAAAACGATTACGGTTTCTATCGTTTTAAATCAGGCGCCGATTTGTGCGATACGTCGTCGTAAACGGTGAAATCATCACCGCCGACTTCGGCTCGCGTCTATCGTTCTCGTTCTCCGGTACTGTCGGGTATGACTTCTAGAATTAGTCGCGGAAAACAAAGGAAACTCGCGCGATTTTGTCGTACGAGTTCAAATCGGAACACGCAGGGCGACAGAAACCGCTCGAGATATCGACTTTGTTTCCCGTCGGGAGAAACGGTCTATGTTCTCGATCGATAAATATAATTTTTAAACGATACACTCGACACGTGAAAACCGCAATTATTTTCGCACCGACCTAATATACGAACGAATATCAGTGAACGAAGAGGACGAAACACGAACGCACCTCGTCGGTGATCGCGAGCGCTTTGGCCGAGCTCAGCCATCTGCCGAGGAGGAACGCTTCGTTTGTCGCTAGGATCCGCTCTAGATCGTCGAACAGCTTCATGAAAACGATCGAGTAATCCCTGCAAACATACATACACACACATTGTGTGTATATATGTATATATGTATGTATATATATGTATATATATGTATATATATATATATTATATGTATATGACGGTTTACACGTTACCTGAATGCGTCTAAATCCTTCTCGCGGAACGTCGACACGAGTTTCGGGTAATACTCGTCGCCGAGCAGCTGCAGCACCTGTCTCGTCACGTCGACCAAATCGTATCTGAAGTTGAGGCTCGTAGACATGTCTGCCGAAGCGAGTATCATGTGGTCCCACGCGGCGAACACCTGAACAGGATCGTACCAAAGCTGTAAAACAGACAGACAGGGCACATACAAATCGTGGGCAGCTTCGATAATTATATATATATATATATATATATATATATATATATATTTATGTATGTATGTATTCCAATTAATCTGGCAGATCGCGGCAGGCCGTGTCTGCAAATAACGCGATTTAAACAATCGCAGCTGCCACGTTTAAAAGTACGAACAACAGGCAACTTCGATAATATGATTAAAGGCAACACGGCTGCCCGCTTCAATCGTTTCGACAAGCCAACGCCAACTGAACGAATCGACACGACAAGTACTGCACTTGTCAGCTCGACAGACGGCATTCGGCTGCACGAGAAAGCACAGCCAACTATTTCGGCCTGAATGAACCGATCGACTGAACTTTTTCCCAGATAGCGGACAAGGTGTCGCACCGACATTAGTTGCAGTGTAAGAGGACCGTCAGAAAATATCTGGGCAAACACAGGTTTGCGCGGCTCTGACGCCCCCCGGAACGGTAAATACGTAGAAGGTATCATCCAGCACAATGTGCCAGGCAAGAACGAAACGTCCGACAAAAAGAAAACCGATCGATTGAACAAATCGCAGCCTACTATTCACAGGACGTAAAAAACGATACGGCTGCGTGTAAGATATTTATCAGAAAGCAACCGATACATACATACATATATATATATAAACAAAACGCTTACGAATGTTCCGATGTTCAGTCTCGGCGATCTGTTGATGACGTACTTCCCTCTCATCCTGTGCGACCCGGTGAAGTTGTAGACGGACTTCTGTACGGGAAAAAGAAAAACAGATTCGTGTTCGACCGTTCGACGGACCGGAAGCGCGAGATCGCCGGTCGACTCACCGCTAGGAAATCGAACGCCGCGTGGACGTTCTCGTCGCTTCTCCCGTACCGCCTGTCGCTGTACGCGCGGAACCACTCGGTCAGATTGACCGGCTCGTCCCTCCAGCCCATCTCGAGCATCAGGTCGTACATCACGTAATTCTGGTCGATCCCCTCGGGCGTCAGCCCGATCCCGACCATCGTGCCGTTCTCCATCGACCGCGCGCTGAACACGTCCTGAGAAAAATGCGGCCGTTCACGCGCGCGCATCGTTCGACGCCGACGGCCGAAACCCGCGCACCGTGTTGATTATGTCGGCCGATCCGAGGAGGCCGAGCGTTCCACCGAAGTTCTGCAGCATGCACCAGACGAACGGCTGGCCGAAGTACGACTTGAGACGTCTGTATTTCGGGAACTGTTCGGACTGGAGGTCTAGCACGAGCATGCGACCCTGCGGGAACGAACCCGCGTGATCTCGGCCGCTCGGACCGCTCGGGAACGCGGACGGACCCGAACGATCGAGCGGAGAAACGGCGCACTTACGATCGGCACCGCTTTCAGGAACGCTGCGGCCCTGGCGCGCGTCCAGAACGGAAAGTCGTGCACGAACAGCCAGTTCTGGAAGACCCTGGAGAACGAGAAAAGCGAACGATGCGAGACGCTCGTCTACGAACCGGCGAGTTCCGTGAGAGCGTGTCGGACCGACGAGTCGACGAGCACGTACCAAATCGCCCGCGGATCCGTTCGGTTCATCGCGCCGAAGATCGACGACGAAACGTTCCTCAGATAGTCCTTGCTACTGTCCGTCGGCGTCATTTCGTTGAACGGATCGCAGCTGTACATGTGGTCCGAACCGAACTCCGCTATGTACTGCGAGCGAGTGAAACAGACCGTGAATGTAAGTCTAGGTCGAAACGGGGGGGCGAGAAACGAACATCGAACGTCGAGCGACAGCCGACCCGGTCGCGCGCGTCGACTCGGACGTGTTCGCGTGTCGTTCGCCGCGGACGGTCCCGCTCACCTCGGTCAAGTACATGCGCCCGATCCGTTCGAAGAGCGCGTCCGTCGGATCGATCATGTACGGGCAGCAGTATCTGTCCTCGAAGTCGTTCCACTTGGTCAGCGGCGTCATCGCGCCGTTCGGAAATATCCTGAAAGTCGAGCGGACGGCATGAACGAACGAGTGCGCCGACGCGGCGGACACGGAAACGTCGTCGCTCACCTCTTCATCGCGCGCGGGACGTGGCCGGCGAACGCCGGGACGACCGGCACCATCCCGAAGTCTCTCATCCTGTCGAGGATCGCGCGCTGAAGCTTCAGCGTGAACTCGTGCCAGTTGTCGTTCAGCGGTCCCGCCCAGCCGCGCAGGTTTCCCATCCGCGCCCTTTTCACGCAAAAACAGAACGTGATCGAAAACGAGCACGGAATCGTCCCGGTATCGTTTTTTTTCTCCGACGCCGCGCTCGCACTCACCACGCGAGGAACGCCGGCCCTGCGAAGTGCTCGTCGATCTCCGCTTCGGTTAAATTCAGCTTCCTGTACACCCGCAGCCATATGGCCTCTTGAGCCGTGAACGCGAGCGGGAGGTTGATCCCGTTGAACGCCATCCAGTCGATGTGCGTCTCCCAGTCCTTCCAGCTCCACCACGCGAAACTGTAGCTCGACGTGCACACGTTCTGGTAATAACGGAATCTGTAACATCGACGATCGCGCGTGAGACACCGCCGGCCGGCCGACCGGTCCGCCTGTCGACGCACCGATCGACGCGGTCGGCCTCGAACTGTCGAATCGGTTCGAGCGGGCGACTGGTTTTTTTTTCCGTTAAAGATCGCTGCGAATTTTGTTTTCGCTAACCGCCAACTGCGATTCAGCAAAACCGTATACAGTCGGCCGTGTTTAACGATATAGTCGGCCTTGATTTGCCGAATCGACCGGAATAGACTGTCGTTACTTTTATATAATCGAAGCATGCTGTGCAGAACAGCCGACCGCGATTCGAAGGGTTTACATGCGTAGCCGGTTACGTGATCGGTGTTTACGGTACGAATTTCGACGAATCACCGAACTGAAATCGTCGAAGAAACGTACAAGAAATGCCGATTACCGAACCAGAAATTACGAAAAAGGTGATTCCAAAACAGATTTCTTATAACATCGACAGGCAAACTGTTTTGAACCACTGTTCCGTACTCTCTCTAGGATTCTTCGGGCACAAACTAACGTGCCGGAGAAGCGTTCGACGTGTCGTTTCGGCGCCCGAACCGAACGTCGATCGAATCGACTCTCACCTGTCGTTCGATCGGATCGTCTCGTCTACGTCCGGAAGCGTCGCCGGCAAACCGAGCTGCTGGTTGTCCCAGGACACGTGGCACCCGCAGTAGTACTTCAGGTAATAGTGGAAACCGGACGCGGCGGCGACACCGCCGCTCGCCTCGATCGACACGGTCCCGTTTCCCCGCTTACGGATCTGGAACGGACGGCATCCGTCTCGCGCGTCATCCGCGTAGACCGAACCACTTCGACGTATAACGAAACTCACGTGAAAGACATCGTTGTCGTCGTCCGACAGACTGAAACGGACGCGGACGTCGAACAGGTCCGCGTGATCGGGCACGAGGCGTCGTATCGCGTCCTTCGCCGTCCTCTCTTGCGTCGCCTCGCTCGTTTTCGCGCGCACGTGACCGAAGTCGAACGCCGCCCGGCCTGAAACTGATCGCTTTATGAGATCGACTACGCGATGTCGCGCAAGCAGTTAAACGAATCAGAATCGGTTACGTTCGGGCGGCGAAATTCAAACAGTTCGATTCCCGACATTTCGACGAGCGTGGCGAGTTTGTGTCCTTGTCGCACTCTGACGAGCGACTCGTCGTCGGCTCGCTCGGGTATCGATTACCGAGAAGTACCGAACAGACAGATTAAACGGACATTTAAATTTAAAAAAAAAAAAAATGTTTCGCACGGACGATGAAACGCGAAATCGAAAAACAGAACACAATAAGCGAAACGAACGTCCAGAAAATTATATATTTCGTGCTTCGTCAGCTGCACGATCCGAGAACGACAATTACAAACGTCAGATTTAGTTTTCTTTTTTTTTTGTTATGCGAGCGTTATCCAGTTTTTCAGATATAAACGTACATATACTTAGATCAGTGGGCCTTGACCCCATATGCGTACTTTTGTTTACATTGACAGAATGTTATATATTACTGTTTGTAATTTAGTGAGCGTTGACGAACACACTGTTTGTTATTCGAATGTCATTTATTGTCTTTTCGTGTGCAGTTGTTTGAGATTGATCCAGACTTTCTTTCTCTCTTTCTCTCTCTGTGTATATATATATATTATATTTATCCATTCCAAAATCTTCACTGTTATCGTTATGTCTGTAATTTCATTTTGTTTTCGTATCCATCCTATTATCATCTTATCTCTTCTTTTATTCCATGTGTATGTATATCTCTATCTATCTACATATATATATATATATATATATATATATATATATATATATATATTTATTTACATATATTTATATATATATATATATATATATATTTTATATATATATATATATATATATAAATATATATATATATATATATATTTTATATATATATATATATATATATATATATATATATATATATATATATATATATACCTTTATATATATATACATTTATATATATATATATATATATATATACATTTGTATATATATATACACATTTATATATATATATATATATATATATATATATATATATATATACATTTGTATATATATATATATATATACACACATTTATATATATATATATATATATATATATATATATATGTATATATATATATTCATATATATATATATATATATGTAGATAGATATATATATATATATATATGTGTGTGTGTGTGTGTAGAGAACCCTCTTTATAACGAAATTACTCTCCAACAAAAGATTCTAGTTGACTGCAAGTAATTACCGGCAATTGCTTTAACTGTACACTATTCACTCTCCATAACGAATTATATCTATGAAGAGAGAGATGTTAATAAAGAGGTGTCATTGTACGTACACACACACACACACATTCGGCGTAATAATTTTCTAATAAAGTTGATTCGAATTCGTCCTGACGCGGAATCATCAATCTCGCGACACACTGCACAGGAACTGTTCTCGAAGAGAAAAAAAAGAAAAAAAAACGAAACGTCCGTCCCGCACGTACCTGATCTGAGAATCGCGACGAGGAAGAGCAGCCGACGCAGCAGATTCCCAGGAGTCATGTCTGTCTCGGTCGGAACGCCGTCGCTCCTGTAACTAAATCGACGATACCGCGCGACAGTCTTTCAATGGACAGATGACGATTACCGCTCGTCTGTCGAGCGATAACAGCGTCTCCGCTTATCGGCGGGCCGGACGCACATAATCCGTCGGAACATAATCCGCGAGATTTGTGAATCGGTGCGGTCGCGCCGATAGCACGGACGAGCGACTGTTTTCGTCTGTTTCTGAATGAAACCGATGCAAAAATCATCATCGACCTCTCACCTATTACTGCCTGTACAAATTGATTCGGTGCCATTTTCATTGAAAATGCATATTTATGGAAAAACGGAATACACTGCAGTGCTCGAAATATCTCC
The DNA here is from genome assembly GCA_034766995.1 of Acanthacorydalis orientalis. Lineage (NCBI taxonomy): Eukaryota > Metazoa > Arthropoda > Insecta > Megaloptera > Corydalidae > Acanthacorydalis > Acanthacorydalis orientalis. Next base: position 325,918 of record CM068313.1, on the reverse strand, counting down.
GGTTATACTTTGCACGATCTGTCTGGCCACTGACGGATCCCCTGTCGAAAGAAATACGCCGGCGAAGTCGTCAGCGCCTCGTCGCACCTCTTCCGCAGTTTCAGTGTGTCCTATGCGTCACGGCACCCTCCCCAGTTCCGAACTAGTCGTTCCCGTGCCACCGTCACCGTCTTTTTCAACTGGATTGCGGAACATGCGATCCGACATTCCTGATATGCTGCTTTACGGACGCCATCGCGTCCACTACGGTTTCGTGACGTCATGCCGACCGCCCGGCAGACACGTACAGCGGCCTTTAAACGTTAAGGTCGGCGCTTCGAGATCCTAAAACGACTAGAGCATATTTCGATTCGAAACCGCGCCGTGCTCGATTCAATCGAAGTGCACGGACTCGATCCGTACACCCGACACGACCGACTAGACTTCTCTGATCGATGGTCGCACTGAAAAAATTCACGAAGACCGACGGTCGACTCACGAGCACGAAAGCGTTTCTGTAATTTTTGGAAGGTTTTTTTTTTGTCCCGTAGAAGAACATCGAACCGTTCGACTGGCGTTTTTTAAAACGAAAATAAAACATCGGCCGAAACGTCTTCGGTCTTCGAAGACGTTCCGTCGGTTCGAAGAGCACGTCCGGTCGGCGAATCGTTCTGACTCGAAACGTCCGGCCGTGGATGAGGAAAAAAAGACAATCGTGCTCGTATACCGAATCCGGTATCCGCGGCCACCTCTGCGGCGACGGGCGCGCACGTCGCTAGCAGGCGCTCGCTGCGACGGACGTCGCGCGCCCGGCCGCCTGAGACTGAACGGACAGGAAACGAACACACGACAATATACGCCGCCGTACGCAATATACCATTTTTATTTATTAATCTCGATATACAATAATATTAATAATAGTAGTAATGATGATAATAATCTTAATAATGATAATGTCGTATATAATATATAAAATTGTAAACATGTTAAAAATCATATATGTATATATATAAAAAGAAGAAAACAATCGTCATCGTACTAGCAGTATTATAGCAGCAGTGGGGGAAAAACAACACCGATAGCACCATTTTTTTGTTGTGTGCGAAGAGACGTCTCGTCCCGTCGCCCGTCACTGTTAGTTATCGTTAATATTTCGTTCCACGCGTATCACTATACCGGGCGTACGAACGTAAACGGATCCGGCAATGTGTCCGCGGTGTAAATACGAATGTCGTATCATAAAAAAAACAGCCGTCGTCGAGACTCTCTCCTCGGCGATTCGAACGTCGGATCGGCGCGCGTCGCTCTCCGTGCGCGCGGTCGGTCGGCCGCGCGCGTGAACGGCTCGCGTGTCTCGGTCGATCGGGGCGCGTAAGAGGCGAATAGAAAAAATATACATATATATGTGTGTGTATGTACGGACGCGTCGAAGCGGAACGAAAAGCGGCGTCGGCCGAACGCGACTCGATAGGTAAAAACGTACAGGATCGACCGATCGGTGCCGTCGAGCTACCCGCGAGACCGAGCGACCGGGTCGCGTGCACGTCGGCCCGAAAACCACGAGACGGAGAGAAGCGGCGGCACGGCGGTTCGAAATCGCCGACAGCCGGCGGAAAGTCGGAAAAAAAGACGTTCTCGTCGGGCGCTTTCGACCGTTACGATACCTTTTTTCGGTGATCCTCACGGCCACGTTTCGCGACGGGTGTCGAACAGAGAGGACGTTCGCACCCGCCTTCACGATTCGTTTCGCGAGCGACTCGTCGGTCGAAAAAACGCGTTCCGTTCAAAGGTTTTTTTTTTTTTTTTTTTGAGCCAAAGTTTAGGCAAGTCCTTGCCTCGCGGTGTCAACGAATGAGAACCTCGAGCGTCGCTACGGTGCCGGGAGACATAGAAGACCCGAAAACCAGTATATATCTTCGGATGTGACGAACGCCGTGAGTTGGGAACAATAGAAATGGTTGCTCATCGCTTGTGGCCATGATCTGGGAAAAATTTCAAAAAAAAAAACCAGATGCCGTGATGCCGTTTAAGGGGACCCGGTGGTCTAGAATTTTCGAAAAATCGATTTTTTTTTCGAAAGTATAGTATCTTAAAAATATACTGTTAAAATTTGATGACGAAATTCAGAGTATTTCAGGATCTACAGCCCATTAGAAGGTCAGGTAGGTAGAAGAATAAGTGGAGAATAAGTGGACTTTAAACGCGTTTATCTCGAAACTACTTTTTTTCGTCTTGCGGGGGCCAGAAAAAAAAACTACTTGACCGATTTGTCTGAAATTTTAATATGTTATTCTGAATAGTTCTAGCTCTCGCTCGCTAGCTCTCTAATAGTTTCCGTAAAATATTTATATTTTTTTTATTAACAAAACATTCAAAAATACTGGTCGTTTTCAAACTTGTACTTTTGACTACGCGCCATTTTGTCAAATTTTTTTTTTTTTTATTCTACTTCCTGCGATAGCTATACTTATACTAATTAAAAATTCGTCAATTGTTTTATTTCAGATCAGAGGGAGAGAGATAAATCATCATTCACCACGCAATTCCGTTTTTTTAGAGAGGGAGACTTCAGCATCATTTTTCTAATTAAAAAAAAATTTTTTTTTTGTCTTTATTTTCATTTTTGTGTAGTTTATTATTAATAAAATAAGTGTAAAAAAATTTGAAAGCATTATTCATTACCCTCATATAGAAAATTTTTTTTTAAAATAGCTTAAATTTTAGGCCGCTAGACCACCGAGTCCCCCCCCTTAAAGGCGTACGGTTCGTTTATAGACCGACCGATTTCGATTCGGTGGACCGGAGTCTCGTCCACTCTGAAGAAGAGTGTCGTTTCAATATCCAGTTAAGGGTCTGATTCGGCGACGACGCGAGCGATAAATCAATAACGAAGTTGTCGACGATCTTCCTGCGCGCGCTACGTGACACGCCGACAGAGCAGCGGACGAGTGAAAATTGTTACCGGTCCGCGCCTCGTGATCTCCTTCAAAACGTTCGTTACGCTTCTCTTTAGAACGTGTCGAGCGATTAGCTGCGGCTTCGGTCTCCGTGCGAGTTTTTCGCACGAGGAGGCACGAACGAGCCTCGAAGAACCCGTGCGTCCGTTGTAAACGTAATGTGAAATTATTATTCTTTAATGTACATTAAGAATTTTACACACGACCGAGTGATTTTCAGTTAAATAAAACATTGGATAAAACTGACCGATCGGCCGTTTCGATGCCGTCATTTTTTTACGAAGTTCGACTTCGGATTCGTGTTCAGCGACCCGAAAAACCCTCGCACACAGAGCACCGAGAAAATCGAATTCCTCTTTAACAGAGCGGTGCGCCTTTTCGTTTTTCTCGAGATTCGACTTCGGATTCGTGATCGGCGACCCGAAGAACCGCCACACACGGACTTTCATGAAACATCTTGACGTTTTGGCCGGCTTTTCACGATTCGGGACCGCCGTGCGACGTACGGGGAAAGACGTCCGAACACTCGGTGCCGGCGGATCGTACGGAAAACGACGGCCAGCGTCCGACGAGCGACGGCGAGCCACGACTTCCCGAATTCGAGCGAACGCGTCGGCTCCGCGACCCGCGGACCGCGTGTCGAGGTCGACCGTATCCGGATTCGAACGGCCGCCGTTCCGATCGATAAATTCGATCGCGGGTCGAGTCGGCCGACGTTCTCGCGCCGATCCGCGGCTCGAATCGTTCGTGCGCACCCGCACCGTCCGACCTGAGAGATTCGCTTTCGGTTTTTTACGCCGGTGTCTTAGAAACACGAACTGGTCGTCGACACGGCTATCATAAAAAATCGCTATTCGACCGAAACATTCGTCATCTCGTCAAAAACCAAAAAAAAATACAAAAAAAAAAAAACAAAAACGAAACACAAACTACCGCGCGTCGGCCTTTTGTTTCTTTTTTCTTCAAAAAAAAAAAAAGAAACAAATTACAATACCGGCGAGCGGCATAGACTTCGTTCCGTTAAAACGGCGCAGACGAAACGGCGACATTTCGGATTCTTCTCCTTTTCTACCGAAACAGGACCGTGCCCGACGGTCGGGGAGAAAGAACCGAACGGGCGCGCGCGCTCGCTCGCTCGGCACAACTGGACGGCCGACCCGCTCGTGAGAGCGCGTCGACAGCGTTAAAGACGAACACGGGGGTCTCGAGGCGAACCGCCGCCCCGGACGACGGTCGGCGACCCGACCGTCCGTTTTCGATCGTCGCCCGGTGCTCGGCCGGAGCGCGCGCCGGCGGCACGCTACACCTCCTCGATGTGCGGTATGTCCGGGTATCGGTTCCTCAGCGTGTTCATTTCGATGTCGGTGTCGAGCGGCGGCTTCTTGCCGTGCCTGAACGATTCGCTTCGTGCCGGATCTGCGAAAGACGACGAGAAGTGAAACGAGCGGTCGACGACGGGCAGCGTTCGAAACGGCCGACGGAAACGACGCGCGCCCTCTCACCTTTCGACCGCGACATCTCCTTGTCGATGATGATCTCGTTCGTGAGGTACGCTTCCCGTTTGATCTGGTCCCTGAGTTTGCGCGACTTGTCCGGTATCGCCCACTGAACGACGGTGACGACGAACCCGACGACGTTCTGGAACACGACGACGAACAGCAGCCGGGCGGCCAGGATGTGCCAGTAGATCAGCGGCCGCTTGTACCGCCTCTCGTGCCACGGCGGATTCCTGTACTCGGAATACCTGGAACAGAACGCGCGCTCGATCCGAGTCGCCTGAGTCCCGGCCGGCCGGCCGGCCGGCCGTCGGCCTCCCGTACGCTCACCTGCACACGGACACGTTCCTCGACGGCGACGCGGGCGCCGCGCCGGTCTGGAAGTCGTCCGTGTCGAAGTACGCGAGCGTGTGCTCGAGGTACCCGGCGTCGTCGCGCTCCGGGTTCACGACGTACATGTACACGAGCCGCGGTATGAAGTTCGACGAGAACGCGATGATGAACGCGTTCGTGATGACGGCGATGCGGCCGATCGTGCCGAGGATCGGCAGCCACACGCCGATGTCCTTGACGCGGCACGGCACCGGCCTCCGGTAGAACTTGATGAACTTCTTCGCGTCGAGACGCATCTCGAACACGTTGTTGACGAGAGCGAACAGCGGCGCGAGCGGGAACGCGGCGACGAAGATGGTGATGAAGCCGTACTGGAGCACTGCGGGCAGATAGAGATAGAGAGAGAGAGAGACGGTCACGCGCCGATCCGGTCGGGACGCGTCTCCGGCCGCCGGCGGATCTCGCGGAACGTCGCGCGCCGTCCTGGGGCGGCGCTCGCGCCCACGTACCCATTTCGAGGTAGTCTTCGAACAGGCCGCGCTGGCCCCAGTCGAGCAGCTTGTAGTCTTCGGTCCACTGGTTGCAGCAGATCAGGTCGGACTCCTCCTCGTCCGCGAGGCCCGTCTTCACGCGGAACGTGTTGTACCACTTCGTCAGGAACGGGACGATCATCTCGACGGCGCCGTTCAGCGCCTGGTTGCCGATCATGACGATCGCGAGCTGGACGCACAGCTCCATCAGGCATCCGCCCGGACTGCACTGCAAGCGTACGGACGTGACCGTCGGGCGTCGACCGTCGAGGCCGGCGGACCGGCCGACCGGTCGCCGCCACTCACCTCCTCCTGCCTGTATCCGAATATCCTGTTGTACTTCGCCGGATACCCGACGAACTTGCCCTTGAGGAACGCGAGGTAGAAGATGCACGAGTAGTAGTTGACGAACTGGAACATGTAGATCTTGAGCGTCAGGCTGTCGTCGAACTCGGTCCGCGTCCGCTGCAGCTCCATCTCGGTCAGCACGACGGCGAGCTTGTCGTAGACCGCGTTGAGCACCATGATGCAGATCAGATTGATGATCGCGGCGACGATCGGCACGGTGATCAGCTTGACGCGGTACACGTCCGAGTCGACGTCCGCGTGTATGTTGCGCGACGTCAGCTGCGACATGCGGAAGATCACGACGCCGAACACGGCCGCGACCGCGAGCAGCACCCACAGCAGCGCGATCGAGAAGCTCAGCACGACGGACGGGAACTTGATCTTCCAGAACGGGACGACCGGCTCGAGCACGCGCGTCACGACGTTGATCTTCTGCTTCCGGGCGTGCGTGAGCCGCGCGAGGTACTCGGGACGCGGGTGCTCGGCCTGCAGGTCGAAGCCGGTCATGCCCCAGCGGTGCGTTATCTCGGCGCTGTACCTGCGGACGCGGACGGACCGGTTCGGCGCGGGCGCTCGGCGACGCCGCGCCCGCCGTGCGCGGCGGTCGCGCGCCGGCCCGGCGGCGGCATCGGAACGGCACCGCTCGACGCCCGGCGCTTTCAACGACGATCCGACCGCTACCTCATCTTTCGCGGCACGGCGCGAACTTCAAACACGTTTCGGCGGTGCCGGCCGGCGGCGGGCACCGACCGTGGCCGCCGAACGTGTCGGCACCGGTCTGCGGGTCGCCCCGCGCGGCCGGCGCGGACCGTCGTCGAGAGCTCGGCCGTCGCCGAAACCGCCGTTCGCGTCGCCGGGCCCGTGCGTACGGCCGCGGCCTCACCTCTTCCACAGCTCGATGTAGAGCGCCGCCCAGAACGACATGAATATCGCGAACGCGACCGTGAACGAGTTGTCGAACAGGTAGTTGATGCGCGAGTACGAGCACGCGTCGGTCAGGTTCCAGTAGTCGCAGTACGTGTCGCACAGCGGACACATCGTCACGTTCAGCGACGGATCGCAGATGTCGTTGCTGAAGCGGTTGCTCGAGAGCGTCGCGAGGCCGTAGAAGAAGCAGACGAGGCCGACGAGCGCGGCCGGGATCAGCATGTGCGTGTAGAAGCCGAGCCACGCGAAGTACAGCGCGTAGCGGACGCCGAGGTAGTCCTTGATGCAGTCGATCGGCTGGTACTTGATCCACTTGCTCACCTGCGCCCACTCGGCGTACAGCAGCGAGCGCATGCAGCCCTTCTTCGCGACGTCGCCCTGCGGGTGTTTAGCGCGGTCACGTCGGTCGGCCGGCCGCGGTTCGCCGGATCGGCACACCGGCCGGCCGGCCGGGCCGGGCCGTCGCCGCGTCCGGCGCCGCCGCACGCTGCCGGGTTCGGCGTCGGAACCGGATCGCCGGCGCCGCAGAGAGCGCGCGGGCGAAATCCGGAACGGCGCGGACGCGGCGACGGTCCGCGTGAACCCGCGACCTACGCGCCGAGCGCGGCACTCACGTCGTGCAGCGGGTACGCGGCCTTGTAGACGCCGGCGGAGAGCAGCCGGTCGATCCCGACGTCGAACTGCGCCTGCGGATCGTCGTTGAACCGCTGTCGCTGCAGTATGAAGTGGACGATCATCGTGCGGACGGCCGTCGTGAAGAAGTTCTCGGACTCGACGTCGAACCTGCGTGCGACGCACGGACCAGAAATGACGTAACAGAAACGACGACGACAAGCAAAAGAAGCAGGTCGCGGACCGGGCCGGCCGCGCCGCGCCGCATCCGCAGTCACTCTCTCGACGGTTCGCGGCCAGACTGTCGGCCGCATTCGGATTAACGACCGACCGACTCGATCCCGTCCGATCGGTTGTTTGAAATCTGGCTATCGGGCTCGTCGCCCAGACCGGCGACGGCGAACCCGTGACACGCGGACTCGGTCGAGATTTGACTGCGGCGTGCGTACGATTAAAACTCTCCGACTATAGCCCGGGAATCGGCGGACCGGCGTCGGACAAGCAACGAAAATCTCACCGGATTGTGAATTTAAAAAAAAAAAACAAACTGCCGTACATAATCTTTTCAGTACATTTTCCGATGAACGTGATTTTGCAGAAACACATTTTGATTTGCTAAGAATCGGACATATTCCTCGACGCGTGTTTTGTTTCGCAAAACAGTCGAGGATCGTATCGATCTGCGGGTGCATTTTATTCGCACGACTAAATTCCGAACGTTTCCGACGGTCTCGCGGCGCGGAAGACGAAAGCGTGCTGTGAATAAAACACTGCCGGCATCTGACCACCGTTCACGGTTCCGACACGCTCCGAATGACCGCGACCGGTGAGAAACGGTACCGAACCGAACTTACAGGTAGTTCTTGTCGCGCGTGTACTCGGCCGTCAGCCTGTACTTCTCCTTCGGGAACGTGTTCGCGTCGAGCCGCACCTTCAGGAAGTCGGGCAGCTTGCTGAACAGCGACCGTATGTCGAACGACGGATCGAGAATGAACTCCTGTCCCTCGAGCTGCAACAGAACGCCGGCGCGGTGAGCGAGCGCGCCGCACGCGCATCGCACACGCGCCGCACTGACCTTCTTGATCGGCATCCGGAGCTTCAGTATCTCGCAGTACCTCGTCAGCACCTCGAACGGCGCGTGTATCTTCACGAAGTGCATGTGCTGCGTCTCCTCGCTCTCGAGCAGCAGCCCCTCGTCGACGAGACGCCGCTCGAACGTCTTCCTCTTCTTGTCGTGGCTCTCGTGCGCCGGCAACGGCGCGTACGCGAGCACGAAGTCGACGCACTTCTCGCCGTCGCGGAAACGGTTCCACGCCTGTCGGAGAGCAAAGGGGACGGCGCTCGTGAACGTTGACGACGGTCGCGCGCGCCTCTCGGGGGGTGGGGCGGGGCGGGACGCGGTCGCTTGCGCGCCCGACGAGATCTCACGGCGAGACGGGGGAAGCGGGACGTGCGTCGCGCGGGGGGCGGGAGAGAATCGCCGAATCGTGTCGCTCTGGCGACGTGTCGGACTTCCACCGATGAGCTCGATCTTATTTATTTATTTTTTTTTTTTTTTACAGAAAACAATCGAAAGCAAAGATACTTCCGTTACGCCGTTCGTGATGAATCGTTTCGTCGACTCTACCGTTTCGCTATCGGCTCGAACACCCACTCACGCGTCCGACGCGTGATTCGAAAGACGAAAGAGAAAAAACAAAGAGACTGAAAACGCGGAGTTACCTTCTTCGCGCACGCCTCGTGCTTGCAATTCGACATCCCGGCGCACGCAGACCGTTTTCAAACAATTCGACGGCACGTTCCGGTCGAACGAAACAGCGATCGACGATCGGCCACAAACAACACACACGCGCACACGAACGAACGAACGAACGGACGACTACTGGCACGGCCGGCCGGACGGACCAAACCCGACTCTCTCGACCCGTCGCGCGTGTTATCTATCGAGCAAGCGACGAAAACAAAAACATACGGAACAGCGCAGACGTGCGATCGTCGTCCGACGTTCGCTAAATTAAGACAGCAGGCGCGGCGCGCGAAACAGAGACGAATCGCGTCGTTCGTGTCGAATCGTCGGACCTGTCGTGAACGTTCGACCGCTTATCGGCGTTCGATTTTTTTATTTCATGGATTTTCGTTTCGAACACGTTCCGATATACAAATCGATCTTGTGGTTTCAACAGCGGCGCGAAGAAAAATTAATTCCGTTCGCTTCACGCGGGTCTATACGTTGTTGAAGGGGATTCGACTCGATCGTATTACGGAAATGTCTAGGCAAGACCTACAGACGTTACGTCGCACGAAGAAATGAGAAAAATCGAGTGCTCGATTGATTATTCGGGGTTTGGCGGCGCGTCGACGTCTACGGTCACTAGAGCGCGCACCGGAACTAAGAAAATCGCGCGGCGACGAGATGCAACTTCTCCGAAACCGTTCACGGCCGGTCTGGAAGACGCGTTCGAATCGCTCGACCGTGACGACGAACGGACGAAGATAAAATGTGGAATTTTCGCAAACGCTCCAGAAAGAGAATCCTCGAAAGAGGGAACTTAAGAGTCGACTGTTGTTGTGTCGTCGTCCGGTGTCTGAGGACGCGTCGACAGCTGTCGTTGGCGCCGTTGGACAGCGGGACAACGCTAGTCGAAAAATACGACTCGACATGAGTCACGGTACGACGAGCCTGTTGTTGTTCTTCCGAAGAGAATAGAAACAAAACAGATTCTATTCTTCATTTCGACTTCTTTCAATCGTCGACCACCGTTCAATCGACGAGAAACAAGTCCCGTCGCCTGTACAGAGCCTGCTATTATTATAGTTGTTTTTGGGGATCGAGCCGGCCGCGCTGTATCTACAGTCACTACTCTCTCGACGTTCACAGCCGGCCTGCTCCGATTGCGGCTGCGTTTTTAGATAAATAGTGTCGGAGAATGTGATCCGGACGCCCGTGCCGGTCCTGTTAGATCGACGCGCTGCGCTGTATCCCGACACCGGAGTTTAAAACCGTCGACGCGCTTGCGAAACAGTTACGTCGACGCGACGACTCATCGCCGACGGAAATACACTTTTTTCCCCCTCGCGAACACGTGTCCGGACACATCTGTTCGCCGACACGCGACGCGACCTCTCGGCGAAACGAAAATAGATCCGCGCGAAGCGACTCGACTGAACGGCAGATGTTCAGGGGTCGGGCGGACCGGCCGGCTTCCGTCGACGTCGGCGTGAGATCTGTCGGCCGTCGGACGGGGACGATTCCGTTTCGTCGTGTCCGAGCGAGTCGCGCGGCGCACGATTCGCGGAGGAACGGCTCGAGCCGTCCGACGCGGATCCGGTCGACGTTCGGACAAAACGGAGACGGATCGGCGCGCGCGTCCCCGCGAATCGCGCGCCCTCTCGCCCGCCGGACACTTCCGAACCGAAACGGGCGAGCGACGGTCATAAAACAGATAGATAGATATATATATATATAGAGAGAGAGAGAGAGATAGAACAACCCGCACAGTCGCAATCCAAACCTGGCAGGGCGCGCGAATGCCGGACCGGGCGCGGCGGCCCGTCCGGACCGCGCCATACCGCATGCACGTCGTTAGTCGTTAGATGAGGACAGAGAAGCCGCTCCGAAACACCTGGAGGAGTAGAAGCGCGTGCCGCAATCACACACCAGCGGGTCGTTCGGTTAACGCAGGAGCGCGCGCGTGTCAGTATGTGTGTGTGTGTGTGTGTGTCTGTGGACGAGTGTGTGAGTCGGTAAGTAAAACGAGTAAGTAGATAAGTATGTAAGTAAGTAAGTAGACACGTACGAGGTTTGATCAAACAGAATCCGCACGAGAGAGATCGAAGCGACGCGGGAAAACAAGACGATGCGAATTTTCCAGCGGCACGCGAACGGATCGAGCCGACTGTGCGACCTATCGATCGATTTGCGTACCGTTAGGTAATAACGACCTGCTACTAGCGCCGCCGCATCGAGTCTACAGAGCGCTGCGACGGCCGCGAGGCGATCGGCAGAGAGGACACGAGCGTGCGAAAATCTAAAGTCGTCGCAGTAAATGGCGATTTTTCATTTTGCACGACGTGCACACACGTCGAACGCAGTAAACCGGTTAGAGGAGCACCTGTCCTCGCGAAGTCGTGCTTCGATACTCACTGAACACGGAACACGGAAACCCGTTGAACGCTGCGAGGAGGGCGCGACGGTTCCGCCGTAGTAGGGAACAATCGACTCGCGGCGCTCCGCGGCGGCATTCGCCCCGTACTCCCCGATCACACCCCGTACGCGTCTGTACACGTCTGTCTCTCTCCGTGCACGTGTGTGTGTGTGTGTGTGTGTGTGTGTGTCGCTGTCGCGCGTGAGGCCGTGTGCGTGTGTGCCAGCTAGTATAATATTAACATGTTACCCTATCTCTCCACTGCGCATAAGATATAATAAGGTGGCCAGAAACCTTTGAGAGCTTGCCGCGGTGCAGTGGCGACTCATTGGCCATTGTCAACAGTTCGAGGTCTTCGGCCGAATGGTATATAGTGTTCCTCGACAGTCCGATGCTGTTGCGGTCCCTGCGGACGGACGACGCGCCCGAATTGATCGATATCGTGTCGTAGAATACGTTGTCCGCATCCTCTTCCATGATACGCGGTGCGGAGGCGCGCGCGCTCTACGTTGCAGCTGGAACGAAACGGACGAGTTAGTCGGTCGGCTATCGGCGGCTCGGGGCGCACCGGCAGCCGGGGCCGCCGGCGCCCGAATCGCCTGCATTAATGCAGAGCCTGAAACGTTTTATCGTCACGGTAATGAAAATTTAAGATTGAGATGCGAAGGAGTTGCAAATACATATTCGTTCACTGATCCGAAACTCGTTTTAAGAACCGCATTACTCATAGGCGACCGAATACGATTCGGTCGCGCGTTCTCCGATGCGACGTTCAAATGCGTGGGAATTCGTACATTCATCATCAGCTATGTGCAACGAAGGTCACACGACGCTAACTGCACGAGCAGTGTACGTTCACACTGGACCAAAACCGAGAGAATATGCGAATCACGTCGAGAGGCGACACTGTACTTTCAGTACGAACGGACCGCAACAATCGGAGAACACAGTTGGCCGCGAACCGACACACGCATACGTTTTCCAATCGGTCCGTGCGTTCTGATTGGTCTGACACATTTGTTTTTCTATCGCAGTTTCGAATTAGCGATGGCGACTGCGATCCCGCACGAATCCAGTATTTACTGGATCAGTGTTCCAGTCCGCGTTCACGCCTGTCGATTCGATTGATTGTCTGTCGATTTTAAATTGGTATTAAAACAAAAAAAAAAAAAAAAAAAAACAACGCCATATTATGTATTGTAGTATTGTATCACGTAACGATGACCAATTTTCTCCATTTTCATAAATTCACTGAAAACGTTCACTATTGATGACTGCCAAACAAATACTAAACAACGTGGCGTCCTCAAACTTGAAACATATGCTTTATAGATTGTGTACTTTCTAATACAATGATATTTTTCAAGCAACTACCGCCATCTCTAGGTCAGGCCGGGTACTTCTGGAACCACCCTCGTGTGTGTGTGTGTGTGTGTATATATATATATATATGTATATATATATATATATATATGTATATATATATGTATATATATATATATATGTATATATATATATATATATATATCGATTTGACAGCGAAAAACACACTTCACTCGGAACTGTTCAATTTAAAGGCGGCCGTCGAGATAGAGAAGGCGATGGCACACACTTTAATTGTTTCTTTCATATTGTCTATTAGAAAATCATTGCACCGCCGCCTGAAAATCACTGTTTACGTTGAAATCAATCGATTTAAGTGAGGAATGTAGAGCGAGGAAATGTTTACGTTTGTAGTAAGACATTTAAGTGTTAACCGTGTATCTTAACGGTCGTTAACACTACTGGCTCCTGTGATTGTCAGTCAGTCGCTAGCATCGATTATTTTATCACGACAACAATTAAAATATAATTGTTGTGCCGACGTCTCGTGTCGGTGAGACGGTCGCTATGTCGATATGTTCGGTTGCGTAGATGCTGGATGACTCCATTAATAAAGTAGTATCCGCGTCGATGAATCAGTTCAGTTCATACATACGCCTGCAATTCATCGACAGTTTAGAAGCATGGCCACACGAAAGAAGTGGAAGAGAGAGACTAAGAACTATGTACGAATGGTACATAGAGCGGCTCAGAAGAGAGGTCGACATGCAACCACTGTTTACATTACAACCGATTTAAATGAGGAACGTAGAGTGAAGAAATGTTTAGAATAGAACGAGTGGAAGAGAGAGACCGAGAACTACGTGCGAATAATACGTGGAAGAGAGATCGACTTGCGACCACTGTTTACATTACAGTCGATCAATTTATCAAAAAAAATTAGATTATTTAATCTGCATTTTAACGAAAGCCCTTCGACTGAACACTATCACCCCGATCGCCGACGACCGCTCCTAAATAAGGAGGAAAAAAAAACAAACATCTGGTTGCGCTGGACATCGACATCTCTGACACACATTCGGTATAACCTCAAAAGCCGCCCCGACATGACATGCAGCAAAAACTTTCACGCGATGATGTCATCGGTGTGTGTGTGCTGAGTGTGTGTGTGAGACATGACACAACTTCTTATAAATAGCCGGTGAATGAGTTTACGGACACTGACAGCACGATATGGACCGGCATGCACCGTGTTTGTTTTTTTTTCATTCGTTCGTTTTTGTTTTCGATCTGTTTCACGGCCGACTGGCGTGCGGAGAGAGACAGAGAGAGAATCATACGTACCGGATGCCGTGTGCGCGGTGAACACTTCACACGGACGGCCACATCTGCATAGCGTTTCGCTGCCGTGTGTTTCGGATAGGAGAGGACGTGCGGTTCGCGTTCTGTTCACGGCACGGAAACGTTCAGACACATCTCGTGTGACCTCTGTCCTCTATAATTCACACACGGGCGCTCACATGCCGTGGGAAACGGACGACGAGTGCACTTTCGACGGCGGCGGACACACACGGCCGGTCGTGTCCGTGCACGCACGACACAAGTCTATCCCGAAAGCGAACACTGACAGGTGCTCGCGAACGCGCTGTCCCGATCGCTCAGACCGCGCAGAGCCGACCGGCCGACACGCTGGCCATGTTTCTCGTTCGCACCGCGCACCGCGATCAATCGCAACAATCGAAAACGCGTTCTTCTGTTTGTTTACACGCGCGCGCGCTACCCGATCGACGAATTGTGCGGAGGTCGCTCGCTCGTACGTGCGCTTTCTGTTAATGCGCGCCGCGGTCGCCTAGATCGTTTGCGACGGACGCGGCAGCCGGCTGTTTCGACGACGGACTGCCGATCGGCCTGACATGTTCGCACCCGTTCGTTCGAAACCTGCGAGAGGTGGGGTCGTGCTCTCACCGACGGATGTCTTCGTTTCTTATCCAACGCACGCACGCGGCATATGTTTACTTTATCCACACAACACGTTTTTATTCGGCATGTGTTGCGTACTCTGACGTTTGTGCGATGACGTTTCCATGTTTTTATAAACGCCATCTCATCTATCCACTATGTACATATGCATACACACACGTGCATACATATATATATATATATATATATATATATATATATATATATGTATGTGTATTCATATCCATACACACACACACACACACACACGCAGACAGAAGGGCAAGTCAAAAAGTAATGATGTTTGAGAAGTTAAAAAACTTTTATTCTATTGAATTTTTATTAAGGTCATCTTTCTACACGATCTCCCCTGACCTCTATAAATTCAGTCAGACATTTAATGAGATTCTCAGTCGTCGACGCACCCACATGCGCCAAATAGTCGTCGGCGAGCTGCTGAACTCCGTCCTGGTAGAAACTTTTCGGTTTCTTGCGCGGCCGCGCGCGTTAACGATCTCATCATTAGAACGAAATTCGGAACGGGTTTTCGAAATTTTTTTCCCGGCCTCGAAAAGTTTCAAAAACGATATGAACCGTGGACAAGATTTACAAGCGCGGTTAGTCTGGCGCCAACGGTACAGACGCCGTAAAAACTACAGTTAGCGACCGTCTCCTAGGCGAAAGTACAGTGCTCCCTGTCGTGCAGTAGCACGTCCGGAGCCCTGTTATAGAACAGAAACGTCCGTTAAAAGCGCTCCGGCGTTCGTTATCCGGCGCACCGTCATCACAGTCAGCTGTGTAGAGTAGAAGCGCAAATCGCCTCGATCAACGAACGGTTAACGATTCGATGAGCACTCGCTGCGTCGCAATGAGCTCGGTGTCGGATTTTTTTTTCGCGAATTTCTTAGAAAAGTGCGAGTCTTGTCGTTACAGTGTTTGTGTTTTCTTATGCTCGATCGTTCTTCGGGGATGATATATCCCCGATACCGGCCTTTATCTTCATATCTTGTTTTGTCCAGTGCACGAATGCGGACTTGACCCGTGAAATACGTAAGAGAGAACACAGTATTGAATTTCAACCAACATTCAAAGTCGGGCTGGCCGTGCTAACTGCGGTCGTGTGATACTGAACATGCTGAAATTTGATCGGTTTACATGAACAATCGAAACAGTGTCAGCCGTGCACATCGGCTAAGACTCATGTTTTAAGACGAACCTTTAAAGTTTTTTTTTTACCTGATAATTTTACTTTTTGACTTGCTCTCGTGAGTATGCTGTATATATATATATATATGTATCATCCAGGAAGTTTCGTGCATGTAAATCGTTCAATAGTGTGCCCTGGACGACATGGCAACGTAACAATAGAGTAGTAACAAGTGATCGTGTGGCGAATAACAGAGACACACCGCTATTTGTTGTTAGTATTAATGTTTATATTTGTTTGTTGAATAAAATCTAATGAAACAAAGCAGTGTGTTATTAAAAAACAATAGTGCGCTATCAGATATATATATATATATATATATATATATATATATACCGTCTTTATCATCATCAGTAGCAACAGGAGCAGCAGCCTCTGTCAATCCTCCGTTGAATGAAGGCGTCTTCCATGCTTTTCAATTTTGTACGGTCGAATGCCTCTCTTTACAAATGATTTTCAGTAAAATTTCGTCCCACCTGTCCATTGGTTCCCAGTTAACGATTTTTGTTGTCAATCGGTTGCCTTCTCCTCTTGCCACATGCCCCGTACATTTCCATTGCAGATCCTTCACTCCTGTTATGACACCCGTGACTCCTGTCTGTTTTCGTATCCATTCTATTCTTTTCCTATCTCTTCTCGTTGTTCCTAGCACACGTCTTTCCATACATCTGTGTTGTTTGGAATCTCTGATTGATTTTGGCGTTAGGCGCCCACGTTTCGCTCCCGTAGGTAGGGAGCGGTAGTGTACATCGATCGAATACATTTTTCGTCGGGGCGGGATCGTCGATTTGAATATCGAGGCGTTTCGTCCGAATGAGCTCCATCACATTTTCGTTCTCCAGTTTACTTCTTCAACGAAGAAGTCCGTCTTTGTTAATGAGCCGACCTGGATAGACATACTTCGTATCTTCTTCTATTTTTGTTTCTGTTATTTCAATTTTCCTCTAGCAGGTAAATGCATTGAACAACTCTTGTTCTGCGTGGTCATGTTTAAGCCATATATATATATATATATATATATATATATATATATATATATATATATATCAAAGAGATCATAATAACTACACTTTATCAAATGGCATCGATATGTGAAGCCCATCATCACATGAAATCACCGGTTATTTGTATAACAATTTTATTCCAAACATTTTTATTAATTAAAAGAAGTCAAGTTGTTCTTCAGTGACAGTTTTCTAACGGTCGAATTTGATTATCACAGGTTTCATGACAAGCTAACAAACTAATTTCAATACTATATCAGAATTCCATAGGTACTTATCTACTGATGATTCAAAACACACACACCTGGGTGTGTGTGTATGTATATATATATATATATATATATATATATATATATATATATATATATATATACACACACACACACACACACACACAATCGTTCACGTAGGAACGTATTTACACAGGCTTGTTTACTTTCATTATCGATACATAAGCGTTGATATGACACTGGCGCCGATCGTTGGGCCGGCGACCTTCACGCTAGATTCGTTCGAAATACAAAAATACGTTGTTTTTATTTTTAAACAGACATCGTGCCCCATCTGTCTCGGTTTATTTCGAGTCGGCAGACGGCAATTAAGTATTCAATCCGTCGAAATCGGTCGACCGTACGCATACCGACCGAAGCGGTTGTCTTACTGCTGTGATTGTCGCGCGCGTCTGGAAAATATTGACGGCCGCTGGACATCCGAATCGTTAGTTGTCAGCTATTTACATAAAGCGACCGCAGCACACGTCAGTTGTTCGAGTGGCGGACCTGTTAGCTAGTACCTGTGGATATCGGTCTCGTGCTACAGTCTGATCAGTTGACGATGGCCTTCTCGTCGCCGATGCCGAGCAGGGAGTTCCTGTGGGACGTGTTCCAGAGGTACGGACGCGTGCGGTCATTGTTTTATGTTTTCGACGTGAGCGGCGGTGCGTCTCGTTTTCAGGGTCGACAAGGACAGGAGCGGGTACATCTCCGCGGACGAGCTGCAGCAGGCGCTGTCGAACGGGACGTGGACGCCGTTCAATCCGGAGACGGTGCGTCTGATGATAGGTAAACGACAATCGACTTACGGCCGGTCCGCACGTGACGCGAGGGCGTGTGTTCGCAGCTGTCTCTCTTACTTTTCCTTTGTTTTCCTCGCTGTCGGATCTGTTTCGTGCCCTAACAGAGCGCACCCGATCCGGTTTAATAAAGCAGCCGCGATCCGTCGAAACGGTACGCGAGAGAAGCCGAAAAGCTTCGCTTCGTTCGCGAAACGAACGTGTCTTTCGTGAACGTCTCGTTTTCGGTTCGAAAAAGAACGTCGTGCGAACGTTCGAATCGCACGCACGCTTCGCGGACGGCGACGTCCTCGACGGGCTTTCCGCGACGTCCGTCCCGGACGGTCGCGAGGACGTCGCTCGGCCGCACGACGGTCGAGCGACGGTCGCTGATCCGTTCGAATCTCCGAAGGAATGTTCGACAAGCAGAACCGTGGCACGGTCAGCTTCGAGGACTTCGGCGCGCTGTGGAAGTACGTGACCGACTGGCAGAACTGTTTCCGGTCGTTCGACCGCGACAGCTCCGGCAACATCGACCGGAACGAGCTCAAGAACGCGCTGATCGCGTTCGGCTACCGCATCTCCGACCACATCGTCGACACGCTCGTCAGGAAGTTCGACCGGTACGGCCGCGGCACGATCCTGTTCGACGACTTCATCCAGTGCTGCATCATCCTCTACGTAAGACGCCGGCCCCGGCGCGTCGCCCGGCGCTCGATCCTGACGCCGTCGTTCTTTTTTCAGACGCTGACGTCCGCGTTCCGCCAGTACGACACGGACCAGGACGGGGTGATAACGATCCACTACGAACAGTTTCTCGGTATGGTTTTCAACTTAAAGATATGAACGGTCGGTCGTGCGAACGCGCCGTGCGCACGGATAAATAAAAGTCTTCGTCGCCACGTAAATTCGGAACGGACGGTCCCGGTCGCTTCGTAGTCTCCGGTCGCGCGACGCGTTTCGAACGCTGCGGTCGTGAACGTCGACGGACGCTTCGAAACGATAAACGTTCGATACGTGTTACTTAAGATGGATTTTATATATTATTATACGTATGTTTAATTGTTTTTAAAGTACTGGTTATTCGCTTTTGAATTGAAAAATATATTTGATAAGTCTTGTTTAATAAAGGATAAACTGAAGTCTGGTGCGTAGTGTTTGGTGTCTTGTGTTCATCTCCGCCCGTCGCGTGATCCGGACGTCCGGAGCGTTTCGGCCGGTTCGATACGAGAGACCGTCGGAGCGCTCGTTCGTCCGACGGTTCGGTTCCGTCCGGAAAACGCGTATCGGTTCGATTTTCGATCGCGCGTCCGAGTCGGAAAACCGAACCGCGATCGTTTTCCTATCGACCGCCTTCTATAAAGAGCGACGCACCCTCCGACCCCCGAATATCTATCCGTCTTCTGTATAGAAGAAGACGGACGTACCTACGGATACCGCCGTCGACTTCGGCGTTCGGTAAAAAAGTTTCGATCGAAAACTCTCGTATTTTCAATCGACGCGTGACGACGAAAAAGTCCTCGCCGTCGAGTATTACCCGACGCGAGCGTTCACAGTCGCTCGGGGATCGCCGACGAGATCGAGCGAGTATCGCAGGCCGGCGGAGGGTGTCCGTAGGCGTTCTAGAGACGCGTCGGCCGAACTACAAGAAACCGCTTCTCGGGGAACCGAGCGAATTCGCTCGACGGTTTTTCGAGAAAGTACAGATCCGAGATACGTCTGGGATTTTTCGACGGTGCGATTCGTAAAACCTAGCGCTCGGAACTCGCCCCGTCGGAGAAACGAACTCTCGAGATAAACCGTGACCGACTTACGGAAACAGTTCCGTACGGTCTCGCTTCGCCGCCCGTTCTCGACTCTTTTTCTTTTAAACGACGACCGGACGTCAGAGTAGTCGTAGAGCGCGATCCCTGTGGTTGTCTGACCGACCGTTTGTGCGGCGTGTTAGAGCACTAATAGAATTTAATTTCATCGACAGAACTAGCGCTCGACATTCAACGACGGACCGACGTAAGTGCGAAATAATCGACGTGACCGGTAGCCGACCACGCTGTTCCGAGAAACGGGAGTGACATTCGGTCGAACCGTTCCGAACTTAAAAATAAAAAAAAAAAAAACAGAGAACCTTAAACTTCACGATCGACGAGAAAAACGAACGAAAGGACCGAACCGAATCGAGGAGCTCCGTACCGTCGACGCCACGCTTTTATCTCGCGTCTATCTGTTCGTATCGATTCGTAAGAAACGAGTAGACGTTCCGTCTCTCGATCGATCGAAGGGCACGGCCTAGTTTCGTCGATCGCTTTAGAAGTTTAGTCGTTCGGTTAATTTCTTACTTAACGTCTAGTATACTTATTATTATCGTCTTGTACTTCGTAGCCGAATAATCGAAAACGTTCGAACAACGTTCTCTCTGTACGCACGTTTTATATGCTTTTTGTAACGTGAAGATTTTCTATAAATATATACCTGTTTTCCGTGTAAGACGGACTGTGTTCTTTTCTTTTTCGAAACGACGCTCGGCCGTTCCAGGTCCGTTCGTCAGGCCCGTCTTCGATTTTCGACTCGGAACCTTCGACCGAGCACGACGTGCTCGGTCCGGGCGAGCTACACTCGTTCGGGACGTCGGATTTTTTCTCGGGAATCGATCGGAACTTCGCCGTTTAAGAAATGCTAGGTAGGTTTTCCGGTATAGAACGAACGGGCGAGGTCCAGCGAAAACGCCCTAGTCCGCGGACCGGGAACAAACGACCTCGTCGCCGAGCACTGCAGGCGGCGCAGCGCGAGGTGGACGACGGTCAGTGACCTGGCGTCAGCCAACACCGATGGCCGGTAAGAGGTCGGCCTTCACCGGTCGACCTGGAGCTTCGCTGGCCCCAAAGCAAGAGACGACCCCCTGGAGGGGGTGGAAATGCTCCAAACCAAGAGAATTTCCTTACCGAGCAACGCGCCAGTAAATATCAGCTACACGAGTCATGAGCGTACATCGCTCGGCACTCAAGTTAGCGTGGGCCCCTCAGGCCCTCGCTACACACACACACGACGACGTTCTTCTTTTCTTTTCATGCGTTCGCCGTACAATGTTTCGACAACGGTCCGTGTCCGAGCTGTACCACGGTAGGCCGACGCGATCAAACGTTTTTTTCAACCCTGAATGACTGGATCTTTCTGTTATGTGACGAAGTGTTAACCGTACCTTCCTTTTTTTTTTTTGATCAGCGAGCTCGTTATTCATTTTTACCGGTCGTTTCATCTTTTCAGATATCATTTGTTTTTCAGCTACTATTTGTAAAAGAAAGATTTAGTCTCTCTCTCACACGCACACTCTTCGCTTTTTAAAGTTGGTTATGGCGATTTTTCTGTTACTCTGCGAGGACAAAAACATATTTTTGATCGAAAGTGAAGAACATTCGTTTCGGTCGAGAAAAAAATCGGTTCTCGTAGGACGAGTATGCTTTTCGTCCTTGCTTAGTCGTTTTCGATGACAGCGTGACGAATCGAGAGTAAAAAATCGGGTTTTCGAAACGCATGACTTTTTTGTTCAAGTTTTGCAGACTAGTCTGGATTTTTTTTCAGGCCAAAAATTGGAAGTTTCGAACACGGATTTTTTTTATTATAAATCGGTCGTCCGTCCCGTAAACAAATGCTTTACCTGGAAAAGTTTCGTTCGATCGATAGCTGTACGAATTCGAATCGAAAATTAATTTTGGAAAATCGACAGATTCACATCTGGCAACGAAACTAGACTTTTTTTCGCACGCAGGCTGCTTTTTTTTTAACTTAATATCAATTGATATCGAAGTCCGAAATTATGTTCGAAAATAGCAACAGGGAACAAAAAAAAGTTTTAATCGAGTGCCGTCTTCGGATGAAAATCACTTTTCCATGGAAAGGAACCCGGTTCTCATTACTGTTTCGATATGTCTGATAACTCGGGTTTTCGAAAATTCGCGTTTTTTTTCCTGACAAATTTCGTACACCGCGTCGTAGATTTTTTCTTTCGGACCGAACCGAAAATTTCAAACGTGTGATCTTTGTACCGTGAGTTTCTATTAATCGAAAATTGATTTTTAAAAATCGACGCTTTACGTCTAGGCACGAAAGGCCAGCGTTCAGAATTGCCCGTCGATGCAAATCGATTTTATCTGTTAGAAGCCCGTTCGGACGGCCGGCACGAGCACTTTGCGCTAGAAAAGTGTCCGAAGTCCCGTGCGGATCGATGATCGCACGCGAGCTCGTCTCTTCCACGGCCACGATTTTTGTCGGCCTCGGCCAGATCTTCAATTCGGGTTCGCAATCGATCCGATGGCGACGGAAGTTGGAACAGGTCTCACATTAGAAGAACTCGACAGTTTGCACCGAACGATCCTCGTCGGACGACCGATCGGTGAATCGCAGCGCTGACGGCCCTGTCTACGTTCGGGAACAATCCGTGCCTAGTTAATCGGCACGTTCATCACCTCGAATCGTCGTGTGTGTGCGCGCGCGCACCTAATTTCAGTCGCAACCAAATGTATTTTTAATCGTTTCACATTTATATAATTAGACGACGAAATAAAGGTCGAACGGTTACATTTCGTATTCGTTTCGATTCCGGACGCCCTCTTCCGATCACTGCGAAGCGGCCGCCCGCAGAGACTCTGCGTCGTCGGCGTATCCTCGAGATCCTTCTTTCGATTTCGTTCCGTTTTAGAGGCGCGGGTCTCCGGCGACTCGCCACGATCGCATTAAGCGAACAATGACGTTTTTATCGTCGAGTTTCGTCGTACGGAAATGGTACAAGGTCGATAAAAAATAACCATAAACGTTCTATCTCTCTCGTTCACGAACCGTATCTGAAATTCGAGAGAAACTGCGGCTGACTTGAATCCAGAATGCCCGGTACGAAAATGTCTCGGTGTCGGACGTGTCGGCGGAAACGCAATCGAGAAAACATCATCAGCGGTTTCATATTTTCCGCGCACGTGAACTATAAGCAGACGAAAGTGTATGTAGAATTTCGTCGATGTCCGCAACGTCGTTGCAGAGGAATCAATTAACATTCAATCGGCGTGTCCGCCCGTCGAACGGTCCACGAGCTGTGGAGGCACGGCGACATCAGAGTCGGCCGAGATTTCATTTACAGAGATTCTCTACACGACGTGCGCCACGCTCTCGCTCCCTCTGCAGCTCGCTCGCCATCTTCCGACTCTCTCGTCGTACGGCGTGCGAGGCTGCCTCGTGCGACAACACGTCACAGAAAATGTACGAACGACGTTGTTCCGGTGCTGTGTCATGTTCGACGCTGTAAGAAATATCGAATTTGAAACAGTTAAGGCTGAACGTTCAGAATTTTCAGAAATTCAACGCATGCTCGTCGGTTTTCTCGTATGATTGTTCATCGTTAACGCGTGTCGAAAAAAAGACGTTCCTGTCAAAATCTGCACGTCGATTCATTCGTTATAATCTCACAATAAGCGCCGTGACTAGATCTCTCACTATTCGGCCTCGGTGGCTATGACGGCGGCTAAGGTCTCTCTCTTCCACGTTTCGCGGACTTCTCTTCAAGCCGCGTCCGCGCGCCCGACGCTTCGTGCCCGAACGAGTTCACGGCCGAACGGTGGTCCGACCCGAGTCCGTTCAGAAGCGATTAGAAAGGCGCAAGGATACCGCGACGACGACTGATCGCGCGGCACGTCCGTCGGACGCGCTTATCCGGGACGGATCTTCGGATAGGAGGGCAAAAACGCGAACGGCATCGCTTTCGATGCGATGATAATCGCCGGTACGTGCCGCGGAAAAAAACACACGAGCGATTTATGTCTCGAAGAACCTCGGTTCGGATCGTTATCGTTTTTTTCGGCCGTTAAATCCGACGCCGTTAAATTTTTTTCAACATCCGTGAACGCACCTATTTGCATATTAAAGCGGTTCGCGCGTTTCTGTCGAAGGCCTCGCACATAAATCAACGTCGAGTGACGTACGTGTTCGTCCGTCGCGCGGTACAACGTGCGGCGACGTCCCGATCGGTTTACGGCGTTTCAGAGCGCACCGAACGGTTCTCTATTAAGGCGTCGAGCGTGCAGATGCGGACTGAGAACGATGTCGGTTGGGTTTCTTGAAAATCGTCCGAGCGATCGAGTTCGAGACGTGACGAAGATACAGCGAGGCGCCTGCACGATCGGGAGAAAGCCCACGTCGTGGGAAACCGTTCCCGAGGCACGGCGGCGATTCACGGGAAGACTACGGGCGACCGGAACACGGTCGGCCGAAAACCAAAAGCGGTCAAAGAGAACGACGGCCGCCGTCGATCGAATCGACGGTTGCCGCACACGGCCGCCTCGATTTTACAAATCGGCATCGATGAAAACACTTTTCCGTTTCGTTTCTGCATTTTTTTTTCTGGTCGATTCACAGCCGCCGCGCTTTCATTAAACATTGCTACCGACTTGTTAGGGTTTTCAACGAGCGTCTCCTCGTGAAAACTTCTTCGTCGATGTTCAATTTTTTCCAATACACTCCTTCATGCCCGTTGAAAAATTTCAGTTCTCGGTGCTTCGGTTTTTTAGCGCTCTGCGGACGACGAGGAGTGAAAACTCGTCGGCGGAACTCGGTTCGCCGAAGACTAGAATTGTGACGGACTGTGCGCGTCGCCAGAGAACACAAACAGTTAGTAGTCGTGTGTTTTCTGGCGATTTGCATTTATATGTACAGGGATGTTTTGAATGGACTCCGGTCGATTTTTTTTTTAATAATTTCTAAGCAAAACATCGAATTATTTTTAAGTTCGAGACCGCGCGTCGCAAAAAAATACCTTGTTTCGTGTAGCTGCAGTTAGTTATCAAATTTTTGAAATCGTTTTTAAGTATGGACATCAAGGAATGATTCCTGGACCGTGCCTCGATTCCGCCAGTAACGAGCCAAAGTAATAATAAATGTACGGAGTTGTCCATTCGAGTGACGTTTCCTATTTTAAAGCGTTCGAAAGGAATCTTTGAAAGTTGTGGCGCCGAAGGTTGAAATTTGCTGTTATCTTTTGCTTTGAATATGATCGATCAAAGAACGCGGTATTAGTCTAGTCGATAAGAAATATCATCTTTAGCATTTCTCTCTCTCTCTCTCTCTCTCTATATATATATATATATATATATATATATATATATAAATATATATATATATATATATATATATATATATATATATATATATATATATATATATATATATATAAATATACATATATAAATATATATATATAAATATATATATATAAATATATATATATATATATATATATATATATATATTTATATATATATATTTATATATATATATATTTATATATGTATATTTATATATATATATATATATATATTATATATTTATATATATATATATATATATATATATATATATATATTATATATTTATATATATATATATATTATATATTTATATATATATATATATATTTATGTATAAATATAAATATATATATATATATATATATATATATATATATTTATATATATATATATATAATATATATATATATATAATATATATATATATATATATATATATTTATATATATATATATATATATATAATATATATATATATATATATATATATATATATATATACATACACATATACACTAACACATGTTTACATGTCGCCAGCATTTAATGCACAGTGCGCAACACCCTACGTATACGTCTCGGGAATTTCACGAGCAGTCAACAAGAAACATACTTTTGTGTCACCGGACGGCAATGCGTTAGCTGGTGATCACAGTAATGAAAGAAAAATCGAAAATAAAGTCCACGCTGAGAATAGCGACGAGTCCGGTCCTTGGACCGCGCGGACTTTTTGCACACATCTGGAAAAAAATTAACGACTGCAATTCTTTCGCCACAAAAACTATTATGCACTCAAGGTCGCGACATTGGCGACGAGGAGGTTCGTGCATCTCGATCTCGTACCAACGGTGTATAAACACACACACACACACGCATCCGTACACGTGTGTGTATATATATATAGAGGGGGAGAGATGCACGGGCGATTCGCCCGAGATCAATCGTCGCCGAGCGCACGGCGCAGCGTTACCACTTCTTCCGCTCGTCGTACGAGATACACACACGCACACACACGAGCGTACGTTCGTATATATATATATCGAACACACGTCTCACCTACAAAATATAAAATATTGTCAAACAGTTACAGTTAGGTTATTATACGAAACGCGCGCGCGGCGGCATGTGGTCTCGGCTCGTTCGTCTCGCACGCAAACCGGGCCTCGCGCACATTCCTCGCTGAGCGCATTCCTCTTCACGAACCGCACGCACTCGCGCGCGCATCGACGCGGTCCGAATTCGAACGCGAGTTAAGAGTGGCCGCGTCCGTACCGCCGGCGTGTCGGTCGCGTCGACGTCGACGTCGCGGAAGTATGCGCCGCGAGCGCCGCGTCGGGACGTCGGTCCGGTACCGTTCTGAGTGACAATGGCCGCGGGTTCGGTGATCGTGTACGTTGCGGCCGTGTGTGCGATCGCGGCGATCGGACGGACGGCGCGCGAGCCGGCCGGACACGTCCGGCACGGCGGACCGCCGCCGATCGCGCTCCGGCCGCCCGGAACGCCGGACGACGGTCGAGCGGGCGACGCCGCGTCCGCCGATCTTTCGAATCGGACGAGCGGCGCGAGTGCGTTCGACGGCCGCGTGTCCGACGATCGGGCGGGCGGCGGACCGGTCGGAGGCGCGCCGGTGTCGGCGAGGAATCGGACGGGCGGCGCGTCCGTCGGACGGACGTCGCCGAACCGGAGCGACGACGACGGAGCGGGCGGCGCGCTTCTCGGCGTGCTGTTCCCGAACAGGACGCGCGACGCCGCGTCGGTCGGGGATCGACGACGGGACGGCGCGGAGCGACCGAACGCGAGGAGCGTCGACGCCGCCGCGGCGCCGAATCGAAACGAGAACGTGCTGAAGGTCAGAGTCGTGTTCGCAAGTCCGGACGGGAAGTCGCCGGCGGACGCGACGGAGCGGACGCGATCGGCGACGGCCGTGGTGGACGTCGACCGTGACGGCGGTGCGAACTCGACCGTAGGCGACGACGCGCTCGAATCGGAGCCGGCCGCGGCGCACGGCGGCGAGCAGCTGCCGCCGACGCATCCGGACGGCCTGTCCGTCGACAGTGCGGTAAGTACGCTTCGCCTGTATTCGAACCGTCGACCGTTTCGCTCCGTGCACGCGAGCGGATCAGTGTATCGGGACGATCGGTGAATCGTCCTCGTTCGAGAATCGCAGATCTGAATTGGCGTTCCTCGTTTGTTTTATTCGTTCACAAGATATTTTTTTTTCATCCGACGAGCCGTCAAAAATTGAAATATTCCAATGAGAACGACAACGTCCCAGCATGCACTCGTTTATAAAATAACCGTCAACTGTCAAAATAACATCGACCAACGCCTGCTTTAATCGACGCGATTCTTCAAACGGAACATCATTTCAAAATATTTATCGCTGTCGAGATTTCAATTCAAAATTTATACATACATACATATATATATATATATATATATATATATTAGACAGACGTCACAATCCGCGCGGAATACCGAGAAAACAGTCACACTTGCAACGGTTTAATGGCCATGTCCGTGATTCTTCGACCGCACGTCGACGCAATTCGTTATAAATGAATGATCAAGGGAGACAGAATCGCCGAGATGTGCACGCTCGCAGCTCGATGACTAACGCGTACAGCGTGCGCGGATAAAATCGGTGCACTGACGACGGCCTCGTTCCACCGAAACCGAGAAATCCGACAGGACGGGCCACGAGAACGGACGACGTTCGATGTGTATAAAACCGACGGTGTCCTTAAGAGGCGACACGAGAGCGTCGCGAATCGACTCGGCGCCTCTAAGTCGAATCAGTCACGACCCTGTTTTAGATTCAAATATTTTCGAGTCGGAGAGGAGGCACAGGAGGAAAAAAACCCGATCGTCCGTCCGCCACCGCTGACGACACCTCTTGCCCAACGCACGAATTAAAAAGTAATTATTTCGGAATCGGTCGTTCATTACACCAGATGCGCTCCTTCCATGCGTCACGCTCGACGACGGGGTTGCGAAATACATCGGGTTTCTCAATCGGCACATCGAGTCAGTCATTCTCCAAGGCGTACGGAACAGAACGAGATCAACGCTCGTACGTGTGTTTCATCTGGTAACGAATCGCTGTCGTGCTTCTATCGTTTAAACGAATGTCTATGCAGTTGTTTTCTTTTCGTTTGTTTTAACGAACGTTCGTGTCTGTAAAACTGAAAGACAGTCTCGAAATCCCTTAATCCGACGATATAATTTCGGTCCCGCAAACGGCCTTCGTCCTCGAAGACCAGCTGGCCGTCTGTCCTCCGCTGCCAGTTCCGGTACGAACGTCATCTTCAGTTAAATTTTCGAAATTCGATCGTTCTTCTATTTTTTTTTTAAAAAATAAAAACCTAACGATCGATTATCGTACATTCCGGTGCACTTGCGCACGTTTTGAAGCCACAGGCCGCGTGACTGCGTATGCAGTGGGGATTTTTGAAAACAAAAACAAAACCGAAACCGTACGACGCGATTTTCGACCGTTTCGACGGAAATGACGTCTTCATCTGATAAAATGTCGGCCCGTTCTCGTTTTTATCTCCGAATACAGGACCCGTGCACGCTCTGGCGGACGGATCCGATATAAAAAGAAAACGTAACCGAATACAGAAACAATTTACTGCTCGAGTTACGAATCGTGACTGATCAGTTGTTTTGTTTTTTTTTTTTTTTAAAAAAAAAGAAAAACGATCGTACCGATTGTTGACGTTAACGGAAACCTAGACGGCGTTGTGAAAAGCAAACAATGAAACGAAATAAGATTTGTTTTGTCATAGGTATCGTGATCACTATTTTCAACGATGTGTTAGGCTCGCCTGTTTGTTTTTATTTTATCGAAGGAGGCTACGGATTTGCGTCGTGGTTCAGGCGTCCGTTTCTTTTTTGTCGGTTCGCGCGCCGGCTGTGATTTTCGACGATCCGGAGCGGATTCAGACGAGGTTTTTTTTCCTAGAAAACAGTAATGCTAGTTCTTCTATGTAGGCGGGCGTTCGTGTAAATCCGTGCGCGCGTGCGTGTGTGTGAATGCGCATTCCTCGACCGGACCCCATTCGCTTGGCCGTGCAGTACACAACTTTCAGTTTTTGTACAATTACATACTTCGTTAGCACCGATAATTCATTTCGTGAGGAGTAATAGATACGGCACACACGATGAGCCCTGTGTAAACACTAACGTGCGCCAATGCGTTTCGAGTACAGGGCCGTACTGCCGATCTGGTCGCACGCCTCTCTTCCGGTACGGGGAACGGCGTCGCGACGGTCCGTCTAAGAGCCGTCGTTTCAGAATCGACGGATAGAGAGAGAACTGCACTCTCCGATCACTCGTCGAAAATTTAAATACGGATCGACTGATACGACAGAGAACGGTCGTTTTGTAAATTCGAAGGGGGAAAAAAAACGATTTCATTCGACACCGCTTCAGTTAATTAACAAACATAGCCTACTTCTAACGAATTGTCAACGTGTTTCGAAATCTATCACCGTCAACGCCAACTGCTATATATACACACAAACAAATCACTTCCGTCAACCACGGCCGCTGCTATCGAACGCCGAACGTTTTCAATACCTGCTCGTTCTTTGTTCGGATCGAAACACTTGCTCGGAATTTCATCATCCCTGGCAATTACTAGATTTTTGCTGTGTTTTTTTTTCTTTTCAAATCCGCTCACTTCTCGAGAACGCTCGCTCGAAAACGGAGCATTCACTTATCTAATAAATAGACCCGCCGCCCAACCTGTGCGGAACGGGTCAAGGTTTGATTACCGTTACGATTGTTTCGACAGACTTTCATTCAGTGCAAATATTTGCATTCGAATCAATTAATAAAGCGTCGGTGCCCGTGCGCGCGCGCGTCACGAATACATGTTCACGCACGCACACATGCACAAGAGCTAATGAAAGGAAATCGGATCGAGGACCGAGCTCTAGACGGACCGAAAAGTGTTCGCCTATTCATTCGTCCGTCCGTTCGTTCGCGGTCGTTTACGTTCCGCAAGAGGGTGGCGGTGTCTCTGTCGATCGGACGATGCGAGGTTTTTACGATCGCCGGCCGTGTCTCATCGTTGTCATCGTCGTCCGTTTATGGCGCTCGAATCGACGGACCCGTACGGATAAGTGGGTCGTCGGCTTACAGGCCGAAATGGATACAGAGCGCTGTACGTGAGAGCGTCCGTACGGTCCGTTTGTCTTCGACGTGCGGATCCGTGAATCTGTTTCACAAATCTCTCTCTCTGTATATATATACATATATATATATATAAGTAAGGCGTACAAATTAATCAGATACCTTTTTCATAGAAACCGAATGTTTATTTATGGAAAAATGGAGTACATTCCCCGTTATACTTTGCTCCATCTGTCGGGCGACTGACGGATCCCCCGTCGAAAAAACGTCCCCCGTTATCTGGGATAGGAAACCCCGAGGATAGGATCCGCGAACGATCTGTTCATCCTCGTAGAGGGACTGTTCGGCGTGCAGTTTCGGCTGGTGGCATCACATTGGACAATTTCCTTTTTGAGATTCCGATGGAAGTGTTCTTACTGTCACTGGTGAACGATATCGTGCGATGGAGCAAAACTTCTTTGTGCCTGAAAGTGTCCGACGAGGTCTACAGCACACGTGGTTTCGAATGGAGGGCTCCACGACGCGCGCACCTCGCGCTACGATTCGAGCACTTCCTGTCCGAATAATTTTAAAATTCGATCGCATCGATTGTTTTCTTTGGTGTTGCTTAAAGCAGACGATCTGCACGGGGACGGAAACCGATGGAGCTCGAGCTTCGGGGCACCGCTTTGTGAGCGGCCCCGCATCGAACGGGAATTAAAGAAAAATGCGTCGTACAAACGAACAAAACATGCGAGGAGCAGATATCGAAAAACCATAGGCAGAGGGTCGACGGACTGACACACGGATCCCGGCCGCAACGTGCCATCCCTCTGATTACGGACGATTTGTATTCAGAGGTCCGTCGACGGTCGAACATTCTGTCGTGTCGGCAGTGAAAAAAACGACACACACACACACACACAGACAGACAGCCAACGATTCCGAGCGTTTCCTGTACGGCGAACAACAGTTAGAACAACAGTTTCTTTCTCGCACGGCGGTCGGACGCGTCGAAATCGGCGGACCGGTGACCTTGATAGCGGCGCGGTGCGCTCCTACTCGACGGCAGATGTGCTCTCGAGGAGCACCGTTCGATTTACGGTGACACGGATCGACGTACGTGCCGCGCGCGCGCGCGCGCGTGTGTGTGTGTGCACAGAGGAATTTAGAATATGCGTTAATCGATAATTAGTGTGGAGTGTGACTCATCGTGCGACCGCGGACCGTGTTTCGGTTTCTACTTAATCGATCCGGGATCCGATGACTATGCCATTACAGTGTGTGTATTTTTCGGTGAAACGGAATCGAACGTCGAGCCGGTATGCGCGCACACACACACACACGTACCCGTACGATCCGAACGTGTGACGTCACCGATGCTCAACACAATTGTAGGCCGAGGCGGAATCGACGGTGCTGTGGTTTCGTTCGATCTAACGGAACCGGATCGATCCGATCGAACGATGATACGTTTCTGTTTCGACGGACGAAAATCGTCAACGCACACTCGCGCGCGCCGAAAACAGAGAGTGCCGTGCGTGCATTTCTCCGAAAAACAAAAAAACCGTCCGTACGTCAGAATCGGTCGTCCGATCGACCCCGCGTCTTCGACTTCGATCCCGACACGCGCGCCGGCCGTCTCGCTCACAGAAATGTCATCTTCGTGGTTGTTTTTTTCTTTTTTGTTTTTACGGAACGCCAGCCGCCTCGTTCTTTTTTCTTGTCGGCCGACGCTGTCGTGCGATCGGGTCTCTTTAATCGAATCGCGCCACCGGATCGATGAAAGTTATTTCGACGATTAATCGAAACGAGCGACGAAGGTGCGATCGGTGCTAATGATACTCGAACAGATAAACGCTCCCGATGATGTACGTGTTTGCTGAACTTTCTAACGCAATAACCATTATGTGTCGACAAATTTTACTTTTCCATTCTATCATCGTTGTTTATTATTATTATTATCATCATCGTCGCCATTTTTTGTCATATTCAGAGAGCGACTACCTTTTTCTATCAATTCTGACCGACTGAAATATAATACAAGGTCGTGGGATAGTGTTTTGTTTTTTTTTTCTGTCTTTGTGTTGTCTCGTTCACAGCACTCTGTTTTACGGTTAGCCGATATCGTTCGCACGCCGAGACATGCGACTTTTCAACGACGATTTCTGTGCATTTCGACGTCGCCTTAACTGTAAAGACTTGTAAGCGAACGAACCGCTCTATGAACGTATTCGCGGGGACAGCGATCACGTCGCTCCCGATCGAGCGGATCGGTCGCGAGCGAAGCGACAGAACGGGCTCGGCACGCGAGACGTCCGAGTTCGTCGAAGCGCACGGAGACGGATCCGTGTATCGAGGTCCGTGTCGGACGTCGACACGGGAGCCACATTCGTCGAGGGGACGAGCGGCGTGCGATTCAGGGCGACGGAAGTATCCGGCTCGGAATCCGGGCCGGTCCGGCTCCACAGAGTCTCGCTCCCATCCTGGTCACACGTCTCCGACAATTAACTCGCTCGTATAAGCGTGCGTGCGCTTGTGTGTGTGTGTGTGTGTGTGCACATGTGTGCGTATTTGTGTGAAAAAGGGCCGAGCTTAATTAGATTTTCGTGTTATCGGCATGAAAGTACTGTACAGATGTGAAACGGTTTGTTGTCTTATCGAATCATGCACGCGCGCGCGCGCGCGTGTGTAGGTTTTTGTTGATCCGTCGACTAACCGTAAGAAACGTGCAGACGTGTAGGTAGCCTCGGTTCACATTTAACGGATCGTTCGAATTCCACAAATAGCACAGTGCGACAGATGGACGCGCGGCGAGACGGTGTTCTTCGGCGACAGGTCGACGGATTCAATCCGGTCGATTATCAAATGGTACGCACGCACGCACACGCACGTCTATGAAAGAGAAGAAAAAAAACGACCGTGCTATCTTCTGATCTCGCAACAGGATGCATCTGATTAGTGAGAAAGAACAGTTCCGATTGATTTCAATAACCGGATACACGTTTCGAGAAGTGTCGACCGATCGAGCGTGCTACGGACAGAGAAACAATCGAACGGATCGGATTGTTTATGAAGCGGGTGAAAAATGATCGAGACGCGCGTGTAAGTGGGCTGCGCGCGTTGAAATTACATTACAACGCCTGCTTCGAACGTCATCTTTGACAGCTTTATCGCGAAATGTATTTTTTTTCATTTATTTCCTCTTCGGGTGTGTTAAATCGGGGATACGCTCTGTGTGTATGAATGTATGTGTATGTATATATATATATATATATATATATATATATATATATATATATACATACATATACGAAATGAAATAAGAGGAATAGAACGTGCGCAAGTCGATAGATCCGACTCGATGCATCATCATCATCGAAGAACAATTCGAAAACTTTCAAAACACACACACACGGCCGTTCGAAGAGAAACGTAATCTTGACCTAGGTATGTACGACGATCGCGCAGAACACACACCGGTATGTCACAAGTTCAAGAGCGTACGCGTAACGCGTGACGCAAGCGGTCGGGACCGCCGCGTCTCGAACCCGCGTTCAAACGGGGAAGGCGGCCGGCGTCCGCGCCGAGCGACGCGACGTGCGGCCCGCGCGCGATCGTACCGGGCGCCCGACGCGGCCGACCAACGAAAGTCGAACGTGGCGCCGTCTCTCTCGTCGCTCGTCTCGTTTCCACGGCACGCGGCGGCGGCGGTTTATGTGTGTCAGTGAGACATTTCGTACGTACGAAACGACGACGACGACGTTCACGCGTGCGCGGCGGCACGCGTACAGCGCGGCCAACGCGATTCGTCCGTTCGGGAACCGCGAAACAAAATCGAACGATAAACAGAACGGATTTCTTTGCAAACGAACGGACGGACGGCGGCAGTGAGGGTAGATCGATCTCGTGTTCGATTTCTATTATTCCGATGCGAATGGGGAGTAGATCCGGCGAACTCGTCCGTCGACGTCGTAGCGAACTCTTTGAAAGTACGGCGCCCTCTGCCGTCTAAAAGCGCCACTGCATTTGACCTGAATACGCCCTCCCCTCCCCCCCGGTCGACCTTCGGCGACTCGAGACAAAGTCGTACGAGATTCGAACGTTCCACGCTGTGATTCTCTCGTAATCCGTGAGTCGGGTACACGGCTCGCTTCACGCCGACGATCGCCCGCCCCTGATCCGGGAACGAACATACTCTGCCCACAGACACTCATTCTCAGCTTACACGAGACATTCACGATCACTAATGAGCGCTGACCGCGTGTGCCCGTACAGGAGCAGCTGATCACGAAGCAGGGATACGCGGCCGAGAGCCATCAGGTCGAGACAGAGGACGGTTACCTGCTCCGGATCCATCGGGTCCCGCACGGCCGCAAAGCGCACAAGATCAAGAGCAAGTCGGGCCGACGGCCCGCCGTCCTCGTCCATCACGGTCTCCTCTCGTCGTCCGACATATTCCTGCTGAGATCGGCCGAGAAGGATCTCGGTGAGTGGCGCGCGCGCGACGGATCGGACGAGCGACACGCTCGCGGGCCGGTCGCGCTCCACGTACACCGTCGTCCGGAGGCGCGTCCGCGCTCTGAACGCGCGCGGCATCGCCGCCGAAGTGCGACGCGCACGCGCCGCGGTGTACGCGGAGTCGACCGGGCGCGAGGGCGCGCACGTTCGGCCGCGGATCCGGGTACAGGCTCGACCGTTCTCCGCAGGGTACCTGCTCGCCGAGCGCGGCTACGACGTCTGGTTCGCGAACTCGCGGGGCAACACGTACTCGAAGAGGCACGTCTCGATGTCCGCCGCCGACCCGTCGTTCTGGGCGTTCGGGTGAGTAGGCGACGCGCGCGCGCGCGCGGTCCGCCGCCCGCGCGCCGTCGCGACTAACCGCGTCGAACCGCTGTCCGCCGCCAGACTGCACGAGATCGGCCACTACGACCTGCCGGCCGTCGTCGACTACGTGCTCAACGTGACCGGCAACAGCGACCTGTTCTTCGTCGGCCACTCGATGGGCGCGACGATCAGCTACATCCTGTGCTCGACGCGGCCGGAGTACAACGACAAGTTCCGGCTGATCGTCAGTCTCGCGCCGGTCGTCTACCTGAGGCCGAAGACGCTGTTCCTGAACATGCTCAGCAGCGCCGTCGCGTACTTCAAGGTGAGCGCGACGCGGACGACCCGGCGATCCGCGCGCGGCCGTGACACGTTCCCCGTTTCCAGGACGTCGTGCACAGCCGCGGGACGTTCGAGGTGCTGCCGCAGACGCCGTTCTCGGCGAGGCTCGGCCGAGCGCTGTGCCGGGACGGCTCCGTCACGCAGTCGCTCTGTCTGACGATGATCTTCATCATGGCCGGCGTCGACTACGAACAGATGAACACGGTACGCGGCCCGCTCGAACCGATCGTCGACGCGAGCGACCGGATCCGCGCCGCGCCCGGCCGTCTGCTGCGCGCCCGTGCCGACGATACGTTCCGTCCGCGGGGTCCGTGGCCGCCGCCAGGCGACACTACTGAAACGTCGTTTTCGGACCCCTCTCTCTCTCTCTCTCTTTCTCTTTTACTCGTCTGTTCGCTGTTGTCGCGCTCGTTTTTCACGCACGCGTCGAACACACAAAACGGACTGACCCGAGTCTGTGGTTTGTTGTTTCGACAATGTCTCAAAAGAGTTCAAATTCAAAAACATTTCACTGAACATGATTTATGGCAGATGGCCTTGTGCGGCCGGTTTAATATTTGATGTCACGGCGGTGCCTTCACCGTTGCCGGTAGTTACCCGCGATTTCTTACTCGCTAGTATTGCACGATGGCGTTTGATTGTCTGATTTAATTGTCTGTGATACCCGGGAATTTTTTTCAGAAAACCAGGAGTGTTTCTCAAGAGAAAAGAAAATATGTGTTTTCTGTTGAACGTGTCTGTCCCATAAACGGAGACTTGACTGTACGTACATCGGTAACAATTGACATTTATGTACTGTTCATATTACATATACATATATATATATATATGTATATATATATGTATATATATAAATGCAAAATATATTAATTCAATGCGACAGCGCACCACCGGTTTCGTTCATTCACCCGTGTTATCGAGTAAAATCGAATTGAACTTCTAATTAACAAAGGTCCGGAAAATACCGGGTCTGTAAGGTGGACTGTACACATACCTCCTGATTCCTTTTAATAGGACACTTATCCGTACATTTCCTGCAATAACTTCAAATTATTTGGGTAAAACGGGTGACAGGAAATTTTAAATCTAGCGCTCCGAAATAACGACCTACTATTAGCGACCTTTTTTTTGGCGAGTTCGTTGGTGCTGATCGTGAGGTGGTGTGGTGGATTTGTTCTTCTTAAGCCCTGTCTGGGAAAAAATACTATCGGCGCCACGCGTCGAGCCTGAAGAGCGTCTCGCCGACTGCGAGACGAACCAACAGAGGCCCGACCACGCCTACGCTACTAATTTCCCTGGCGATAAGAGCCAAGATATGGCACAGAAACAGCGAGATCGCCGCGAATGCACGACAAAGGCTAGATAAAACGGATCGAATCCGAAGGCTCGACCGCACACGACAGGATTACATAGCAGATTGGCCGATGTCGGACGAAAACCGAAAACCGTCAGAAAAAGAGAACCCGCGCCGCTCGCCTCGAGGTCGTCGCGACGCCGTGTGGACTCGACGTGGCGGCGCTAGTAGTACGTCGTCATTTCCGAGCGCTGGTTTTAAAAATTCTCATCGTCGCCCGTTTCACGCGAGTGTTTTCAATATTTCGCACGATTCACTCGAACGACGCATATTCTCTTTTCGGCCGTTTTTCGCACCGAACAAGAACGACGAACGTTACCGGATCAGATTAGTTTGTCGACGTTTTCAATATGCGCGCGCGAAGAACGAGCGCGACAAGAACGGACGGACGAGCGTGTGTGTGTGTGTGTGAGAGAGAGAGAGGTCCGAGAACGACCGGCCGGCGGTGTCGTACAGAACCCCTAACCGGGAAACGTATCGGCGGTGCAGGCGAGCAGCGCGGGGCCGGTCCGCGTGCGGAAGCGGACGGACGGACTGGCGCGCGGAAGTCGTCTAATAATCGCGTTCGAAATGTCCGCAGACGCTGCTGCCCAAGGTGCTCGCCCACTATCCGGCCGGCACGTCGTGGCAGGTCGTGATGCATTTCCATCAGTTCATACTGACAGGTGAGCG
Organism: Acanthacorydalis orientalis; assembly: GCA_034766995.1. Lineage (NCBI taxonomy): Eukaryota > Metazoa > Arthropoda > Insecta > Megaloptera > Corydalidae > Acanthacorydalis > Acanthacorydalis orientalis. The sequence continues at coordinate 288,607 of CM068313.1, read as the reverse complement.
TGGCACGGAGACGGACGACGGGGCGGGCCGGACGCGCGACGTTCGATGTTCCGCTCGTCCGTCGCACGTTCGTTTGTTTTTTAATCTCTGTTTCCGTTTCCGGAAGGCGAGTTCGGCCAGTGGGACTACGGCGAGGCGGAGAACATGAAGCGGTACCGTCGGCAGAGGCCGCCGCCGTACGATTTCGACAAGGTCACCGCTCCGGTCTCGATCCACTACGGCGAGAACGACTTCCTCGCGCCGCCGGAGGTAACGCCGAACCGACTCGAATCCGTGCGGGTTCCGGTCGACGACGGCCTCTCTCGCTCGCTCGCTCGCTCGCTCGCGCCCCCGTCATTCGCCCGGCGGTCGCGGAGACACGCTCCGCAGACTCGACTCGATCGCGCCAGTAGTATTTCCGAGCGCGAGTTTCAAAATTTCCTGTCACCCGTTTCGCACAAATAGTTCGATGTCTATCCCTGAACGCTGTCTCTCGGCGAATCGTACCGTGGATGTTCAGACAGATCCGTGGCGCTCGGTGCCCGGTAAAAACCGGTGCTTTTCACGACGCCGCCCGTTCTCCCGAGCCTCGACGCGAGCGCCCGCCGCGATCGCCTTTCGTCCGAGACCAGACACCCGTCGCCGCACACACGATACCCCCCCCCCCCGTAAAACGTCGACCGTTTCCGTTCCAGGACATCGTGAAACTCGCGCTCAAGATTCCGAACCTCGTCGGGATGTTCAAGGTGCCGCACAGCAAGTTCAACCATCTCGACTTCCTGTGGGCGAAGGACGGCCGACAGCTGCTGTACGACTTCGTGATCTCGCTGATCGACAAGTACAGGTAGCCGCGCGCCGGCCGAGCCGGCCGTGTCTTCCGGTCCGAATTCCGATCGACGGATTTACCGGACAGTGTCGGCCGTTCGAGAGCGCGTCCGAACATTGTGCTGTCGGATCCGGACGCCCGCCGCTCGTCCCGTCGTCCGAGACGGGCCCGTCCGCACGGATCGTCCGACGTCTATTTATTTATTTATTTATTTATTATTGCGGTCGAGGCAGTGATTGAAAACAATACGAGTGATCGGCAGTTAAGTGGGAGGTGGGCGCGACGCCGCTGAATTTGTAAATACGGAAAGTTTCGAACGGCGTTGCCGTCGGATCCAAGCACGTGTGCCGTTCCTGTTTCGGCAACGTCGTCGCGTGCAAGTTACCCGAGTCATACTGTACATAGTGTTTTGTGCCATACTAGTATTCGTAAATCATCGCATCCGTGCATGCTTGCGTGTGTATGTGTGTGTGAGAGAGAGGTGTGTGTCAGCGATCAATAAATCAATTTCGTAAATAACTGTGTCATTCATTCAACCGCATCCGAATTTCAGGTCGACGAATCGCCTATCTTTTCAGATCGGCCACCCGATACGTCGAGCACTTTGTACGGAACAGTCGGGGGTGCCTTGGAATGGATTCCATTTTTCCGTTAAAAAAAAAGACCGTCGAATCGCTGTACGAAAAACAGCGCGCGCGCCAGAACTGCGACTTCCCTGCCGTCAGGCAAAATGCGATCGATTTTAAGGGCATCGTGTACCATGCCATGATAATTGGACGGTTTCACTCTTGTTTGTGTACAAACGGTTACAAGGCTTTCAAAAATCGAACATGCAAGAAAAATGATACAAGATCAGAATAGTGGAGAGGTGTGAGGGTGCTGATGATGGTCTCCCTCTCTCTCTGTTTCTGTATGTATATATATATATATATATATATATATATATATATACATATATGTATATATCCCATATATAAACCTATACCAGCTGTTCGATTAGCCGCTAATACAATTGCAGGCCATCTATTATTAACTTTATCAGGCAATACTGGAAACTCATGCGCCTCACATCCTTTATTTATTTTGATTTTTACTCAGATTCTTTCATTAATATCATAATCAGCGGTCGATATATTCAAGAGAAGCGAACTAATGTCGACGCGTGCAAACCGCCCGTTTCATTTAGTAGACCAGTGATTCTCAACATTTCTTTCGTCGCGGCACACTTTTAATAATTTAAACGTTTTGCGGCACGCTGACAATAAGATAAATTTAAAAGAATTTCACTCGGTCAGTTGACCGATGCGCCTACAATACGTTTTGTAAAAATACCGTACGATAATAATTTTAGTCTCTCTCTCCACCATTTAGTCGAACTCTCCACCATTCTTTATAAATACCGAATCGTGTTCATATAGAATAAATACGAGTGACGATAACGAAATACGAAATAAGATCTAAGATTTCACGCGGCCATCGATCCGAACGCGCAGAGCGGTCGGCGAAAGTAAACATTCTCCCTGACAGACATTCGATCGTTTCGAAACGGAACGTATTAGAAGCGATCCGGGTGTCCTGTTCGTCGGGAGCGCTCCGAACCGGCCTACTAGACAAAACCGTCGTGCCAGCTTCGATCGAGTAGACGATGGCATGCGACGTGGACCCGCACGTCACGTTTAAATCGATGCATACGAAAACCGACTGAGAGAATTTCGGGGCGCGGGGGGGTCGGAACAAGGCTGCGTCCTTGCAGCGAATCTCGAACGTTCGACTGTTTCTCATTTTATACAAAAAAAAAAAAAAAAAAATAGTTCGGAGTCGATTGTCGAATATTACAAGCGACGCCGGTACCAGAACGACTCGTTCGTAATCATATCTATAGCCGAACCGAATCGACGCACATACCCGGTACTCGGAACCAGAAAGAAGAACTGTTGCGATCGGTGCAACTATCTCGTTCTATTCTACGAGCACCCGTATCGCTCTGACTCTCTCGGCATCTATTCGATACACACTTTTTTGATATACAACTTTCGACGAGAATTCGCTACCGAGTGGCGAAAACAAACGGACCTCGACCGACGATAAAATCTAACAATATACACAGAAATACGCCGAGCTCGACTCACCACCGTTCCGACGTCCACTGGCCGACGGACGGCCGCACGTCGCCGCCGCCGCACGCGACGTCGGACATTTTCTCCATCGTCCGCCGAAGAAACCATCGGAAACACACGGTCGAAACTCGTCGCCGCGCTTGTCCGCCGCGGCATCGGACGACGTTCGATCGCGAAACGACTCGACGTCGCGCCGCGCGCGGATTTCGCGCGAGCACGTCGCGAAGAACGACGCGGACGAGCAGCCGCCGGCGCGAACACACGCGCCGTGCGTTTTCTGCGTGCGAGCGCGAATGCGACGGCGAGAGATCGCGAAACGAAAACTGACAGCGCGCACTGAACGAAAAACAAAACACGCCGACCGCCGACACAGGAATGCGTCGTTCGTTCGGTTGCACTCGCGGCAGACTAGATACTTACTCGACGTGTATCGGTTCGATAATGGAATAATTATATCACGGCACGCTCGATGCACACGTACGCGCGGATTGTGTAAGCTCGGGTGGTGTGGCGACTGGAGCCTATATATACATATATATATCTATATATAAACATTTTTCATATTTTATGGTATCGAAAAAAATAGAAATAATAGGCGATATCTTCTGATTCTTTTTTTAGAAATCACTCTATTATGGGTAATATATATGCTAGAACTAAAAAGAAAGTAAACATATTACTCGCTCACATAGGCACACGCACAGATATATAAATATATATATATATATACATATATATACATATATAGAGAGAGAGAGACAGAGAGAGGGAGAGAGGTAGGTCTTAGAAGAACAGTAAATATTATATATGCCCTTTGAAATTTATTCATATATTATAATTATTTTTATTATACGCTCCTCTTTATCTTTCTCTTTGTACACTCATAGACACACACACACACACACACATATATATATATATATATATATATATATATATATATATATATATATATATATATATATTTATATGTATGTATATATATACATATAAATATATATATATATATATACACATACATATATATATTATTTCAGAGAAGAGAAATAACTTTTTTTATTTTTTTCCCTTTGAAATTAAGGAAAAAACGATCAAAAATCAACTTTCGGCCATAAAAGTTGTATTTAGTAATAAATAATATTTTTTTTACTAGAAAACGATTCTTTTTAGACTAAATAATTGATTGATAATAAAAAGTTTGTTTTAAAAACAGTTTCAAAAATTTCGATTTTCGGACATGAAAAAAACCACGACCTAGAGTATGCAAAATTTGGCGAAAAATCGACGTTTTCCAAAATCAATTTCCTTGATCCACAATCAAAGATCTGACATAAAATCGTAGAAATCACTCGTTAGAATCTTATTTTCGAATATGAAACAACATTTATTTGCAGAAAACTGATTTTCAGGCTTCATAACCATCGGTTCAGAACAAATTTCCTTTTTTCGTTCTTAAACGCTGTTTTAAATGAAAATATTCATTTTTTTCACTGAAAATATTTATTCGGAACGTAATGATAAATAGTATATTGAAATTCTGTAACTTAATGAAGATAAATTCAAACGTTCTCGTTTTTTAGATTTTGTAAGAGAATCAAAAATGGTAAAAAATCAATTTTCGGCTGTAAAAATCGTATTTGCCTATAACTGGCGACAGTTTTGCCGGAAAATGATTATTTTCATACAAAATAATAGATTGATAATATAAAAATTGATTAATATTCAGTTTTTAAAATTTCGATTTTTGGACATGAAAAAAACCACGACCTAGAACAACATTTAACACCCTGAACAACCCTGAAACAACATTTATTTGCGAATATAAAACAACATTTATATATATATATATACATTATATATATATATATATAAAACATATATATATATATATATATATAAAACATATATATATATATATATATATATATATATATATATATATATATATATATATATAATGAGAGAGAGAGGTACATCGTCACAGATGACGCATAAATGAAATCTTAGTAAAATAATTACACACAGGGATATAGATTTTCACTTCAAGTTAATGATACTAATGATCATAGCTGTCGACGCGCCCATTAGCCTCTAATATCTGTCTGTATATGTACGCAAGGATATATTTTACAAGAAATAAATACCAAACATTCTCTAAATGTGTGACCTTTTTTTCGGTTTCTCTTTCTCAGATAATTTGCAAGAAAACGAACACAAGTTACCAGTGTCAAATAAATGAAGTCTGTTAATAACACAGCACACTCGATATTTAATTACTGTTTATAACATACAACAAACAATACAAATATAATATGAATCGAAGCACACTTAATATATCTAAGATATATATATATATATATTTATATGAATGTATGAATGTAAATAAAAAGAATTTATAATATACCATACTTCAACTTCAAAAAAATACATATTTTATTTAATTGAAAACAAAAAGAAAACAAGTTACCAGTGTTTAATAAATGAAGTCTGTTAGAAACACAGCACACTCGATATTTAATGACCGTATACTCGATACAAATGACATACAAATCGAAGCACGCTCGATTTATGTGTTGTATGTGTTTGTAAATATATATATATATATATATATATATATATATATATATATATATATATAATATGTGTATATGTAAATATACATATTTTAGTTATTAGTAATATTTGGCCTTGAGATAACATATAATGCGTCGGTGAAAAGGGGGTAATTAATGTATACATTGCCATCGTTCATGAGCATCTACGAATTCCGTTAAATGTTCTCGACCGACTGCACCACCCGCTGGCCGAGTGCGCCCTTTTAAGAACGTCCGTACGTGATCTAAAGCAGACAGAGTGTTCGAAGACGTGCACCGTCTCACATCGATCGAGAACGATGCTCGCGATAAGCGGACGGGCGACGAGACGTCCGGGACGAGTCTTGTGTCTGATGTCGTTCGTCGCGACGTGCTCCGTGCTCGCTCGATGTCAGACGATCTCCCAACTGGCGAGGATGAATGTGGTGCGTGGAAACGGGTCGTCGTTACCGGAAGGAAGCGGGAAAGTGACGAACGTCCTCTTCGTGTTTCGCAGACGGAGATCATCACGTGTCACGGTTATCCCGTCGAGCAGCACCGCGCCGTGACAGAAGACGGTTACGTCCTGTCCGCGTTCCGCATCCCGTACGGCGCCGTGGAGAGCGGCGCGGCCAGGAGGACGCGGCCGCCGGTGTTGCTCCAGCACGGCCTGCTGAACAGCGCGACCGACTGGGTCATCACCGGGCCGTCGAAGAGTCTAGGTAGGACGACGGTCTGACGGACGGACAGAATTAATGTGCGGAGCATCCAGAACCGGTGGCGACTCGAAAGTCTCGTCTCGGTTTCGAAACCGTCTTCGAATTCGAACACCGCGAACCACCGGACCCGCTGTTTCCGATACTTCTTCTCTCTCCCTCTCTCTGTCTCGAAACATTCACGTTTATCGCACTGCCGATCGCCAGTTTATCGATTTTTACATTTTCGTTGCAGCTTACCTGTTGGCCGACGCCGGATACGACGTCTGGCTGGGGAACGCACGCGGGACCACGTACAGCAAACGTCACGTCCGGTATTCGTCGAAGGACCCCCGGTTCTGGCGGTTCAGGTGAGCGAACCGAGCGCGGCGTCTCCCGTGTTTCGATCACGGGCAGACACTTTCGATCGTTTATGACAACGGTGGACGAACTGCGGCTCCCGGGACAACATCGGGGCGCCGTTGCCGCTTCCCCCTCGACTTTCATATCGATGATGCACAGCGGCAGAGTACGTGCCGACATCGGAACATTTTTAACGTACGGACGGGCGATTCAGATTATCTTTTCGAACGTCCATACGTGCATCGTGTGTCCGAACTGCTGTTCATGGTGGCTCTACGGCCACGGACAGTCCTTTATAAAATGCTTCGAAACTGAACAGTTCTGTCTGAATCGACGTTCGCTGGAAATTAAAATTAAAAAAAATTCGGGACGGGCGAGCGCCAGCCACTCGAACATTCGAAAATATATGAAAAGCGTCGCGCGCGGCTCTCGTTAAGACGCCGTCCACCGCAGTGCAACGAGTGCGACTGCACGGAGCACGCGCTCGGACGCTTCCGAACGCTCGTCCGTCGTGCGAAACAAACGAACGTCCGTTTCAGCTGGGACGAGATCGGGACCTACGACATCCCCGCGTTCGTCGACCTGATCCTGTCGACGACCGGCCACGAGCGGCTCTACTACGTCGGTTTCTCGCAGGGCACGACGTCGTTCTACGTCATGGCGTCGCTGCGGCCCGAGTACAACGCGAAGATACGAGCGATGATTTCGATGGCGCCGATCGCGTTCATGTCGAGGATCAAGAGCCCGCTGATGCAGATGTTCGCCAGCATCGAGGCCGGACTGAACGTGAGTAGCGCGCGCCAGAGATTGGTGTCGAAGACTCGAACAGATTGCAGGCGGGAGTTTGAGTGGTTACTTTCTCGATTTTCAATCCAAACAAATTCCAATAAGTCACGAAAATGCGATAAAGGCACACATTTAGTCATAGTCTACATATTTATTGAGACATACCGATATATATATATATATATATATATATATATATATATATATATATATATATATATATGTATATATACATATATATATATATATATATATATATATATATATGTATATATACATATATATATATATATATATATATATATATATATATATATATATATGTATATATACATACATATATATATATATATATATATGTATATATATATGTAATATATATGTATATATATATATATATATATAATATATATGTATATATATATATGCATATGTATATATATATATATATATATATATATATATATATATATATAACAGAAACATATCCAATAATGTACAAAAGACATATCAAGCGTGCTTCGATCTGTGTTACGTTTGTATCGTTTGTTACATGCGGTAATTAAATATCCGGCGTGCTGTGTTTTTAATATGAAACATTTGTTAAAAACTAGAGATTTTGTGATATTTCGTTTACACGTCGACTTTTCTGTACGGTGGCATCGCTTAAATGTCGAATTGACTGCATGCGAGACGGGAGAAACAAAACAATAAAAAAAAAGCGCGTCACAAACGGTAGCGACAGTGCCCCGCGCACAGCCGACGCCGATGTATGAATCGGCCGCGCGTCGCCGCTTCGACTGTTGAATGTTCGGATGCACGGCCGCGCGGAACCGCGAGAACGACTTCTCGGAAGCGTCGTTCCGACGTTCCACTTCGTGGCACCGGCCCCCGTCGAGTCGGAACATCGTACGAATGCGCACCCTCGGCGAACTTCCTCTTATGTTTACGCGCTGTCGTTCCTCGCCCTGCCGACGCCGGCCGTCCGGTCGCTCGGTATCGTCATGTCGAACTGTATCAGGATGACGAGGTACGTCGTCAACGCGCCGATTATCTGCAATCCGAACGTCGACGTCTAGCGGTGCGGACGCGCACGAACGAGATCGAGCTCGCTTACCGAATACAGGAGCGTGTAGTCGAGCGAGAAGAAGCCGCACGCGGAGAAACCGACCCTCTGGTGGAGGAGCTGCAGCGTGTACATCTCGGTCTGAATCAGAGAACGGCGGTTCGGTCCGGTCCGTCGGGCGCGTCCGGGCGACCCGCCGCCCGCCGCCCGCGGAACAGGGAGCGCACTCACCGGCCCCTTGAGGTCCGCGCGCCGGTTCCTCGCCCTGTGCAGCAGCTTCCTCGTGTCGTTCGCCTCGACGGCCGTCGCGTCCGTCGACCAGACGACGACGAACACGATGACGACGTGCGTCGCCGTCCACGCGACGTGCGCGAGCAGCGCGTACGTGTCGGCGGCGCCGTGGTCCTTGACGAGGTCGTAGATCCGCGACAGGATCGAGATGAACGAGATCGTCAGACAGAGCAGGACCTGGAAGCCGAACGCGAAGTTGATCGTCTTGCTGACCTCGTACAGCCGGTCGTGCAGCTCGAATATCGCGTCGAGGCGCGTCGCCGCGTCGCCGGCGCCCGGCATCTTCACAGACGCGATCGCGTCGTCGACGCGCGCCCTGCTCTTCGCGATCGCGAAGAAGTTGTCGACCCTGCGCGCGCGCGCCGTCACGAACAGCTTCGAGAACAGGCCGTTGAGCAGCGCGAACCTGTACCGGGCGAACGTCAGCAGGTCGACGAACTGGAGGATCAGCGTGCAGTAGCACAGCACCGGAAAGAAGATGCCGATCCAGTAGCCGGCGCCGCGCGCGCCGTCCGAGAGGTACTCGCACGCGAACGTCGCGCCGACGAGCGCCGCCGCGCACGCGATCGTCAGCACGACCTCGGAGCGGAGGCGGCCGTACGCGACGTCGACGCCGAGGCCGGCGAGCGCCGCGTCGATCGCGTCGAGCTCGCGGAGCGTCGCGACGAGCCGCCGCCGGTGGAGCAGGTTGAACGCGATCAGCGCGAGCGACACGACCGCGACGAGGTACGTCTGCGTCCACGCCGCGACCTGCGCGATGAAGTTCTTGTCGTCGAACTCGGCGGCGGCGGCGTCGTGCCACAGCGAGTAGTACACGGACACGTAGTACACGGCGAGCACGGTCAGCTTGTAGATCGTCTCGAGCACGTGGCTCGCGCGGATCGTCGTCGGCGTGATGTCGACGTCGGTGTACGAGATAGGCGTGAGGCCGACGAGCGACGTCACGACGCGGAGCGGCACCATCGCCTCGTAGTTGCTGGTCGGCTGCCGGATCAGGCTGTCCATCGCGCCGTTACGAGCGTGCTTCTTCGGCCTCGGTCGACCGGTCGACTCACTGACGCTCCGCACTATTCGAACGCTCCGTCGAGTGCGCGCCCCCCGCCGCACCGACGTCCCCGCCGTCACGTTCGCATTAAAACGAATTGATCGAATTGTCTGTTTTTTCATTCGCGCTCTGATGACTTCATTATTGCATTGAACGCGTCCCGGTGTAATGGACGCACTTAGTTTAATTGTCCATTATTGACAGAAGCGCGCCACTTAATGGCACTGCTAGTCTAACAGAATGACGTGCATTCATATATATTTTTTTTTACTTTCCAATAACTAATGTACATACATACACACATACATTCATATAAATATATATATATATATATATATATATATATATATATATATATATATATATATATATATATATATTAGAACATTCCCGGTACTCGTCCTCCGCATGTCACGATCGCCGCCCTTGACAACAGAGTGAGGCCTCGGCAACGGGGTATAAGTGGGTGATCGCAGAGTGCGGGCCTGCCCTACAGGCGATAAACAATTAATAAAATGACAGTGCAGAGAGGTGCGCGGGTGTGCAGGGAGAACGATCAGAGCTGAAGACGCTCTAAGTGAACTGAATATAATATAAAATAAATATTAGACGTGACTATTGTAGTATTTCATTATTAATTATCAATGTTAAACTGCGTAATCGTCGGTCTTAATAATTTCGGGCACGAATGAAAACGTGCCTGACGTATGTGTGTATATACATATATATATATATATATATATATATATATATATATATATATATATATATATATATATCGTTTTGTGCAGAAAAAAAGACCAAGAAACATCGTACGAAGAAAAACTTACAGAATTGTTGATCGTGCGGGGCTTGGATGAAACAAAACAGTTTCGTTTCTTCAATCGACACATTTCGGCACTTTCTCGTTCAATTTCTATTGAAACCGGGAACCGCTCGAACACGCACATTATTTCGATTCAAACTAATTCTTTTTTTCGCCGCACACGAACCGAAAAAAGTTTTTCTCGACAGGATCGGCACCGAAATGTGCACAAGTCGGTGAATGATCGACGAGCGATTTATTTAACATTTTTTTTACCACAAAAAAATCATCACTGCGATTCGCGGAATGAAAAACGGAATTCACTCGCGAAATGTACCGTTCAAAATTGGACAAATCGCGAACCATACTTCGTATTAACGGTCCGCGCGCGAAAACAGCAAGAGAAAAAAATGTTTCATTCAGATAACGCTCTCGTTCTTTTATTTTTGAAAATACAACGAACAGAATTACAAATCATTTTTGGATCTTCGGTTCAATCTACACGTGTTTCACTTTATCGAACTGCGTCATCACAACTAGAAACATCACTATGCCTGCGAGTATCTGAAAAGTGTTCATACACATTTAGATATATATATATATATATATATATATATATATATATATAATTGAAAATACTTCCGTGATTATAAAATAAACACTAAATTGTTTATTGCATACAGTAATTGTTTTCATCAAACAATTACATTCTAGTTTTAACGATTAATGACATTGTGCCGTCTGTCAGTTCAGTCTCCGTTTCGAACAGCACACTATCTAACCGATTTGTTGACAGCCAGTCATATTTTTCTCACAGCCAACCTTACCACGATACGGAATCTCTTTCATATAACTAGTTCGCTCGCTTACTCTCAAGCGCCGAGTATTCTAGAACATTCCAGAGCCTTCTCGACGTATCTGCCTGAAACGTTCTAGATCTTTTCAGAATATGTCTAGTGTTTTTTTTATGTTTATTTCTATTTTACTACTGGCCTGCTCGCCACAATGTATGTATATACATATATATATATATATATATATATATATATATATATATATATATATATACACACACATGCACACAGAAATTAATCGTGTCTCTCGGTCACTAATCGTATCAATGCCTGGACCATATCCAAATTTTCACAAATGAATTCTCTTTTCACCTCACAAATCACAATTTTCTAGCCAAAAATGATTGATTGTTGTCCAGAATGTTACATATTTTATTGTTGGCCGAAATATTTGATTGCCGTACAGAAAAAAAATCAGACACCTCACTACACTGGCGCTCTGATCGCCGTCGAGGTACGCACGGCCAACAAGCAGCGAACAACTGCGATCACGACCTTTTTTTATGACTTTTTGGAGCGAAAAGAGATTCAATTTATGAAAGTACAACGGATTTTATCGAATTCATTCTAATGAATTTATCGATGTACGAACGAGTGACGAGGACCGCACGTCTACGTCGAGTTCGAATCCGACGCGTGCGCGAGAACTTACGTCGAACGCGAGCCCGAAGTCGATCTTACAGAGGCCGCACACGGTGAACACGATCCGATGATGGAACAGTTGAAGCGACTTCGTCGGCGCCGACGGATCGAGCACGCTCTGTCTGTTCCACAGCGAGTGCAGCAGAGCGGGCGTCCTGCGCGCCTGAAACAGAAGCGGCCGGTGCGACACGCTACGCGCGGCGGGATCGAGCGCGTTCCGAGCGAAAGCAATCGACGCCGCCGACGCGTTCGTTCGTACGGACTCTCTTTCGTGCGGCGGCGGAACGATCGTCGGTGCGCCGCGACAGATTTTCAAACGTTCGAAAACGGTTACGAGACGACGAATCGGCGCACCGGCTTCTTGTTCGCGTGCGTCGAGGCAGGAGCGTAAACGTGCGGCGCTCAGCGTCCGGCGTCGAGTCGCCGCGCCTGCCGGGACGACTAGAACTAGAGCGAACGCAGCCTGTCGCGAGCGATCGATCCGGACGCCGGGACGGCTCGATCGCTCGCGCGCGCGCGCACGCGACGGACGGACCCGACGAACGAGGAGACGGCTCGACGCGCGCGCACGCTTCGATCGGACAGAAACGGCACGAACGAGGAGTCGCTCTCACCTCCGTGTAGACGGACTCGCAGATCGCGATGTCGATCGAGACGCCGACGAGGATCATGAACGCCCACGTCGTCACGTACGCGAACCGGAGCGCGTTCGCGACGCCGCCGGCGGCGATCTGGCGCAGCACGTAGTACGAGAACACGGTCAGCCCGACGACGCTCGTCGCCGCGCGCCAGATCCAGTACGCTCCGTAGCACGCGTCGATCTTCTCGGCGACGTTCCGGATGCGGACGAACGCGTCGCACAGCCGCGACGTGTTCGCGACGAGCGTCCGCGGCGACGACGCCTCCGCGTCGACTATCGCGTCGTTCAGACGCCTCAGGTCGCGCTCGACCGCGAGCAGCGTCACGCGGACGAACGTGTCGGCGACGATCAGCGACGGCGTCTGCACGACGACGAGCACGCACCGGCGGAAGTCGAACTCGACGACGCGGTCCGCGGGCGCGGCGATCAGATAGTCGAGGAACAGGAAGACGGCCGTCGTCGACAGCGCCCACAGGTCGACGAGCGCGACCTTCGCGTCGACGCCGCGCCCGGACGGGGCGCGCGCTCCGAACGCCGCGTCGCACGCGCCGACGTCGGCGAGGATGTCGGCGACGAGCCGGCTCTTGCGCGCGACGAAACAGACCAGGTACACGTACGACGCGTAGTGCACGTAGACGACGACGTCCTCGCAGACGCGCATGACGAAGCTCGTCGAGAGCAGCGCGTCGCCGTCGACGGCGTCGCCGATCGTCGCCCAGCAGCTGTACAGGTACAACAGCCAGACGGCCGAGCAGTACGTCCAGTTCGACGCGACGTCGGCGCGCGACCGCTCGCGCGCCGACAGCGAGTACGGCGCGAGCGCCAGCGCTTTCGAGGCGTAGTACGCCGGCTTGAACGCGGCGAGCGCGTCGCGCGGCATGATCGGCAGGCTCGGTCTGACGCACGGACGTCGCGGCGGGCCGTCGCGTCACGTCCCGCCGCCGAAAGAGTCGCACGTCCGCCGCCCGCGCCGCGCCACGCGTTCGGACCGAACGCCGCGAAACGTTCGATTGCGTTCGTTCCGCTCGTCGGCGCCGTCGCTCACCGATCGTAAAACAAACACACGACACGGAGTTTGTTCTTCGATCGATGACGAGCGTCGCTCACACAAATTGTTTCTCTTCGCGCCGCTCGCGTTTTTTTCTTACTTTAGGAGTTTGCGCCGGCGGCCGCTGTTTTTTTTTTGAGCATTCGTTTCAATCACAAAATACGTGAATACACCGATCAAAGTATTCGACGTCGGAAGCGACGACCCTTCCCCACTTTTCTGGCGGAAGTCGAATTCCGCGACGAAAGAACGATCCGTCCTTCGGGACGATCGAGTTCGTCGGCACCGTGACCGACCTCGCCTCGACGAACGACATGTCCGGCCGCCGGCGTCTTCCGAACGACAGAGCGCGCGGATGCGCGACGCTCTAGCTTAGCGTCCCGATCGACATACCGAATATCAGACGTGATTCATCCTCCACAGCCGCTGTTCGAATCGTTCAGCCTGGACGAGTTCCTGCCGAGCGACGGCGCGTTCAGAGACACGGCGGCGCAGCTGTGCAAGGAAGGCGGAGCGACGCAGCCGATCTGCTCGAATCTGCTGTTTCTGCTGTGCGGGTTCAGTTCGAGGCAGTTCAACACGGTCAGTGCTAGTAGAGTGAGGGCGGTCGGAATCGAAATCGAAAAGAAATTTCGCTGTGACGGTTCGCGGCGATCGAGTCGGGAAAGAACGTTCAGAGTACCGGCACGAATCGACGATCGCACGCAGAACACCGACGGACGGCACAGACGTTACGCGACAATCACGATGACGAAGCGACACAGAACAAAACAAAACAAAGACTTAACCTAACTTAACTGACTCGACCCGACTCGTCCGACTTAACTAGACTTATTTAGACGGCGGCACTGCGACGCGGTCGATCGGCGCGACCTCAGATTGTTTTTTTCTTTTCAGACGCTGCTGCCGGCGATCGTCGGCCACTTCCCGGCCGGTGCCGCGACGAGGCAACTGTGGCACTACGCCCAGGAGATCAATTCGGGTGAGTCCGGCGCGCGTCGCGGCCGTCTCCGACCGCCGTCTCGCCCGTTCGCCCGTTTCAGGTAAATTCAGGCGGTACGACTTCGGCTTCGAGACGAACAGGCGCGTGTACGGCACGTACCTGCCGCCCGACTACGACCTGAGCGGCGTGACGGCGCCGGTGTCGCTCCACTACTCCGACAACGACTGGATGGCGCATCCGGACGACGTGCGGCTGCTCGAGCGCGCGCTGCCGAACGTCGTCGGCTCGTTCCGCGTCCCGTGCGACGAGTTCAACCACCTCGACTTCCTGTGGGCGATCGACGCGCGCCGACTCCTGTACGAGAAGATCGTGCAGGTCATGACGTGGTACTGACGCGCGGCGCCGCCGTTCGTTCCCGCGCGACCGTCGATCGTAAACGGTCGATCGAATCGTTCTCTGCACGCCTCGCCGCGCCCTTTTCCGATCCGCGAGCGAGCCAGAAGCGCCCGTCCTCGTCCGATAACGCCGACGGTCTCTTATCGCGGTCGACACACGTCACGGGCGGCGATACGCGTTACCGCGAAGACGGATCTAGTCGCGGCGGACGTCACGGCCGCGTTATCGGACGTGCCCGCGCGGTTCCGTGCGCGTTTTCGCGCTCTGTCGAATGACCGGCCGGTCTTCGGGGACCGACCGACGCGTCACCGTGTGGAGGACGGCGCGGTCGACCGGACCGACCGACCCGCGTTCGATTCTCTCGACGCGACGCCGACAAACAAATCGACGTTCGTCCCGTTCCACTCGGACGTGCCGTCGCACGTGCCGGTTTCGGTATATATACGCGAGTCGAACGATGTTTCACGGGTGGACTGATACCGTTCGGTGAGCGGGTACGCGGCGTCTGACCGTCTCATCGTCCCGTCCTTCTCGCACCTTCAAAGTACATCGCATCCGTTGCGTTGTCGTCGTCGAACGTGCGAGTGAGGTGTCGTCGGTCCCGTAGTGCAAAGTGCGTTTGTAGTGGTTTTACTCCCTCGACGGTCGACGGAGGCATAACGCTTAGGGTGGGTTGTGCTCTCTCGGCAACCGTCGTATAATAACAACGGCCGAACCCCGTCGTTTGTACAACCGTGACGGGTATAACTAGTGTCCATCCATTTTGCTCGCCGAAACTCTTCGATTAGAAGCGAACCGCAAACGATAAGCGACGCTCAGGTTCGAAACAGTGCACGGATCTGACGTCGCGCTGCTGTTTTTTCTTGCGAAATTCGAAAACGGTCACGTACTCGTTTTCCAAACAATTTCAGCGAACCGCTCGCGACTGATCGCGATATGTTTACAGAACGACTGTCTAGCGGACGTGAGGAACGATTGAACCGATACGATCGCATATATGTTTCTGTACGGTCCTCGGATTCTTCGACCGCCGATGACGGCTGTTCTGCTTGTCCGCATGTCCGCGCGTGTCGAAACGCGCCCCGTCGCGGACGATTATGTTTTCGAAAAGAAATCGACGATCCTTCCATTGCCGTAACGCTTTTTCGCGGCGATGAACGCGTCCGAGATACACGGCTGTGCCGCAATACAATCGACAGCCGCGCGACAAACGAAAATCGCAACAAAACAAAATCGGTCGAAGTGCAAACAAACATCCTGTACAGTATCGTTATCTGTTACAGAATATGCTGATAAGTTGGTGAAGGGACGGGCACCGTATATATATATATATACAGAGAGAGAGAGAGAGAATGTCGAAAAATTCAAACATTTAAAAAATGAAAAACTGGTACTCTATAAACCAGATTTTAATTAAAGTTGTTTTTCTATACAATCCCCTCCTCTTTCTGTATATATATATATATATATATATATATATATATATATATATATATATATATATATATATAGATAGATAGATAGATAGAGAAAGTATATAAAAGTTCACACGTCTACAAATCGGAAAAACTGTTTTATAGACAGGATTTTAATTGACTTTTTAACATAACGTCTCTCTCTAAATATACTCGTATATACATCACATCAAAAAGTGAAAAATTATTAATTATAATATATATATATATATATAGAGAAAGAGAGAGAGAGAGAGAGAAAATATCTAAAGGTTCACACGTTCACAAATCGGAAAAACTGTTATTCTATAGACAAGATTTTAATAATGGACATTTTTTATATAATGTTGTCTCTCTCTAAATATGTAAAGAAATGATATCAGAACGTGAAAAATTATTATTCTACAAAGCGGATTATTATTAAGGTCATATTTTATATATTCCCCTCTCACTTTTTCTCTTTATATATATATACATATATATGTATATATATATATGTGTATATGTATATATATATATACATATATGTATCTATATATGTATATATATAGATACATAGAAAGATAGAGATAGAGAGAGAATCTCACAGACGAACGAAAGGAGCGATCCGAAAATCCACGGATCATCCTCCTTGAGACCGCGTGCGTCCACGAGCCAGAGACAAGAGAACTTACCAGTCTGGTGGGCGCGCGTTCGACGCCTGCGGAACACTGTCCGGCGCAACGGTTGAAAAACAGACGACGTGAATAAGAAAAAAGACTTTATTTTCATATTAACCACAGCATTGAACAATATATATATAGCAAATGTAACTAATTATCATCATTATTGTTATTAATAGTATTATTATTATTATTATTACATACTCTTGTTCGGTTGTCTCACTGACATCTCAATTTCAATAAAATCTCAAATTCAACAAGAAAAATCGTTTTCTGAAAGTTATTGACAGCGAGTGTGTGTGTGTGTGTGTGTGTGTACGGTGTGGCGCCGACGACCGGCACGAGTCGAGACGGCGGCCGATCTACGGCCGGACCGCCGATCGAGCGTCTCGATCCGTCGCGTCTTCGGGTCCGGCCGATCCGGTCCCGACGTGGCGACCGTTCGGCCGTCGTCCGGACGGCCGGTCGGACCGAGCTTCGGTCCCGTTCGTCTACTTCTATTCTACTTATGTTATTGTTGGAACCTGATACCGGAACCGTGGCGGATCGCGACGAGAAAACGAGGACCGGACGTCGCACACGCCCGAAGGCGAACGCGTGCGAACGCGCGCCGCCTGCTCTGCACGCGCAGACAACGAAGCATGCAAAAAGAAAAATCCCGGTGCGCAGGCACGAAACAAATGACAGTCACTCGATCTTCTTTCGTCGTCTGTGGCTATCACTTTCGATCCTACTTGGTATCGGAGTGCAGTGTTTCCGAACATTGCCGAAATCAACCGAACGCTGAAAATGGAATGTGTGTCGATTGTCTTACAGGGTCGAAACGCGCCTGACTCGATCAGGACAACGACCACCTTGCACTATTGGCTGCGCAGTGCCACAAAAACAATCGGTATTTTACTCAATCCACTTCTCTCTCTCTCTCTATATATATATATAGAAAGAGAGAGAGAGAAACAGAATCTGTCGCCGAGAGATCGCATCGTTTTCCGTCGAAACGCCACGGGTTCAGATCGTACAAAGTGGTCCTCTAAACCTACCCTGCCCTCATTTAATATCCGGACTATAATAATTAAAGTAGAATGACGTTGTCACAATACAACTGTGTCATTGGTTCGGGTTCACAAACGGAGGATGCATACGGCGCGCGCGCGCGCGCTCACACGCTAGCCAGGTCGAGGCGACGCTTCGCGGATAGGAAATCCCGAAGCGGCGACCTCGTCTCCGAACACTCGCAGCATAAACTGACGAGCGTCGGGTCTTCTAGCTCGCGATTTTCAAAAACGAATCGTCACCAACGGACACCAGATGACGTGCGCATGTGCACATATATATATACATATATATATATATATATATATATATATATACATATATATATATGTGCATGATATTAAACAGACTACGATTGAGAAACGTTAAGAACCACCGACTTGGAGAATTCTAGTCATTCGTCTCTCAAAACAAAAAAAAACCGAACGGAAATTTAGTACAGACCGAACGAACAATCGATAATCAAGACTCGACTGGAATCGTAGCTCACTCTGTTTTTCTTTACGAGCTGTTGCAATTGTTAAAAATCATTTTGTTTACAAAACACGGCTACTCGATCCGCTTCAGGTGCTCGAAAACTGATATGTATGAATCTACCCAGAGCTATCTGTTCGCTAGCGATGTGCGCAGAATGATCCGATCGACTCGTCCGCGGATCCGGCTCAACTACGGATGAGTGTCCGTTCCGAGCGGGGCGGCGTCGCGGTCGTACCGTTTCATCGGCCGCGCACGTTCGAGACCCGGGAACGTTCCTGGGCGATTCTTCGACGTTCCCGCCTCGATCGGAAGCAGAGAGAGAGAGCGCGCGCGCGTATGCACGTGTACGTGTGTGCGTCCGTGCGCACGGAACGCATCTGTGTGTGTGTCTCGTATCGAGTTTAGAATTCTACCTATATATATATATATGTGTGTGTGTGTGTCAATCGATCCGGGGTCGACTCGACCGTTTCGTCTTTCGAAACGTTGCATCGATCGAGTCGCCGCGACGGACGACGCGCGCGCTGGGCCCGCGTGCTGACGTCCCGCCGGACTGAATTCCGGCGAGGACGGGCCGCTCCGGATCGATGTGCCGGAGCCGGTCCGCGTTTTGTCTCGGTCGCGAACGGCCGCAGCGCCGAACACACGTTCGACGGGTCCGTTCGCGCGTCCGACCCAGTGACGAGCGGGTCCGCGGCGCGCGCGCCGCCCTCGCAGAGAAGTCGCGCGTGCGTCGTTCGAAACCTCGGATCTCGATCGGAAGGAAAGACAGCGCGAGAGTAGACACTAACAATCTCAAATGATCACAGTAGCGGGCGAGAAAGAGGCACAGAGAGTGAGTTGCGCGGCCGTGCCCGGCGCGCGGCCGGCCGCGGCCCGCGTGGCGGAAGTGCCGGCGACGCTCGGACGCCGCCGTCCGCGTCCCGTGCTCTCGCTCTTCGTTCGAGCGGCTGCTATTTGATCTGTAGGATTTATTATTATTAATATTAATATTATTATTATTACTATTGATATTATTGCTGCGTGATTTATTCGAGCACGTCGTTCCGAACAGGACGGCAGACACGTCGAGGCGACTCGGTTCCGGACGACACCGGTCCCGGGACCGCTCTCGTACCGCAATTTCGCTCGTACGGACGAAATCGTACGTCCGAACCGGTGATTCTCCCGGAGGAAAAAGAAACAAGCGCGATGCGGCCGACTATTTATAAAGTTAAAATTTATAAAGTTCTTCATGTACCAATTCCCCCTTCCCCCCCATACAAGAAATCCGACTGCGTGCATTCAGCTGTCGACATTTACCCGGCGTGCAATGTGTTAAAACAGACTTTATCGATTGTTAAAAAAAAAAAACACAACAGAGCGATTTAAATTAGACGACGGTACTCTTAGACGACAGTCGAGAAAATCTGACGGTCTGAACGGACGATGTGTACCGCGCTTTACCGACTCGACATCCTCACCGGATCCGATTCGTACGATCTCTGCCGAACGACGGACGGCCACGTCGAAACAGTCCGATCCGTGCAATTCACAGAAGGCCGCCTCGGGGTGGCTGCAAGAAGGGCGGCGAAGTCGCCCGATCGCCTATCGCGGTCGAATTTACGGAACTCGGAAACAGGACGGCGGCGCTAGTAAAGGGCTAGAATTAAGGGCGCGTATGCGTTTCGAGCGGTGGAAAAAGTCCGTTTTTTCGAAAATCACATATTCGGGCTGTGAAAATATTTTCACAAAATCCGGAAACCGGTTAAATCGCCGGCGCGCTACGGCCGAAGGTGTAGGCCTGGCGGTCGGGAGCGCTGCCGCGCGACGTCTGCCCACAAACATCAGTACCGAGCGCTTCGACAGAATGTTCTTGAAGCGATAGGGCCGGTTCACGAAGATCCGAGTTCGGAGAGTCGACTGGAGCGTCGCGCGGGAGGATTCGCACGAAATGACGATGACGACGGTTTTTAAAAAAAACCATTCGATACGGAAAACAGTGCTGAACACGAGTGCTTACACGACGGCGCTTCCGTGGTCGAAGTTGACGCGAATATTCGACGAGGTATCGACGGGATGCCGAAACGACGACGCAAATCGCTCGCGGATGGTTCGATCATCCGCGGGCCGAGAGGGACGATTTCAGGAGGTCGAGCCCCGCCGGGGGCGACGGAAGAAGCCCGGACGGCGCGCAGAGCCGAAAAAAAAGGGGTGGGAAGAAGAAGACTTCACTCGGACAGAAGGTAAATTTTACGGTTCAGGCATCGATGACAGCGTGTGACGACGCGTGATGACACGCGACGACACTGCGCGCATCGCCCTTAGCGCTGGTGTCGTCGCGCGTCTCGGTACTACGGCAACCGTACGATAAACAATCTCGATCGCGTGCTCTTCAACGCGCAGACGCCACCGGCCGCAACTCTAACGAAAACTTCACGCCGCCGCCAAACACCGGTTCTCGCAGCCACCGCGAGTCTGTCCGTTCGGCCGCACCGACCGTCGGGCGGCGTGCGGCGATTGGGCGCGCGCGGACGCCCCTTCGTTCACGGCACTCCGGCCACGCGGACGCGGACGTCGCGGCCGTCGTACGACGGGCGCGGCCGACTTCGTCGATCGGGGCGACAGGCCGCCTCCGATCGCTAGATATGCACTTAACGACTAAGAACTATATTATATATGTATATGTATATGAATATAATACCTATGTATGTATATATATATATATTTCTCTTTATTTATTCAACTATTCATATTAAGTTTAATTCAAATTGATCTGTATATGCGTTTCCTTTTTACATGTTGTGTGTACGTGTGTGTTTGTGTGGATCCCAGCTTCTGAACTTTATTGTAAGAACGCGTCGGTATTAGAATATTACGAGGAGTGATTTTTATTCATTAGCTTAAGTGTGTGTTTTCTTTTGTATATATATATGTTTATTTATCGGCGCGCGGCGGGTCGATCGTCCCCCCGCCGCCCCCTACCTCACTTAACCTATTCTATGTATAATAGTATATGTATGTAAATCTACCTACGACATGGTAAAGAGATCAAAATGTTGGACCCTAAATTGAAACGCTACGACTACAAGCTAAGGCCGGGCGCAAAAGCACCCGCCGTTATTCAATTATTTTATATATATGTAAGTATGTATATAGTAAGAGTTAATTGATTAATCTTAATTCTAAATCAATTTCAATGATCACTTATTGAAAACACGCTCCGTCATCTCACTCACCGATTCGAGTGTGTTGTGTGTTGTGTGTCGACCCGAGCGACGGTTCGAAACGGGCCGAACGCGTTCCGATCAGGCCCGCAATCGAGCGGGGAGATACGGATAAGATGGTCGCCCCGGTTCTCCCTCAAACAAAAAACAAAATTTCTCGGTCTTCGGATCCTTCCACTCGACGAGCTCGCGCGCTGTCGAGCTAGTGCTTCGTACGGTAGATCCGGGTCGAGCCCGAACGCCATGCGGTGCCGCTACGGACGGCCGAAGCCGCTGGCGGCGTCGTGACAGGTAAACCGTCCGACCCAGGTGACCGGGTCGCGGGCTTCTCTCGCGTCCCCGCCCGCGAACTGCCGCCTCTTCTCTCCCCTCGCTCCGACGGTCTCTATCGGGTCGAGTTGAACGGCGAACGTGCCTCGCACGCGAACCGGTGACGAACCGAAGGCGGACGCACGGTCTGCGATTTCGAACCGTTTCGCTCGGGTTTCACGAAATGTCTGTACGGGCGTGTGTGGATGCGTGTTTCGCATGTACTCGACCGGTTCTAGAGAAGGATCGAACCGGGTTCCTCTAGTACCGAGGGAAATAGAGTCGTGTCATGTGTCGAGACCGAGCGAGCGAGCGAGTGAGCGCACGCACGGTCGCGCCTCCCGGCGAGCGTGACCGGACGTTTAATGTAAATGTGTAGCACTAGTGTAATATCACAAAAGTAAAGAGACATTATTTACATACAGTATACGTAGAAAAAATTGTCAAATCTGTGAATATGTATGTATACGTGTGTGTGTGTGTGTGTGTGTGTGTACATACATACATATATATGTATATATCTTTATAGTAGTAATAATAATAACCCGCTAGGCCTGCGTGCCGCGCGTGCACCGGCGGCACGCAACGATAGGCACAGAACAGTTCGATAGACGACGCCGTCGCGTCGAAAACAACAAACAGTTCGACGGCGACGACGCCGGATGGTCAGGACGAGACGACGATAATCGTGAACTGTAGGAGGAGGAGGAGGAGAAAGAGAGAGAGAGAGACAGAGACCGTCGTGCGATGTCGTTATCGTCGTCGTCGTTTCCGGCGGACGAGGGGTCGGACGCGGAGGGGACGGGGACGAGGGCGGGCGAAAAGAAATCGAAGCGGGCGCCGCGGGCGATTTGTACGTTCGAGCGTCTCCCCTCCGTCTCGTGTCGGATCGGCGATCGAGGCGTCGCTCGGCTCGGCTCGGATCGGCGACGGAGCGAACGCGCGCGCGTCACCGCGTCCTCACGACGCGCAGGTACCTCGTGCCGGTCTCGTCTTCGTCTTCGTCGTCGTCGTCGACGCCGCCGTGACGCGTCGGCGACGCTCGCTACGCCGGCGAGATCGAGATGAAAGGCCGACGTCACACCTCGTCCTCGAGCGCGCGGACCGGCACCTGCTGCTTCTGCGCGAGCGTGTTCAGCACGTACATCAGCTGGTCGAGCTTCTTGTCCATCATCGAGAGCTGCGGCGGAACAGAGAGCGGAAAACGTTACCGGCCGGCTCGACTCGACGTCCGCCGCGCGACTTCCGTTTAGGATCGAAGACTACACGGCGCGGACTGAGCACCGGCCGGCCGAGTGCCGATTCGAGCCGCGAGTCGAGTTATTCGAATCGAGTTTCCGAAAAACGACGGACCGGCGCCACGACACCGTTTCCGCGCTTGACCACCCCCGACAGAGGCGCTAGGTGAAGTGCGGGGCAATTCGTGCGAGCATTAGAAACGACGACACACTATCGTCACGTCGCGTGACGTACGGCGCCGTATGGCTGGTGGCGAGACGCCATCGCTTTCATCGTGACCGCGCCTTCACTGCGCGCGCGCGTGTGCCGTGCGCCGGCACCACGCAGTGACGAACACCCCGCACTGCACCGGTGTCGCGGGAACACAGACCCGTAGTGCCGCGCGCGTCGGCAGGCCGCGGCCTCCTGCCGATCCGCGTCGAATAAAAAACTATCGGCCGCCGCGCGCGTCCGACCGACGACCGAACGAACGGATCCGGCCGGACGAGACGACAAGTGCCTCACCTGCTGCTCGACACGGTACAGCCTCGCGCCGACCGTCATCGGTTTAACGTTTCCGATCCGGTCGATTCCGGCCAGGTACGATCCGGGCTTCCCGAGCGTCTGATCCAGCCGCCGCTGCAGCTCTTTCACCCTCACCTGAAACACGAAACGGTCGAGCATTCGCCACCCCACTGCGCGTGCCTCCATACGAGCGAGAAGGTACAGAGTGAAGAAGGGTCGGCACACGTTTCGATTCAGGCGCCGGGACGACGTCCCCGCATCGAAACCGACCGACCGACCGACCGTTCGCCACTTCGACTGACCATCATGTTCAGGTGCCCCTGGCTGTACTGCTCGATGACGTCGCGCACGTCGTACGGCTTCCTCGCCTGCTGGAACTTCCGTCTCGCGACGAAGTACTTGATCTTCCTGATCGCTCTGATCGCGTTCCGGTGCGCCTCCGTCAAGCTGGAACGTGAAAACGTACGGTCGTACGGCAATCCGTCGGCGTCGAGCCGGAGAAAGAGACAGAGGGAGTGATAGAGAAAGAGACATCTTACGTCGTGACTCTAGGCGGTTCGGCGTCGATGTCGCAGTCGATCTCGTCGCTGGCGGCCTCGGTCACCGAGCTCGTCTGGCTGACGAACACGGACCCGCGCGCGCCCTCGCGTTCGCCGCGCCTCGACCGGTTCGGCGTTCCTGAGAGACGCACGGGGCTCGTGAGAGGAATGCGCGCGCGGGCGCCGCCGTCCCGTCCACTTACCGGATTTCGGCTCCTCGGCGTAGAACACGACGTCGCCGTCGGAATCCCTGCGCGGCTGCTGCTGCTGCTGCGGCGGCGCCTGGTCTCCGCCGGGCGTCTGCGCGGCGGCCGACGGCGCCTCCATCCGGTTCCGCGACTTGCGTCGCTTCAGCACCGACGCCTTCTTCGCGACCTGAAATATCAGCGACTGCCCAACCGACACAATGTGATGAAACATCCAACATCGATCTATAAACCAACTAATTGTAAACGGACACGTGCGAGTGCCGGCGCGAGAAAGACGGCCGAGGGCACCGATATGAGGGGGAGTGGACAGAGTTCGTTAGTCGATGCACGGAAGCGGTCGGCGGACGAAAACGCGCAAACACTGCACGTCCACAAACGCTCGCGACACCGAGCGACCCGCCACACGTACGTTTGCGAGGCGGGGGGCGGGCGGGGGGGAGGAGGCGCGGCGGCGGTCGCGCGATCGACCGGCCGGTCCCCCGCCCCGCGGCGGCACGCTCTCCGGCACTGTATTCACGGACGTGTGTGTACGTAGCGGTCGACACTCACCCTCGACAGCGGCGTGCCGGTCACGCCGGTCCCGCCCTGCTCCTTCTGGCAGTTGTTCGCGTTCGCGTCGCTGCAGTGCAGCTGCCACGTCGCCGACGAACGGAAGCTCTTGTCGGCCGCGTAGCACCGCCACAGGCACTGGATCAGCATCGCGGCGGCCGGTATCTGCCGATTGAAGTGCTTCTGTCTCTGTTTCTGCTGCACCTTGAGCGCGAACCCCGAGCCGAGGATGCCCTGCGAAACACGAACGGACGGACGCGTGAGCGCGCCGGCGACGACCGGCGACGCCGTCGCATCGCTCTTACGGCCGGCAGCGCGAAGAACGAGATCGCGAACACGCTGAAGCACGACGCGACGATCTTCCCCATCCACGTCTGCGGCACGGTGTCGCCGTACCCGATCGTCGTGACGGTGATGACGCCCCACCAGAGCGCGTCCGCGTAGCTCGAGAAGTCCGTGCGTCCGTCCGGGCCGACGGCGTCCTTCTCGGCGAGGTACACGAAGTAGCTGCTGAAGATGAGCCCGAGGAAGCCGATGTACAGCGTCGTGATCAGCTCCTGCCGGTGGATGAACACGACGCTGCCGAGCAGCCGCCACGTGCCGCCCTGCCGGTCGACGTGCAGCATGCGGAGGATCTGCAGGAAGCGGATGCCGCGGATCGCCGACGTCGCGAACACCTGCCCGTTCGAGCCGACGGACAGCACGACCATCGACGCGACGACGACGATCAGGTCTGCGGAACGGAAAGGGACGCGGGCGTCGGTCCGGTGCGCGCGTCCGGTCGCTCGCGTCGACCGGACGCGCGCGCGCGCTCACCTATGATGCAGATCGGTTTCCGTATGAACCGCAGCCGGCCGCAGCAGCCCATGTACTTCGACCGGCATCCGGCCGACCAGAGGCGCACCAGGTACTCGACGCCGAAGAACACGACGAGACATATTTCCTGCGGCGTGACGGAAACAGAGATCAGACGTCGGCGGGACAGAGAACGGTTTTCCGACGGGGACGCGCTGCGACGGGCCGCCGTTCCTAGTCGCGGCGCACGACGAAAAAATGGGAAGAAATACTTTACACGGTAGTCGACCCGGCACGAAGCACCGATCGGACAGAACTTCGCACGGCTGTCTATATTTTATCCGAGATGTCGGAAAATTCTCGAACATTAACTTCGGCCGACTTCGAGCCAACTCCCGACGCAAACAATTTACCGTTTACCGAAACGAAAGAAGTCGTACTCGAACGGGTCAACACCGACGGGCTGCTTTGTCTGGGGGTGTCGTGAAAGGACGGGCGGCCCGCCGACAATCGCACCGGAACGACTGCCGACCCGAGACGGAGCAGTCCCGCCTGTGCACGGACGTCGCTGAAAGTTTTAACGAGGGAGCCGGGCGGTCGCTCCGGCACGATGCCGTCTCTCGTTCATAAACCGCACGCCGCCGACTACCGTCCTCGATACGGGAACTTGGATTTGCAGCTCGAGCTATGCGTTTTTTTCTTTTCTTTTCTTTTCGGATCGAAAGAAGCGCGTCCGCATCGGAAAACCGTGCACACGTGAAAAGTGACAGCGATCGTACGAAATGGCGTTCGACTTCTCTACACCGTAAATAATTTTCGCGTCCCGTACGATTTCACACTTCAAGCGAAATCGAATCTCGCGCATGAACTCGTCCGGCGCGCCATCTACGTCCGTCCCACGTCACGCTCCCGACGATCGCGTGACGCGGTCGTTCATCGGCGCGCACTTTGCGATCCGGCCGACTCGATCCGAGGGCGGGTGGACGCTCGCGCTGGCCACCGCGCGAATCGATTCAGTCGGGTCACGAACCGACCGGCTCGGCCTACTTCGCGCGGACGGCACGAGATGGCGGACGCGGCACAGACTCGACGCCTGCTCGTGATTCGATTTCGGCGCGACTCGCGCCTTCCTACACCTCGTTATCGACGCCGCCCCGTTCCGGAGTACGTACCATCCAGAATAAGGTCTCGTTGGCGAACACTGAATACTGCTCGATCGTCGACAGCACGCTGAATATCAGACACACGAGCACGAGCATAAATCTGCAACAGAACGGAAACGGCGATGAATATAGCGCGCACACGGGCGGAACGCGCGCCTCCCCATCGGACCGTTCACGTCTGCGAAGCGACCGCAAAAGAAATGTCTGAGAGCCGACGACGATTCAGGGTCGACCGTTACGAAACAGTCGACGTTCTTTTTGGCACGCGTCGCGGCTGTAAGTTCACTCTTCCGCCGCAAACGGCAGAGCCGCGACTGATAAACAAACAAGCGACACTAGATGTCATCCCGATTACAATAACAAATCGAGTGGGTGCTGTTTTTTTTGGCACGGAGCTGTACATACGATCGACGAAACGAAAGAGGAGAAAAAATCTTCTTCTCGGCGGCGGCGGCGGCGGCGAGGCAGCGCTCGCACGTTCAATCGACGCTGATTACGCGGCCACTTCTGTAATTTCTCGCTCTTTATGAAACGCTCAAAGCTCGCATGTACGTTTGTGTGTGTGTGTGTGTGGAGGAGATACGTTCTCATCCGCATCCGCGCCGAAAGGGTCGCACGTCTTTTCACGGCGCATCGATCGTTAACCTTTCGATTCATTACACGCCATTCAGTCGGCCGGAAAGAAAAACGAGCACTCGGACAGAGACACGACGAATAATAATCCGCGTCGACGGACAATGCACGGCGAACGAAAACGTTACGGCACGAGAGGAAAACGTACAGGGCGTTCCGAAACACGCCACGTTCCGGATATCGCGCAGCGCGAAACGAGAAACAGACCGGTGCGACGGTCCGTCGATTCGATTCGATTCGATCGCGGTGTCTCGGCCGACCGACCGACAGCCTTCCGCTGTAGTGACGGTCGCCGATCGACGCGGCCCGCGACTCCGACAAATAACGATCGGGAGACATCCACCGGTCCGCAACCGATCCGACCGGTTATCTAGCGGGCGGCCGCGCGGGATCGTCGACGCGGGAAACGAGAAAGAGTGCGACGCCTCTCGGAACGAGCGCGCCTCCGTTCGGGCGCGGGTACAGAGCGCCGACGCGCACGGTGCGTCGGCGACCGGAACCCGACGCCACCGTCGCGGCGGGCGTCCCGACTTACACGGTGAAATGGTACACGAAGCATATCCATCCGCCCGGATGCTCGAGGAAGACGTACAGCCGCTCCTGGAACGTCTTCCCCTTCTTCTTGTGGTGGAACACGTACTTCTTCTTGAACGCCTGGTCGATCGGCAAGTAGATCGGGTAGTACGGGTCCGGCACGCCTGCCGGGCCGGAGCGCGCCGCGACGCCGACGACGACGGCCCGGCCGGCCGCGTCGTCGTCGTCGACCGCGTCCTCGTCGTCGAGCGTCTCGTCGCACGGCGGCGACGACTGCGCGGCGTCGCGCCGCCTGTGCTTCCGCTTCAGCGGCGTCGGCGCGCGCTTGTGGTGCGCCTCGACGAAGCGCGGCGCGCGGAAGCGGCGCAGGAACGGGAACCGCTCGGACAGCCCGTCGAGCGGCGCGGCCGGCGTCGTCGAGTCCGGCGCGGCGGCGCACAGCTCGTCCTCGGAGTCGGCGTCGGCGCACGACGTGACGCTCGCGTCCTCGACGCCGTGACGGCTCACCGGCGACTTGAGCACGCTGAGCACGAGGTTCTCCGGGCGGCGCGCCGCGGCCGGCGCGGCCCCCGCGACCGCGTCGTCGCCGTCGTCGTCATCTCTGACGACGACGATCTGGTGCACGTTCGTGTGCGAGCGCTGGTGCGCCGCCGGCACTAGGCTTAGCGACCGGGACGTGCGGTACAACGATTCCTGTTCGTCCCGGTTCATCGCGAACTTCATGCGTGTGCACCGGCGTTCGGCTCGCCGCCGATCACGTCCATCGTCGCGCGGCGCTCGACGCTCGCTCGGGCATCAGGCCGCCGACGTGGCGCGGTCGCATCTAAGCGACGCGCTCGCGCGCGCGCATCCACCGACGCCGCGTCCGCGCGCCGTGCGACCGGGTCGTTTTCTTCCTTCTCTCGCTCTCTCTCTCTCTATATATATTGTCGTCTTCTCGTCTTCCGCTTCCTCGGAACGGGCGCGACCGCCGCCGCGTCCGGGCCGGCGGCACCGCCGATCGCCGCTCACGGCCTCGTGGACGACGCTCGCAGCGGGCTGCGGAACGAACCTCTCGCGGACTCGGCAGCCGTCTGCAAGGGCGAAAACGTCGTCGTTGCGTTCGTGTGCGCGCGCGCGCGTGCGTCTCTTCGCGTATCGGTCGACCGCGGTCTCCGCCTGGCGACACTCGAGCGTCGCCGGCGTCGCCTGTCTGTGCATATGCCCGGTCCGCACGCTCGCGACGACGCACGTGTTTCGTTCGCGTGCGTGCGTGCGTGTTTCGATTACGGACGCAATAAAAAAAAAACACCGCGCGACTCGAACTGCACTCCGGATTATCGAGCGGTCCGACGAAGCGGTCGCTGATTTTATACGAGCCGGAGGGGCGGCGGGAGGAGGGCGGTCGCGCGACCGCAGCGCTTCACGGCTGCACCGTCCGCTTATCGGCGTCTGATGCGAGGAGGGCGCGGGTGTACGACGACGGCGGGACGGCCGCGTGAAGAACGGATGCGAGTTGCGACGAACGGAAGTTCGAGTCGGCTCCCGCCGACGCGACCGGCCTCGAAAAGCGACGAGTTTTCAATTCGAACCGAATCGATCGAGCGAGGAACGGCCCGTCGACGGGACGACGGTGGCCGTCGATTCGAACCGACGTGTTTTTTTTTTTTTTGAGGCACTCGAGCGGCGTGCGCAGTGGTCGTAGTTTGGGGACGGCGCGCAGCGCAATTCTCGCAGCATTCGTCGTGATCGAGCGTCGTGCGATGCGACCCGACATCCGCGACCGTTTAAAAAACCGCGCCGTGGAAAATAATTGGCGGGCGACGGAACGGTCATCGAAGCGAGCAGTGAGGAGAGTCCGGCGCAACGTGGCGAACGCGGTCAAAGTCGTGCCGGCCACGCACGCCGCGCCGGCCCGCCGGGCGAGTCGGCGACGTGTCGCACGTGTACGCGCGACGAAGACAGACGCGCAAACGACGATCCGCCGTACCCGGTGTGAACGAGCCGTCGACGACACGTGCGTTCATGATGAGAGCGGCCGCCCGCGTCCGCGGAAAACAGCTTCGAGCAAGCGCCGCGTCGCACTGTCATCGCACGGTGACGATGCCGGCCGACGCACGCGGCCGGCCAATCGAAACGAACAACAGACAAATCGGCGACAGCGTGCTACAGAGACGGCGTCGTCGCAAGCGTCCGTTTCGGGTGTCGTGCCGATCGGCAATGAAATCAATTCGACGCGAACGATCGACACGCTCGTCGGACGCTCGATTGCTCGCAGTCGTTCGACAGAGAGAAAATGCAGTTGGCGTTCAGCGACGTACGGACGGCGCGAACTCATCAGGGACCGGTACGCCGTCCCGAGTCGCGATGAATATTCAAGTGAGGTTCAAGTGAACGCGACACTCTGACACTCTACAAGATATGTTTCACGCTTTCGAATTCAAACATCCGCGTTCGAAAATATCGCTCATGTATGTGTGCGTATATATATATATATATATATATATATGTGATATACAATTCCGACATATTGGATTTTGTCACGCGCAAGGGACAAATCCATAAATCATACACGGTGTTCGGTTTATCTCTAACACTTTCTCGTCCCTCTCGTGTCGTTCGTAAATCGATCCCAGCGCATAATTCATAACCATCAATTTATATATATACATACATATGCGAGTGTACACGTTTATGAGGTCATCGTGTAGTAGACTCACTATCAGATGTGTGTGTGTGTGTGTGTGTGTATCGGTCTCTCGTCATCAACGTAATGAAATCTAATAACAATTACAATAAAAATAACGACGACGCAATAAAAAAAGAGCACGAAGCGGGTCACGTTAATTGCTTCCACTCAGATTAAATGTTTATGGATTTCTATTGGATTCGTTTCTGACAATCGCGGCTTAATTGGCACGCGGATCGGCCGGTTCGCACGCGATCCGCACCGCGCGCACACGCAAACATATATATGTATATGTATACTTATTAGGTTGCTTCTCCCCCCTTCACTCGCTGCGCTCCCCCACTTGTCAATTATAAGCACCTACATACAACCGAATGAAACAACACATTTTTTAAATTCATATATATATATACTACAATCATTATCGCAGACAGATTGCAATGTTGCTGTTTTATATATGAGATAAACATTTTGTGGTACCATGAAACCCCGACGTCATAAATATCATAAATAGGTCGACGTCGTCGAACATTTTCTTGTGTATAATTTTGTTTTTATTCATATATATATTTATATATATATATATATATATATATATATATATATATTTATACCGAAAACAGTCCGATCCGACTAGACCGACTTTCACAGATCAGCTCATTTTTTCCGACATCGACAAAACTTCGGTGCGGATTCGCGGCGTCGAAGAAAAAAAGGCCAATTGATCTGTGAAAGATTCGATTCCGGTTCGGAACAATTTGCGGGAGACCGCTCGTACGTCGATATCTCCCTTACAGCGAGACTGTGGATACTCTGAGGAACGGCGTGACATGCACGCACGTCTCGACGCGTATCGCGCGTCTCGAACGCAAAACGCACTCGTCACATCGATCGATAACGTATACGAGGGGAAATTTCGTACAGGCGAGCGTATAATTACAATAGCCGAACAATACCGATTGAAAATTGATTACATACAAATATGATCGATGTCCGTCGAACGGAGTGTAACTTGGTTATTAGGCTTTTGTCACGATTGTTCGTGGCGTGCAGCGACGGCGGGAAGAGACAACGTCGACGAGCAAACGTTCGACACGTTGCGTCGTATCGTCTCGCCAGGCTGCCGCTCTATCCAACAGAGAGAGAGACATACACACGCACGCATGTGTGTACATATATATATATACGCATGTGTACACGACATACCGGCACACGTCCAATACATCACTCTCTACATATTTAACACACTTATAACGGCGAAGCGCGTACAGCACGGCCAACTCGAGATCGTGCTTGTCACCTGCCTCACGACCGTCGTTATGTACGTTCGACTGTCTTGTCACAGCTTCCTACACACATGTACTATTGAATACCTACATACATATATATATATATATATATATATATATATATATATATATATATGTACATACACACACACACGCATACGGACACACAGACACGAGTGAATTGATGACACATCGTCGGCCCCGTTCTTTGTGCGAGTGTACGCATAAACGGTGTCGGATAGGAGAGGTCGCGTCCCCTCCGGACAGATTACTGTTAAAATTGTACGTCTGCACACGGGGGTGCTGGTAATTAAACGACCGTAATACAATATGAGCCGGCGCTCGTTTCGTCGAGATTATCATTGCTTAATTACACGCGCGTAATTACACGACGACGTCCGTGGCTTTTAAGTAGATTAAATCGAGCGGAGCGCTACTGCGGCGACACGGGGCCCGACGACACCATTAATTACGACGACGAGTGCGGTCGTCGGACGAAGGGAGGAGGCGGGCGGCGGGGAGTGGGTGTCGGACCGTGCGCCGTGCGCCGACGGACACGGGCCGATCGGGTCGGACGTCGCCGCTCGACTTTTTCTGACTTCAAGATAAATGATAATGGAAACAGACGAACGAACGTACGACCGTCGGTCTCCGACACGACGGCCTCGGGAAAAATTCGAGGCCAGCGTGACGGCGCCCGCCGCACTCGTGCCCGTGTGCTTTTTTTTTGTGTGTTCCGCAAGGGCGAAGCGCGAGATGAGGACGGCCCGTTTTCATATCGTCGCCGACATTCAAAGGGGCGCGACAGCGCGGGCCGCGCGAGCGGCGGAGACTCGACACGGTCGACGCGGACTCTTCGATCACGTCGCAACGCGATGCGGGACGAACGGCGTCGGCGCCGGTGCGTTCCGGACGGGCGACGGCGTCGTTACTTCGAAGCGGATTTCCGCACGGCGGTCGGGCCGTGACGAACATTCCACACGGACGACTTCGCGTCTCATTACTTCTCCGCCAGACCTCGTGTATTATCCGTGTGTGTGTGTGTGTGTGTATGCAAATCCCTTGCATACAGATTAACATGTAAATGATTATGGATATAGAAACGGGGGTGTTCTAGGTCGGCCGGCCGTGCGAGCCCGGGCGGCGGCAATCGGCGAACGTGCTCGTTTCCATGCGGCGCGGTGACGCGACCCGGAGCGCCATTTGCATATCGGCGGCCCGCTTTCGCGCGGATCACGTGCTCGCGTGCGGACGGATCGTGCCGTGTGTGTGTTGCGTTTTTTTTTTAATCCGCCGCCCCCCGTCCGCCCGCCCGACCGCCCGCCGTGCCGTTTCCGACCGAGAGCGTGCGGCGGCGGCGGACACGAACGCGTTATCTCGCCGCGAGCGCCGCTCAAAGACGGCGTCACGTCACGACACGGCGGGACCGCGGCTTCTGTGCGGCGACGAATGAATCACGGCCGCGGATCGCGTCCGACAAACGCGGCGCACACGGACGGCGCTCGACGTGGCCGAGTCGAGGGCTGGCGTCGCTCTTCGCGCGCGACACCGGCGAAAATGTCCTCACCGTCGCCGAGCCACGTCTCGGGCTATGAGGAAATCTGAAGGTATTGCAAAACGGGAAAAACGTCGACGTTTCCGACCCTTTCGTTCTTTTTGTGCACGCACTACTCGCGACCATTTACACCGGTGTAGAACGATAAACATTCATCGCGCAAAAAAGTGTTTCGTGCGAATGTTGTAGATTTTTTCACGCTCTACAACTTCGTTAAGAGCTACCCTTAACGTCGAACTGACGTAAAACGAGAAAAATCCAAAAAACAAAAAAAAACTTGAAAAAGAACCTTTTTACCGGCTTTTTTTGTAACGAATAAAAAAATATTCATCGTACGGAAAAAGTATAAGGACCGAAGCTGTATAGAACTAAATTCCCTACAAAACGGCGTTCTAATTTATCTCGTAGGTACGACGGGACGCGAGATATTTTCTAAAAAGAAACCTGGGTTTTAACACTCTCTAGCGCTGGCCGCGGCAGCGTATCGTCTGGCAGTTCACAAAACTGTAGTTACACTCTCGACAACGCCGTCCCGCCATCTTAGATTGTCGATTCTGATACAAGGATACGCTCGAATTTTAGTCGGAGCCGCTGGAGTGAAACACAATTCGAAGAAGCCGCATCCCGCTCGTTCCGAATCACGGCTTAATTCGAACACGAAATGTACGAGTGTCGAGCGCTTCAAAGAAGTCCACTGATCGCTCTCCCCGGGAGAGGGAGAGAGAAGAAACACATCTACCGGAGAAGTCGGCTGGCAAAATACCGAGCCTCGATCGGACAACACACACGAACGGGCCGACACGAGACGAAACCGTCGACGAAGACGACGACGAAACGTTCAAGACGCCGCGATCCGATTCCGGGCGATCCGCCGCTTTTCTTTTTCGCGAGAACGCATTGAAGTAGACCCGAGCGAGCGTGCCCGGCACCGTACGGCGCGACGACGTGCCGAAACGTCGAGACTGGAACGCAGTCTTCGTCGCCTCGTCCGTTCCCTTTTTCAAATCGGTCGACACGCTGCTCTCTCTCTCCCTTTCGGCAGGGGAGAGAAAACGCGCCGGTGTTCCCGCCCGACCGGTTCCCGCACTGTTTGATTCTTATAATAACATCGAGAGATCTGTTTTTCTTCCCGTCATCTGTCGTGTAATTGGATGCGTTCGCTGAATGGATTTCCAAACAATGCGCACACACGCTCATCCCACGGTTTCTACATCTGCTGCGCGCGCGCGTGTTTGTCTATTTGTATTCGAGCACGGGCGGCGTTCCCGACGAGTGGTTCGAGGGCGAATGAATTCGAACACGACTGCAGAACGATCGCTTGCGCTTTTCAGCCATTCGTCGATTGTTAATCGCTGATTAGACGATAAACTCTCTGTGTCGGTGCAGAGTGTACGGGTTGTCTTCCGCTCGAATAAAAAGAGACGGGCAGTGTGTAGACGAGGGAGAGGGAGAGAGAGAAAGAGACGCTCGCAGGAGTCGTGTCTTACTTTAAAATACAGGACGTTTTCGTTCACTGCGTGGCTGTCTGCGGTCGTCGGTCAGTCCGAGGATTGTCTCCATGGTCGCAACGAACTTCTCGAAAGTATTCACATAGAATGACGCTCTTACTGAAAGTAGTACGGTTGTACGAACGTACTTTTCCGCCTGCGGTTACACACCCTATTGGTCACGGGTAGAGACTGGGGTTTTCCGTGATCCAAGTCAGTCGACTGTTAAGCCGGTCTTGACGGTCGTCGTGGGGATCTCTGTGAGCTTAGTGGGGTTGCTCGTGCGGAGCGTTTGGCGAACTTGGGAGTTGGAGTCGAGGGAAACAGTTTCGAAAAATTGAAGGTACGGCAGTGGATCAAAACGCTACTGATTACATACATATATATACATATATATATACATATATGTATATATATATATATATGTACATGTATACAAAAACACATACACACACTACTTCAAGTAATCATGTGAGGAGTGACGGGGGATTAGGCGGATAATCCGTCCGGTCGGACGGGATCCGCATGTGTCGGCCGTTCCGTGCGATCCGGACGTTCGGTCCGAGTCGCAACGCGCGCGAGAGAGACGCGACGACACGAGTCGACGGTGCAAGACGGACGGTTCTAGTGTCAGATGATATTTTTAATCGAATCAATCAGTCACCGAGTCAGTCGGTCGTCCGATCGACCGTCCGCACGCTCCACCCTCATCCCCACGAACGACTCACCCGCCGTCGCATCTCGCCGCCCGTTCGGAAGAGTGACGAGGAGGCCGTCGGGTTCGGGCCGCGCGGCGATCGCTCAACGTCAATCGAAATCGGCCTGTGTCGCGAGAGATTAACGCACCGTCACACACACACACACACACACACACACACACACAAATATATATATATATATATATATATATATATATATATACATACATATATATAAAACAGTTGACAATCAGCTGTCATATGAGAAAAAAACTGAGAATCCGTCGCCGGCACGACAAAGAGAGAGACGCGCACCCGTCCAGGATTGACTAATCGTCAGACCAGACGAGGAAACAAACAAACAAACAAACAAAACGACGATAAAAGTGTTTCGAGTGACCGCTTAAGAGTTTATGTCGGGCGCGCTCGTCATGGAAGGGTGGCGTTTTTTCGTCTAATGTCGGGTGCGCTCGTCGTGTACGAAAGCAAATTCGCTTCTGCTGTCCGTTGTGAAATTCAGTTTAGAGAAAATACACATGTTTGTGATTTCGGCACGTTTCGGAATACTTCTAAGCGGTTTTCCCTTCGTTCCGCGAATCGTACGTCCGCCGCCTACGGAACGTGTTATAGGGTGCGATAGAAAAACTTGCGAAGTGTGCAATCGCTGCGGCGTTCCTCGCTGTAAACAACGTCGCTCTCCTCTCTGAGAACAATATTTAGTTCACCTTCGGTCTTTTCTATTTTGCAAACATTCGACTTCTTACTCCTTCTTACGAATCGACGGGAATTCGAGTTCTTCTCTCCGCGTTTTGAATTTTTAACGGTTTGTTTTCATGAATCAATTTTCAAAAAACAAAACGTCGAGCTGTGTAAATACCGTTCGCGGATTACTTGCCGATCAAATTAAAAAAAAAATCCCAAAGAGACGACCGGAGAGTCTAGTCTGCTGTCTGGAGAACGTGTTACAGGGTGTAACAGAAGAACTCGCGAGGCGAATAACGTTTTCGTTTGTATTCATTCTGTATACGGCGACGATTCGTGCGCGCGGAGAGATCTTACGGCGGACGTGTCCGTCCCTGCTGCCGCACGACGTCGCGGGCCGACGTCGAACGCGTCGCGGCCACAGCGGTCCCGTCGTCTCGCCGCCGACGTTCAGTCGGCGCGCACACTGCGCGGAAACGTTTCTAGTCGCGTGCGGGACGACGGTCGGCAATCCGGGGTCACGGATCGTCTTTTCGGGCGCAGCGGTTCTGGCGCGTTCCCGACGCGCGGAACTCGCCACGAGAGACGAAACACGCCGTACGCGCGGCTCCATCGGTGCGCGACTCGCCTCGTGATCGGTCCCGTCCCGACGGGACTCGAGAGCCGATCGTAGATCGCCGAAGAGCGCTTGCGGCGTTCGCGAACGACGCGCTCGTCGAGCGGACGTCGGCGACGTCCGGCTCGGACGTGCACGCGAGCGCGCCGAGACGATCCGGCCAGGTGGCGGCACGGGGGGTGAGCGCGCGAGGATCGACCGGTCCGCGGGGGACGCCGCGTGCACCGTTCCGGCCCGCCGTCGCGCGCCGCCGTCGGACCGCGACCGCTGCCGTTTAATCGATATTCGAGCACCGCCATAAATATGCATCAGTCATTTACACGGCGGACGTGCGCGCTCGCGAATTCGCACAATCGAGTGTGTGTGTGTTCGTTTCGAATAAACAAAGTCTCGTCGTTCTTCATCGCGTATCTGCATATTGATTCGCGACGCCGACGCCGCCGCCGACCCATTCCGTGTTCCGTTCGATTTTTTTCCTCTTCTCGGCGGGCAGTTTTTCTTCCGTTCCGCCCGCCCGCTCGCCGCCCCGGAGCGTGACCGCGATACCCGACGTGCCAGATACGATCTGACCTCGTCCGACCGGCCACATCATCTCCGAGCGGACTGCGACGTCGAACGCGTGTCGGGAGAGCCGTTCCGCGCGTCGACGGTCGCCGCGGCGAACGGCTCCGACCCGTTTCGGACAAGCGAAACAACGGTCCGGTACGAGCCTCTGTACGCGCTCGTCACGGCACGGCATCGGATTTGAAAGAAAGAGCCGCCTCGACGCGAGCGGTTTCGCGGCTCGTCTTGTTTTTTATGTTTGTGTTTGATGGACGGGAGGGGCGGGGCAGAGATACAATAGAGAAAAATAGAGAAATATATAAAGAGAGAGAGAGAGAGAGAGGGAAAAAAGAGAGAGGAGAAATAGAAATCAAAGAGAGAAACAGAGAAATAAATGTAAAGACCGAGCAATACACAGGGAGAAAAATAGAAACAGAATAATATAAAGGCTAATAAAGAGAAGTAGAGAGAGAGAAATATTTATGTATGGAAATAGAAGGACATAATATATATATGTATATTATACGGCGATTATTATTAGGCGGCGGCGGCCGCGCAATCACTGAAATACGGATACCGGGCGGAGGCGGCGGAACCCGACGGGGAGGACGGGAGGAGGTGTCACGGCGCATCGGCGATCCGTAATCAGATCCTCCGTCTCGCGTCATTTATTATTCAATTAGTACGACGGCGCAGCGACGGCCCCGGCCCCGTCCCCGCCGACGTCGCCGCGTCGGACGCGGCGGACGGGACGCGCGGCGGGACCGAAACGAGATCGCGTTACGGATTCCGTCCAATTAACTTTTCAATTAGGCGGGAAGAATCCGCGCCGGGAATTTTATTTTCTGCTCCGCGGACACGGACGGCGCGCCCGCTCCGTCCCGTCCCGCCCGCGAATTTAACACGCAGCAGGCACGCGGCGTCCACATCGGCAAAGTGCTCGGTCTACATTTCCAATTTTCGCACGGCGGCCGACGGGCAGCGACTTAAGTCGAGGAGCTCTAATCGAACGACGGTTTTGTTCCTCGTTTCGCGCCGACAGAATTACAGGTCGATTCGGATGCGTTTCGTGTTTACTCGAGCGTCCGACGACGACGACGACGGGGAGGAGCGGACGGTCGACGATGGGTTTTCAATTATACGCTGGACGCTGTTACTCTATCGGATGTAAGAACTGGTCCTTTACAATTAAATCGAATCGACCGCAGCTCTGCTTTAAATTAAAATATTTTCCCGCCGTTTCGGGACACTGAAGTGCCGACGCTAATGTTTTAAAAAGAAAAACTAGCCGGTAAAAAGAGTTTTTCTCGTGGATACTTTCAGTTCTCCCTCCGCCAGCACGATAATCATAAATACAGTTCGCCACGATCGCTCTTCAGTTGAAGGAGGGAAACGAATTCGTCACGTATCGACAGAATGAATCTATAAAATGCATTTTTCTCGTTTTCCGTTCGTTCGACGTTAAAGATAGCTCTTAACGAAGTTGTAGAGCGTGAAAAAATCTACAAGTTTCGTACGAAACACTTTTTCGTGCGATACTTATTTATCGCTCTACAATGCTGTAAAAGGCCGCGAGTACCGGTACCGCGGGGCTGCAGCACGAGTCGACGCAACGAAATGGTAAGCGATATTACAGTTCGGTGCGCGCATACACTGCTCGAGACCTTTTGCAGCGGTGTAGAGCGATAAACGATTATCGCACGAAAAAGTGTTTCGTACGAAAGCTGTAGATTTTTTCACGCTCTACAACTTCGTTAAGAGCTATCTTTAACGCCGAACGAACATAAAACGAGAAAAATGCAAAAGACGCACAAAAAACTTATTTGCCGGCTTTTTTGCAATGAATAAAAAAATATTCATCGTACGGAAGAAAGTACGAGAACCGAACCTGCAGAGAATTAAATTCCCTACAAAGTGGCGTTTCAATTTCTCTCGATCGAAAAAAAACGACGAGCCCTCGCGCACGTTCCGACGAGCGGGTCCGAGTCTTCGCGCGCGGGACCCGACGTCCGCGACGACGGGGACGCGACCGGCGCGCGGTCCGCACGCCAGCACGGATCGCACGCACGCACCGTAAACGTTCGATTCGTTCGCCGATCGATCGTCACTGACACACGACCGACGTGCGCTCGATGACGACGACGACGGCGGCGCCGGCGACCGCCGGCGTGGAGCGAGTCGAGAGGTGGGCGCGCCGTCGGTCCGCTGTCAACGCTAATGGCGAAACCGTGTAAATCGTCCGTGGACGGAGCGCGTCGTCGCCGTGCTGTGACGGATCGCGCCGACGAGCACGGGACACGCCCCCCCCCCCGCTCGAACCGGCCGACCCGTCGCGCCGCTCGTTCGTCCGTCCGAACACACACACACACACACACGGTCACGTCTCTCGCTCCGCGCCCGTCGACACGATGCACGACCACATCCACGTACGCGCTTGCGATTTTGAATACGAACACGCACGCACGTGCGCGCGCCGCGTCTGTGTGTAACCACGGAAGCGCCGTTATTGTGACAGATTTTTCAAATAGAAAAGAAAACGCGGAACAATGAACAGTACAACGTGTAACGGTCGGATTGAACGCACGGACGCCGCTCCGTCGAATTCTTATGCGCGCGCGTGCGGAATGATAAAGCACGAAGACCGAGTCCTCGCATCCGTACGTGAAAACCGCGATTCGGGACCCGTGGCGATCGCCGCGACATTCGGCGCAGCAGTCCGCAAGACGGTCGCCGCCGCACTCTCGAGGGCAGGGTCCACAGGTGAACCGATTTCGAGACGAGAGGAGAACGCGCGAACGAAATCGAACATTTTCGATACGAGAACCGGAAGCGTGCCGATTCAGAAACAGAGGAGTCGCCTTCGTCCGACACGGAGCACGCCGTGCGACCAATGTTTCGTCGACTCGGCGGCTGCTTCGTGCGCTGCTGTAGCGTTCCTCGACCGGAGTCCGCGCGGCGGCCCGCAGAATATTTCACGGGAGCGACGGGTCCGAAATTAACTTCCGAGGAACGCTAGGAACGAATTCTAGAGTGGCTGAAGGGGCGCCGATAGAAGAAAAAAAATAAAACAGTACGGCAGCTATTTGCCATTATGTG
This sequence comes from Acanthacorydalis orientalis, assembly GCA_034766995.1. Lineage (NCBI taxonomy): Eukaryota > Metazoa > Arthropoda > Insecta > Megaloptera > Corydalidae > Acanthacorydalis > Acanthacorydalis orientalis. The sequence goes on along the minus strand of CM068313.1, from coordinate 247,558 downwards.
TAAGATCTTTAATCGTCGTGTCGTGTAGTGAAATGTTCAACTGTCGATTTTCTGAACCGTTTTGTATGTTTTCGTTACTTTCATTATTGAAAATATTTCGGTAATTTGAACGTTGATTGTTAAACTCGATTCAGTATACTTTAGTTACATTGTAGGAACGATAAATAAATATTCTCGGTACGGACAATCGCACCGGACAGCTCGAACGAACCGGTCGAGTTGTCGGAACATCGAAAAGCGAAGCACGTTCGTATCACTCAGTATAATTGTCAACTTGTATTCTTTCGATAATTATAATCATACTGTAACTGCATTATTTCCTCATATTTATAAATAAATACAGCAATTATATTTGAACCATTGGTGTTTTTTACTCATTAATAAAGGAGCAGTAAACACATCGAGACCTTTTTATATAAACATTCAACGACCAGTTAAATCACGTTAAGTCGGGGTTCGATAAATTTTCCACGATGAACACGGCGAGCAGATCTCACACAGTGCTTCGACGCGATCTGAGGGAGAGCCGACGTCGGAGCGAAACCGTCGACGGTATCGTCTTTCAAGTACCTCGATGTATCCGACAAACAGGAACACGGCCGGGCTTCGTTCGGATCGACGCCCCTCCGCAGAGAGATAATATCTTTCGAACCGACACGGTGAGGATCTTTTCTTCGCGATCGCGCGCCTCGAATCGAGAGACGTGTCGGCGACGGGAGTCGATTGCAACGCCGGCGCGCCGCGACAGACACGTGTGGAACGGCCGTACTTACCGTTCGATACGTGTGTGTGTGTGTGCGCGCGCGATGACGTCGAATGACAGCACGCCGTCGCCGACGGTGTACGTACAATCCGCTGCAGTGGCGTCGCGTCGCGTCCCGTCACCCCGGCCGTAGTAGATCGAGTGCTTTTACACGTCGGACGGACGGCTGCTCGTCTGATCGATTGGCTGATCGATCGATCGATCGATCGATAAGAGTCGCGTCGGTCGATCGGCCGGCCGGCCGGGACGTCGATTCGCTCTAGTGGAGTCGCGTGCGGAATATTTTCAAGGACCGGTGTCGAGCGTTGCGACGCCGCTCCGGAATCGTTAACGGCACTCCGATCGTTTTTCCAACGCAAACAACTGTATTGCGGGGAAGCACGCACGGGTCGAGTTACGAACGCAGACACACATACATATACATATATACACACACACACAAGGGTGGAATGAAAAGTTTTCGTGCTTTGGAAGGAAAGCGACGAAATATTGTGTGAAGAATGATTTTATCTTTCGACACACGGTTCGATTTATGGCCGTTGTGCAGAGAGAGAGAGAGAGAATAGTCAAAAAGAAAACAAACGACTGCGTTTCGGTTCTCCCTGTCGCTCGCGGAACGCCGAACCTGTCTGCCGCGACGCAGACCGTCCGCTGCGAGATGCCCGACGCGACTCGAGAGCCGAACACGAACGAAACGACACAACGGACACTCGTCGTGGACGACCCGTCACGCTGCGCCGGAAACTCTTCGTCCCACCCTCGTGCACACACGTACGGGCGCGTGCGTGCGTGCGAGGATAATTTCAGAACGTTATTTCGGGCCGGCCGAGCGAACATCTCGTGCGGCGTCGGACGGCGGGAAGGAGAGCGACACGTTACGGCGCGCCGCCCCCCGACAGGTGGACGGCGGCGGCGGACGGAACGGACGCGGGTCTTCGGAATCGGACGGGAGGGCGCCGGCGGGACCGGCCGGCGTTCCGGCGCGGCGGAAGTCGCCGGATTTCGTCCGGAGCGGGCCGCGCGGGTCCAGACGGATTGTTCGCGCGGGACGCGCGATGCGCGATCCGGGTCAATCGAGTTATCCCGTGCTCCGCGGAATCGCATGCCCATTTGCGGGCCATAAATAGCGTCACATACATATGTGCGTGTGTGTGTGTGTGCGTGTACGAAACGTGTGCTTATACAGATACAAGGTATGACCGCGGTGCAGTGACGTCGTGCCGATCGATAGGTCGAGAGTTCGATTTTCGGTTCGGTGCGCGCGACGGGTCGGTCTCGGACGAGCGCACGCCGCTCGCTCGACGCGACCGACGGCGAAACACCTTCGCGCCGTGCTCCGGGCCCGAGTGCCGCGCAATTTGACGATGGCGTCGGGGCCGTGACGTGGACAACGGACGCGCGTTCACGGCGGGCACGCGCCGGCGATCGAGAGAGCCGCGCGAGAAAGAGGGAAACGAGCGACGACCGGTAATCGAATATCGATGGCGCTGCTCGCAGACCGAACACTGCGAAGCGGATCGGCGGACGAGCGGCGGATCCGGACACACGGATCGAGTACACCGAACGATCGAACGGGTGTGTGTGTGAGAGAGAGAGAGAGCGTGTGCGTCCGCCGAGATCTCCCGGATCCCGGGGACGCGATCGGCGTCGTCGGTTCGAACGCACGCGACACGATGACGGTCCGGTTACTGTCGCACGCGCGGACAAGAGCGGCGACACATCGAAACGGAACGTGCGTTCCGACATCGACGGTCGAGAATGTAACAGGTGCTGAGACGGTGCGAGTCGGCTCTTTTTCCTCCTCGTCCGGCGATCGAATTTCAATGTCTGTTCGTGCCGTGTGAGAAACTCTGTTCGAGTTTGTCCTCGTTCCGTGATTACGTTTCGTCTTTCTGTCATGCATGCATGCACGCATACATACATATATATGTATGTGTGTATACACACATATATGCATATATATATATGTGTGTGTGTGTGTGTATGTATATAAGGTTGTAATATATCAAGTTGCCGAATTTCAATAATATATATATATATATATATATATATATATATATATATATATATACATACATACCAGAGTAAAAGAGAGCGAAGGAAAGAGCGGGTATCTCGGTATGCCGTTATAGAGACGTTCGTTCGACAGACGTCGTCGAACATGACGTCGACGTCGATGCACGTTCGTCCGTCGGATTCCGACGCTGACGTTGTGTACACACACATACGCACGCACGCACACACACAAGTCTAACATTTAAACGTTTGACATTTAAACGTTGATAGAGCAATTCGTCGTCTAATGTGCGCCGCACACGACATTGCCGCGTTCCAGGAATACCCGCAGAGCCGCACTCCCTCCGCATGCGTGCGCGCTCCACTTACTGTGTGTGTGTGTGTGTACATAGACACGAATATATTATTAAATAAAAGGGGGATGCGGTGAACGTAAAAGACGAGACGAGCCGACGTGCGTGCTTGTAGGAGAACTGCGAGAACGACTACAGCGCTAAAAACAAATAAACCCCGTTTGGGTCGGCGGCCGCCGTGACGGTACTGTCGTCCGGGTCGCCGGTTCGTTTGCAGGCGACGTCGGGGATCGAGATCGTTGGGAGGCGGCGGCCGGTCCGGTCGGAGACGACGTCCTGCTGGGAACGATTCGGGGCGACGACACGACCGCCACTTCGCAGCGAGCGAGAGAGAAAGAGAGGGACCACGTTCTCGATTCGAATCGATCGGAGAGACGTGCGTCTCGTTCGATTCGAATACGCGACGAGAAGATACGCACTGCTTGTCGACAGGCTCGGCGTGTGCGTGCGTGCGTGCGTGCGTGTTCGTGCACGGGAGCGCGGACCTGATGAATGCTTTCGTGCGCGGCCCGTCCGTCCGTCCGTCCGTCTACTGTGACAGATTGAAAACGAAACGTGACAACGGCACGACACGGCGATCCGTCAAACGGAATGAAAACGGACGGCCGACCGCCCACGCGCGCTGCCTCGGACGCGACACGCGGAATCCGCTCACGCACACACTCATATATACATACATGTATATAATATACACACACACACACGCACACGTGCGGGCTCGTTCGACTGTACTTTCCGTGCAGAATCCGGAAGAGGACCGCAGCACGTGCGCCGCCCGTTCGTATCCGACGACCGGAACGTGTGCGCCGTCACCCCGCGCCGCCCCCGCGCTCCGATTAAAACGCATCAATTATGCACGTCGGATGTGCGGGCCGGGTCTCTGCGAACGGAGAGATAATCGCCCGATGATCGCATGACAGTCCGCAGTACGACGACGATGCGGGCGCAGAAACGTTACAGTTCGGTGCGTCGGACGCCGATGAATTCGTCTCTCTCCCACTATCTCTATATATATACACACACACACATATATATCTTTGAACTTTCACACTTTTGCATTTTTAATATCGTCGGCGCGTCCGTCGCCGCACGCCCCGGCGGGATTCGAAGCGGGCCTGGCTAACCGGTCGAAAAGACGCGAGCGGGAGAGAGTCAATTCGACCGGACGGACCCCGTCCCTCTCCGATCCGACGGACGGGACGGACACGTCGACGGATGACGGTCGCTCGAAGTTGAAAAATAAAAAAAAAATCACTCGATCGTCGTGCCTCGACGTTCGGCTGTTGGCGCGCTGTACAACAGATCCACTCGCGGCGTATGTGGAGGTCGTTCGATACGCAGCGACCGACTCAGCCGCGATACGCGGAGTACACGGTTTCTCCCTCTCTCGTTATATCATTGACGGATTTCTTCCGCTCCATCAACTGCCAAAAACACACTATTTTCTGCTTTGTTTATATATATATATATATATACACCAAGGAACTCCGCTCTCTACTCGCTTCGTTCGCAGATCTCTACTGTTAGTCAGACACAGATATCCTGTTTGTGTATTTATAGTCGCACGGCCGGTCGTGTACAACATCCTCGTGAATTAATCGAAAGGTGACTGTAAATCGTTATCGCGAGAATGTTTTTGTCGAAAGTCGAATAAGCCCGTTCTTGACGACGACAAACGACAAACTGAAAGAAACTTTCTAGTCGCATTAATTATTGCGACTTCGGTGTGCACTGCGCTCAAAGTCCTTACAGCGGATAAATATCTAATGGCTTTATAGGATGATTTTGAAACATATGAAGATTCAAACGACCCTAAAATTTGTGCAAAAAGAAAACACGATGTCATAAACAAGATGGCGGCGTTATTGCTCAGACGGAGCGATGAGAGGTCGTCTTACTCACTTCGTTTGGTCTCTCGCGAGCTTCAAGCGATGTGTCTGCACGTATATGTATATATACATACTCCACGAATAAAGTCCGCATTCATGCACGGGACAACAAATCGCAACACGAAGACAATGTGTGTTGTGTATCCGGAACATTCCATTCCGAGGAAGGAACAATCGAAAGTAGTAGGACACGTGCACTGTAACAAGGTACGCGCGCTCTCTTAAAATTCGCGGAGACGAAAAACGAGCGCTTGCCGAGCAGCTGAATGATAGAAGCGCGGGTGCGAACACGGCGGCCAGCGCCGCGACGTGAGATTTGCATCGCTCGAAGGCGTCCGGACGCGACGTCGAATCGAACGAGCCGATTCGCAACAGAGTCCCGCGTTTCGCTTACGACACACACACATAATATATATATATATATGTATATATGTATATATGTATGTATGTACAAATTCCGTTACGACAGTCGCGCCCCGTCCGTGCGTTTCGCGTCGAATCGATACGCGAGGCCGACACCCGACAGTCCGATCCGGTCGGATCGTCCGCTTTCCGACAAACGGACAAAAAGTCTCTCCGACGTTCGATCCGGATACAAATCCATCCGCCCGACTTCTCGCGAGCGGCCCCCTCCGCGACCGACGTCGTCCGACCGGTCGCCCGTGCCGCAAAAACAGACGATGAACATACATACACACATACGCGCGCCGCCGTCTCCTGGCCAATCGTCGGTCCGGCGGGGCGCTCGCGTCGGCACGTACGTTCCTCCGGCGACGACGGTCGGTTTTCCGGCGAACGCCTCCTACGTTCAGAACGTGCGCCGTGCTATTTTCGAAAACGGGACAACACCCACCGGAAACGTCGACCGTACGTGTATATATATATATATATATATATATATATATATGTATGTACCGCAAATGTCGGACGCCACCGTTTTAACATACATTATTACAGGGTTCGTACGTGCACGGACGTAGAAAGAGACGGTGAGGAGAGGAGATAGAGAGGCGTGCGAACAACGGATCGAAAACGATGTACTAAGACTCGCGTGTATTAACGTAACAAAACACGATAACGCGAGATCTGCATTTGTTATTTGCGTCTTGCGTTTCGGACGCTCGGTGCATTCGGTTTTTCTCTGTTTCGCGAACGACGTTTCAAACTCTGTACGCGGTACGCGCTTTTTTTCCGATACGAAACGATCATCTCGGCCGCGATAACGATACCATCATTGTTTGAAAATTGAAGTACGGAAAAATGTCGAGCGAGCGCTGAAATACTGATGTCGCTGTTTCTTAGCATTTTCTGTTTTTCGACGGGCGCTGCTGCGTACATTCGACTGTCTCCTCACGGCCGCAACGCACGTTCGTGTACACATATATACACACATACAAACATACATATTGTAAAACGGTTATCTGAATCCGATCGTCTTAATGCGTTAATCAAGGTGGCCGGGCACACGCACTGTGTATTTTTTTCTCTTTTGTAAATATTGACGTTTTCAACAATCAAGAACCGAGCAATCGAATGCACGTGTGCAAGAAGGGGTGAGGGTGAGCGTCGAGTAACGTGCGGAGAACGGCCGATCGACTCTCGGGCATCGAGACGCGTCGTAACGGGACGCGGCGTTCTCGTTCCTATCCGTTCGTGTGTTGTCCCTTCTGTGATCGAAAACAGTATTCTGTTTTGTTTCGCGAACGAACCGAAGCGTCCAACAATCGATCGCTGATCGTTCCGATTACTGGTGCACGCGCACATTCCACACGGTCCCGACGGAACGGTCCCGAGTAGGCACTGAAATACATGTTTTTCTGTTTCTCGGCGCTCGCTGTTTTTCAACCGTCGCCACGTGGAGCACGTTCAAACGCCCTTTCATAGCCGTCTATGTGTGTGTGTGTGTGTACATATATATATGTATATGTATATACACACATATATAAACACGATTACTCATTAAAACTCGTAATAGATGTAAACCTTGACCACACTGCAAAACAGCGCGCCGAACAAGGAGAAACGCCCACTGCCGGCGACGGATATTTTTTGCGCCGAAGCCGAAATCGTTCAGGTACGACGCTCGCACAGCTTCCGGACCGCTTAAATCCGCGCGCGTCGTTTCTCTCCGTGCGTGCACGTCTCCGAGAATAAAATCGAAACAGACGGAGAGGACGGACGCCGAAAATAGAAGTGCGTGGTACGACACAATTGCACGCAACGAGCCGCGTAGAACAAAAGAGAAAAAATGAAAACAAAAGAAAAAACATTTTCGCCAACTGCGGTTTCACGAACGACGACGATTCATCCAATCTCCCCTGTCCTGTGTGTGTTTACCGAGATAACTGAACGATACGTCGATTGTTTATTTACGCGTCGCGGTTCGACTGTTTATGCTCGCTGTTACCGAAATCTTTTGTTCTTTTTGACATTCTAGATCGCGTTTTGTTTTTCACAGCAATTAAATATTGTTTTTTCGGACCGTTTGTTTCCATTTGCCAATTATATATTTATAAATGTGTATGTATGTATATATGTATGTATGTATACAATCTGTCCAGGGATTGGTACGACTGATTTTTTTTAAAGAAAAAAACCCTATAACTCCATCTCTTGGTGACTGGTTGCGTTATGAAGCTCGAGCTTTTCCAACTATGGGCACCGCAAATGTCAAGGGACTAGCGTGTCTGCGTGCCTGCGGATGCTACAATGTCTTATTGAGGCTCGTCGAACAAACAAAAACACTGCGGGACAGAGGGCCAATGTCAAATGCGGTTTCGAGCTCGACACAACGGCCGGCGAAATATGTGCGCGGTGGCGACTGTCTGAACCGTTCCGAACGCTCGATTTCTGGAAGACGGGGAGGACATCGCAGACGCTCGACGAGCAACGCCGGCGGAAACGGGTCGCGGCTGAGCCGAAAGCGCGCAAGAAGCGTGCAAGAAGGTCCGTGCACGCCGACGTCGGATCGTAGGGACGCGGGAGAGACGTATAAGGAGTCTGGATGCCGGGGAGAGAGTTAAACGCAAGACTCGACTCGCGCTCCTTTTAAAACGACTTGCTGTCGCACGCGTGAACGCACGAACCGTTCGTCCGATTCGGATCCGACTTCGGATGCGACTTCTGGCCGTCGCCGAAACTCAGGTCGGCGATGAAATGAAAACGGCTCGGTGCCGCTCGGCGCGGCCAGAGAGCCGCCGCGATCGCGGTTCTAAAGACGATTCCGAAAACGGAGAGTGCGGTGACCGTTCCGACTCCGCGACCGTTTCCAGCGTTGATTTGACTCGAAATTAATACAAAATGCATGCATATACACATATGCGTATGTACATATATATGTGTGTGTATATATATATGTACGTATATATGTATAATATATGTATTATATATATATATATACATATATATATATATATATATATATATATGTATATATATATATATATATATATATATATATATATATATACATATACATATATATATACATATACATATATATGTATACACACACATATATATTCTATATAAGTACACACCTATGCCGAGACTGACGTCTGTGTAAATCAGGTTATTTAGATCACAAAATAATCGTATTCAATTTCATGTAACATTTGTACAGAACACACACACACACACAGACTGTATGTATTTGCACGTATTCAACCCGATATGCATATATATATATATATATATATATATATATATATATATATATATATATATATAATATGTCCATGTGAATGTGTATGTAATGTGTGTCTTGCTATAAATTTACTTAAACATTTGTTCGCCGGCGAAGGACGGGGAGACGTGACGTTTCAAGTTACTGCTCGATGTTGGCAGTCGTATCAACATTAAACATTCATACAATACATGCACACGTGTGACATGTGTCTCTGTGTACGTTTATATATATATATATATATATGCACATGTATATACACATACGCACACATATAAATTTAACAAACCTACATTATGTATTAGAAACTTTCACGTTTATAAGTCAATTGTGACCGGTTGTGTATTTGTTGAGCAGTGACGTTGTTACAGCTAACGCGCACTGTACAGAATGTCCGTCGCAACGAAAAGTTTGCACATCGAGAGGTGATAACAAAAAAAAAAAAAAAAACGATCCGTTTTATGTTCTTGACTTATTTGTTAATAAAACAAAAAAAGAAAAGAAAACAGCGCGGCAAGAAGACGTCGGTGATTTATTTATTTTTTAAAAAAATCAAGTCGTCGAGGTGCCGCCCCCGCTGCGGCACGTCCGTCGACGACGACGCCGACACCGAGGAACGCATCGTCCGGTTTACGAGCGGTTTCCGCCGCTTCGCCGCCGTCCGTTCTCGACTCGTGCAAAGACGAAACGCTCGTTTCTCCATCTCTCGCATTTTCGATTCAGTAGCCCGCTTCCGAGCGAAATCGAAAACAAAACGAAAATCAATGTCACCAGACACAGGCCGGAAAAATTGCACTTTAAAATGACATCAACATGATTACGGCGGAACGATGCGTACGTCGAAAGAATCACGGTCCGAAAATAAAAACAGCAATTGTTCTCCTACCAACCTAATACACATACATATACATACATATATATATATATGCATGTATGTTGATTGAATTTAGGCCTCCAAGTGGAAGTCTTAAAAGGAAGCGCGGCAGTCAAGAAAAGTCATATTATTTTTATTCAGTATTTTAATTCAATTCGATACTAGAATACAATTAAACTAAATTGGGGAGGGCATGTTGTTTTGAAATTTTTCTATTTTTTTAATACTCTCGTGTTGAATCCTAAATTGAATCACCTGTATATATATATATGTATATACGTACGTGTGCGTGTGCATTAGATAATCATCGTTCCGGGAATTTGTTCGTTTCACAAGCACCTGTGGATAGACCGGTCGGCAGCAGCAGTTGACGAACATGCAAACACTTCGTTCGTCGTCACTGATTTTTTTTTGTATGCGTTTGCTTGTTCGAATCCGGTACTGGATTTATGTGCGACTCGTATTCCATACGTTCGATGATTTGAAATCTGTCGTGTGTGATCGACAATCGATCGACAACGATTCGATTTCCGAGAAAACGGTCGTTGCGGTCTTCCGCCGACAATTGAAACGAGTGTTTGCGCGCGCGCGTGTGTGTGTGCGCGTACGTGTGTATACGAATGCATGCGCGCACGTGTTTCTTACTGTTCCGCTCTTAGCGAACACTGCCGAGCTGCGCATGCAACGATGACTCAACTATTGCGAGATTGAAAAAAAAAAACGTCCGATTAAAACGTTGCCCGACCGACGTTATCAGCACGGGCGATAAATCGAATGCGATTTCATTGTTTCAGATCATCGGCAAATACTATAAATCTTATCGAGTATTTTTTTTCAATTGTGTAACTGTGTTCATTGCTACTTGGAACTTACAGAATCAATACAGTTTGCGGGTACACACACACACACACATACATACATATATATATATATATAATCGAAATTATTCACAAAAAATTCGATAACGTCGCTTGTTTATTTATGACTTCTATGCTGCGATAATGATTATATAAACATACTACATATACATATATACATATATATATATTTATGTATATATATATTTATATTTATATATATAAATATATATATATAAATATATAATATATATATATATATATATATATATATATATATATATATATATATATATATATACATGTACATATATACGTACATGTAAGTGTGTTGTTCGTGATTCTTGTAATCCGGAATGGACGACACATCTCGTTCTGGTTTCTCCCGTCCTTGCTCAACCAGCGCACACTCGCACCCTCCTTTTACCGCTGTGTAAGAATTAACCGCCTTCGATGCACCGCCATGTGGCATATACTCGCGCTCGGCACCGCGCTCGGCACCGCGCTCGAGCACGTGTGCACCGACACCGCTCGCCACGGTTAGCAACAATCGTGCATCACGGGCAGCAGACGAAAGGAACGCAGCAACAATTAAGACACGGTACAGTAGATCATACACGCGGCATCGACACAGCACGGGGAGAACCGACCCGACTGCAGCGGAGACCCGTAGAAGCCGCGCTCCACAGCAGCGCATCTATTATTACTATTATTATTATTTGTAACTTCACATACAGTAAAAGCGCGAACGTGTATATATATATGTTACAATATATCTAGGAGAATAATTATATAGATATGAGTTATAAAAAATATATTTATTGTTTCATTCTGTTACATGACATGCTTGTCATTGACAAGTGGGCAAGAGCAGCGAGTAGAGAGCAAAGTCCCCTAGTGTGTGTATATATATATATACACACACACAATCCACCCTTATATAGCACGGTTAATCCATTCCGTGTTGTAACGAAACCGTGTTAAACGAAACCTAGAAGTGACACAGGTCGGCGGAACCCGTTCCGTGCTCGGTATCGAAACCGTGTTCTCGGAGCGATTCGTCGGTCACTGCGGTTTTCGATCGCTCCATTCCGACAGCCGAGGTCATCGGCGCCCGGTGTTCTCGGAGTGTGTGTGTGTCTGAGAATTCGCGAGCGAGAGAACCCGTCTGGCGAACTAGTTTTCGGCGAGGACGGCGAAGCGCGCGCGCTCCGCATCACTATGCGCGGTGTACAGTGGGAATTCCGTGTTCGTGTCGATCAGGACAGCGTGACGCCGTGTGACGGTCGTCCATGTTTCGTTAAGTCGGCGCTGATTGGGAACCGTGTTATAAGAAGATCGTGTCGCGGACGGACCGTAACAATTTTTGCACCGTGTTATATAGAAACCGGGTTATCAGAGTAACGTGTCAGAAGAGGAAAAAGTACTTGTATGTGGGTATGTACATATATGTGTGTGAAAATTCAACAGCTGTGTTTCTAGCGTACAAACGCGACGCGACACAGGCATTCACTCACTCACACACACACACACGCGCGCACACGCACGCATGCACTCACTCGCCGGCTCGTAAACAGAGGACGTTGTCGTCCCTGACCTGTGCCTGTGTTTTGTAAGTTTGCAACGGTCGCCGGTTGCTGTTACGAAATGCATTCGGCGCGCTCGAACGGAAAAGGAACGATTCGCACGGCGACGGAGGGAGAGACAGAGAGAGTGATTGTCGAAACGCATTCGCCGATAATCGGCCGGCGATTTTGTCCGACGGCCGAGCGAGGCCAACGTGATTCCGGTTCGCTCGGCACACAGTGAGACTCGAACGAGATCGCCGCCTGCGCGCCGCGAGACGCACGCGGTCCGAGCACCGCGCTAAGGCGACCGTCGTCCATTTAACAGGCGAACGTCGTCCTTATCCGCGGTCGGCCGCAGCTCTTTCGGACGAACGCTCTCTCCCTGCGATCGCCAGGTGGACCGTGAACGGAGAAACGCCGACCGGCTCGGCCGAAAGTCGGCGCTCCTCGGAGATTCTATCCGCGACACGGTCGACCCGAACGTCCGTCGACGTGAAGACGACGACGACGCTCGGGCACCGGACGCTGCGCGCTCCCCGTTCGAATTCTCGAACGGGGCCGGGCGCGAGCGACGCTTCTACGACCGGAGAGCCGGACTCCGTGCGAGAATCGAACGTCGATCGTCGAATGGAACGATCCCGACCGGGGGTCCATTCCCCCCGGCCGAACACACGACCGTCCGTATGCACAGACCGTTCGGCGATCGTCCGTATCACACACCGTCGTCGCGGCCGCCGCGCGCTGCAGCCGAAACGGTGCGCCGGAACCGCGGACCGACGGAACGAGAGACGCACGCGAAACACTCGCCGCTCACCGCACGATTTCTGGTTCGCGCCACTGTCGGACGGACGACAGCGCGGACGGAACACGGCGCGCACGCCGCGATTCCGTTCTCGAGAGACGCGGTCTTTCCCCTATCGCCTCGTCCTCGTCGACCGTCTGTCTGACGACACGCGCGGCGACGGGAAAACGCGTGCCCGTGTCGCAGAGCGACCGCGGTGACACGGACGACACGACCGACACGACGCACTGCACGAGAACACACACGGACGAACGAGCGAAACAACGAACGAACGAACGGACGGACGGACGGACGACGTGCACCGTCCGCAGGAACGCGAGCACAACTGACGGCCGATGTCGCAGTGGCTGATTGAAGCGCACGCGGCCCGCAGTGGCCGCGCGCGGGGCCCGCTGTTTCGTGTACGCTCGGGTGTGCGCGCGCGCGCGGTCGTCGTACTAGTGTGTGTGTGTGTGTGTATGTAAGAAACGGTGGCGGCGGCGGCGGCGGCGCGGCACCGTCCGCCGAGCGACGCGACCTCGCGGTTAGCGGAGCAACTGGTGCACGCGTCCCACCGACGTGCGTGCGTGTGCGCGCACCTGTGCCGTGTGCGCGCGTCCGCCTGTTGACCGACTGCACGGCGCGGGGCGCGCGACGCACCCCGCACCGAAACGCTACCGTGTCGGTTCGAGACCCGCCGCCGCCTGTCGACGGGTCGCGGCGACGTTCGACGCCGAGATCCGCAACCGTACCGGCGTCCCGTTCGGCGGAGCGACGCTCGCTCTCTCGCGACGTCGACCCGTCGCGTTCGGGAGGCGCGCGAGCCGGTCGATCCGTCCGCGCGTTTCGAAGACCGACTCGAACGTTTTCGAAGCGCCGAGCGCGAAGTCCGTCTCCGGCTCCGTCTGCCTCGCGCGACGTCGTCGATCAAGAGCGTAAACAATCGGCGAACGGCGCGCACGATTAACAGCGACGGCGGTCCCGGCGGGCGGCGCGCCTGAAACGTGCCGTTCGCCGCGGCTCGCTTTCGACGGCCCGCGGTCGCCGGAACCGCGGTGCCGGAGAACGGGCGCCCTCCCGCCGATCGAGGGCGATTCCATAATTTTAAGAACGGAATTACGTCGGATCGCGGGTCGGTAGCGGTCGTACGAAGCGAAAGATGAATCGGAGATCGACTCGACAGAGAAATCCGAGCGTGCCGAGGCGCCGTGCGCGCGCGCTATCGACGTTAACGATGTCGACCGTGCGTCGAGTTCGGATGTCGCGGACGAATGATCTCTTTCTTTCGTCACACCGAACACGTAATCGAGCGAGGGTTCAGCGCAGAGATGCGCTTCCCTTGCGCGCGTGCGCGCGCGCGCGTGTACGACCACGACACGGTTTTCACGGGACCGACGACAGCCGTGTTGTGCTGAAAAGGCACTCGACTCGACGCTGGCGACGCCCGCTCGTTTACACTGACCGACACCGAACGGAACGGATGCAGTTCAGAACGTTTCCTCGGACGTTCCGGTGCGCGTGCTTCCTTTCGGCGAATCGCGCCGCGGATGTTTAAGACAATTCCGTGCGCCCCTCACGACGTCGTCGGTCGTCTTCAGACTTCCGTGGCGAATCCGTGCCGTGATTACTTGTTATCTCGCGAGAACGATTTCGAACGCGTATTTAGCCATTTCGAGAGCGTATTAAGCGAGAGTCTATTTGTGTGCAATGAAGTTAACGATGCGTTATTTACGGGACGGCGGGCGAGCAGTCGAGTTTTAGGGTCCCGCCGCGTGTGCACGTACAGACGGCCGCTCGGTCGTTTTTTTTAAACGAAAAAAAAACGAGAACCGCTCGCAGCGCACCACCCCCGCCTCCGCCCACTCGGCCCCGTCGCTTCGCGCGGCCCGTTTGTGCTCGAGTATCGTGACGAGCGGCCGACACGCCACCGGCGCAGCGACGCACCGCCGGCCGCCGCCGTCGAACGCCCGCATCACGAATTAATTCGACGACGGACGCCGACCGGCGCGTGCCGCACGCGCGCGCCGCGTTCCCGCTCGTCCGACGAGGCTAGATCGGCCGCGATTAGAAACCACATACGCGCCGGCGGATGCGCGTGCGGCGTGGAGCGCGTGCGTGCGTGTCCGTGCCGTACGGCGGTCGGACGAACGGTCGGGCGCTCCGTACAGAAACGCTCTGTTCTTTTCGACGTTCCCGTTCGAGTTTTATTCGATTAACCTTTGTACGAAATTAAATTTGTATGTTTATATATATATACACGCGCACACATACATATATATATATACGTATGTGTGCATGTGTGTCTGTATATGTAGGGACGGACTTATATGGGAACTAATGAAGCTTAAACTTCAGAGCCACCCTCAACCGCCCACCCTCCCAGCTTTGTAAACGGCGCCACAATGAACGAAAATTAAAAAAAACTTCGTTATAAACATTTGTATCGCCTCTCTCTCTATCCATCGTTAATTCCATGATTTTCAGAAAATTCAGGAAATAAATTCACATACATATAAATATATTTGTAGGGGCGCCAAAAACGTTAAAGCTTCAGTGCCCCCTGATATATTGATCCATCGCTGCATAATATATATATATATACATATATATATATATACGTACACACACGTATATATATATAAGAGACACGAGGATATTCAGGAGGGACTCGACTGCGGTGGTACATGTCGGCGGCGGCGGGCGCGTCTCGTGAAAGCACATCGTTCCGATCAGTTTTAATTGCGGCTATCGAACACACGATTCTGTCAGTCGGGACGCGCGGGCGAGACGGAGCGAGCGTTCGACGCGCGTGCCGAACGGAGACGGACGGACGCGCGGCGACGACGGCGCACGTTTGCTAATTGAAACATTTTAATTTGAATCGAACCGTTAGAGAGGTGGATTAATCCGGTGTCGATACAATAATGGTCAGCGTAGCGTGACATTCACGTCGCTCCATTATCTGTTCCGATGCGTGCTTCGCATTTTTCATACGTGCACACACATGTACGTATCCATACGCACACACACACACATACATATACATATATATATGTTTAGTGTGTGTATATGTATATATCGTAGCGTGCGTGGGAAAAGTGTGCGTTGATACTAACACAAAACAGATAACAATTTATTTAGAAACAACGGCGATCGACAGCGCATCTGCATGAGCAAGAGGTTCGTCGCGATCCGCGTCCGCGCGCACCGCGTCCGTCGCTCGGTCCCGATTCCTTGATCTTAAAACCACCATCATCATCATGTTCATTATAAACAACAACGGAGCGTTTCCACGGCAACGCGCCGACAAGGAATCCGGACGATCGGCCTCGGGCGTCGTCTGACAATGCACGGATATACTTTCATAAACGTGTACTGTGAGACGACACCGGACGCCGACCGTCTCGGCACACACGGGAACGTTCGGAACTACGAAACGAATCTCTGGAAAACACCGTCACGGCTCTCTCGAGCCGTTCGAGTCGCAGCGACGCGAGCGTCACGCGTCCGAACGTCTCGCGATTCGCCAACGGTCTCGCTCGCAACACCGCCGAGTCGAAATTCGACTCTAGTGCACCGCTCGCCGCCGACACGCAACCCTGAACGAGCGGGCGCTGTGCTTTCTGTTCGGCGCGGGACACGAGCGCGGCCGCCGGACGCGGAACGAGCGCTCGCGCGTCCGTCTCCGGGGAGCCGGCCGTCGGCGCCGCGGTCGCCGCGGTCCGCAGTCCCGGCCGTCGTCAATATTTAACGAGACCGCGCCACTAATTTCTCCGGCGCGTGGCCCGACGCTGAACTCGGCTCGTCACTCCCACCTCCTCCTCTAACACCCGCCCCACCCGACCCGGACAGCAAAGAAGAGAAACGCGTAGAGCCTCGCTTTCCGGCTCCACAGGTGTTTGAGGTCGGCTGCAGGTCGCGTCGCGGTTCGAGTTCGGTTCCCAGGAACGAGACGAAGCGAAGACGTCTCTCTCTCTCTATCTATATATATATATACATATATATATATATATATATATATATATATATATATATATATATATATATACATATACATATATATATATATATATGTATATATATATATATATATATATACATATATATATATATATATATATATATATATATACAGACACACACGCACACACAAAAGCTTGTGAGAAAACAAAACAATAAGATTTCCTGTGGGTCAGACGTCACAGCCTCCTCCGCACCGCACGCACCGCACTGTAAAAGAAGCGAACGCACGGATATTTCCACACGAAAGTGTGTGTGTACGGAACTTACCGTGAGGGTGCTGTGCGAAACAGAAGAGACAAAAACGAGACGACAAAAAGAAAACCGAGTTTGATCCGCGCGAAAGAACGTCGCGGCGCGGGAGGAGAGCGCGGCCGCCGGCCGATCCGATGGCGCCGTGCGGCGCCGGACTCTTCTGTTCTCGAATTAACCGGGGAACCGGTCGGGTGCACGTGTCCGTTCGCGCGCCCGTCGGCACGGGAGCGTTCCGCGCACGGTCGAGGCGGCCGACGCGGCCACGAAACGGACGGCCGTCTAGGGCCGGAAGACGATCGGCCCTTGAAGTTACATCCGTTATCTGGACGGAACGGAAAGACCTTCTGGAGTGCGGTCGGCCGGCCGGCTCATCGGTCGTTCCGACGGCGGTCGAACGACGCGAGCGCGCCCGGACTCGTTCCGTACGTTTCGTGGGGGAGCGGCGCAGCGGCTTCGGCTCGTTTTCGGCCGACACGCGGACATTACTTCCTGTGAGCGTTCGTCGAAACGTCCGAAAAGTGTACCGGAGTCGACGCAAAATCGAAGCAGAAGAAGAACCGCTCGCTGTCTCGTCTCGTCCCGTGTGTCATTTTCTCGTTCTCGCTCGAGCGGACCGACGATATTTTATCGGAGATGCGTGCGTGACACGAGGACGAGGAGACGCGCGAAACGAGAAAAGAGAACGGAATCCGAACGCGTCGGCCGATAACTTGTTGCTGCCGGATTCACGTGCGCGCGTTCCCGTCCGCCGGCGGGCGGGCGGGCGTCGCGGCCTGACGGAGACGGCCGGTCGCGGCGCGACAGAGAGAGACGCCGCCGATGACGTACGCGCTCCGGCCGATCGATACGGCGCGGACGGCTGCGGCGCCGGATCGGAACGTGTGGGCGACGGTGGCGCGTCGCGAGACCGGTCCGAGAGTGCGTCGACGGCGCGCCGGTCGGTCGGCCGCGCGGACCGTAATCGTGACGCGAATTCGTTCCGCGAGCGGAAATCGAACACGTGCGCTCTCTTTTCCGCAGTTTTCCAATAGAGTTTCTAATATCCTCGTCCCATCTGTCCATCGGTCTCTTTCTCGGTCTTCTCATGTTCCTCGGTTCCCGGTCGATAATTTCTCTCGTCCATCGGTCGTCCTCTCCTCTCGCGATATGTCCGGCCGATTTCCATTTCAGACTCTCCACTCTTCTCGTCATATCCGTGACTCCTGTTTGTTTTCGTATCGATTCTATTCTCTTTCTACCTCTTCTCGTTATTCCCAACACGCATCGTTCCATACTTCGTCGTGCTGTTCGGAGTCTTTGAACTATTTTGGCGTTGAGCGCCCGTGTTTCGATGCCGTAGGTAAGGACCGGTAGTATACACTGATCGAATACTTTCTGCTTTAAACAGAGTCGGATCGTCTGTGCTGCATCCCCTTTTTATTCTCCTTAAATATTGACCATCTCTGTTGATGAGCCGGCCTAGATAGACATATTTCGTGACTTCTTTTATTTCCGTTCCTTTTATTTCAATGTGTATATATATGTAATGCGCGCACAACGTACGGAATTTAATCAGAGGAGAGCGACACTCGACGGCGTTCAATTATCGCGAGACGGCGAAACAGCAGACAAAAAACGAACGAACGGCGGCGCAGCCGGCCGACGCGATCTCGGATCTTGATCAATCGAGTGCGCGGTCGGTCGGTCGGGCGCGTGCGAATCCTCCGGCGTGCATTTACGACATTCGTTATCTGCTGCGTCGTCTGCCGTTCCGCTGAGGATCGAGCGAAGCGTGCGCGTGTGCCGTTTTCTCTCGTTCCAGTTTCGAGAAGAAGTGCGCCCGACTCGAGCGTAAAGCGAGTCGACGTCCGCGAAAGTGCGGGAACGCATCGAACGATACGGAACGGAGAGAACGAACGGACCTGGATCCGGTAGGGGAGACGACGGACAGTGAGAAGAACTGCAGAGGAACGCGGAACTGGTCGGGGCGGGCGGCGTCGAACGTGTCGTGGCTACCGATCGGGCGCGAAAGCGGAAACTATGAATATACATGTACATACATGTACATATATATATGCATGCATAGAAAATCGCAAACAACCACGTGTGTGTAAGTTGCTAATCGATAGAGAGAGCGGACGACGGCCTCTCGTCGACGAGATCGACAACAGAGCCGCAGCTCGATCCGAACGCGTGAACAATGAACGAGTATCGAGAATAGACAAACGAGCGCGAACACGTCGTCGTCGCCGCCGTCGTCGGGCCGCCACCGCCGCCGCCGTTCCGGCCGATTGTTCTGAACAGTGCGGCGATTAACGATCGACGGATCGACGTCGATTGTTCGCGACGACGCGCACGGCGCGGATCCAGCGTGCCGATAAGTCGGACGGTCGGCGGCGCGGCGCGTTATCGGCCACAGCCGCCGCGTTCATTGTTCGCGCGCCGCGCCGGATACACGCGGCCATTTGTCTTCCTCCGTGCACCTCTGTGCACCCACGTACGTCGTACATCGTACGGTGCACGAACGCGACGCCTCGAGCGGCGTTCGGAACCCGCTCGGCTCGATTCACATCGCGGCGTGCTCGTCGCGATAGTTCGCTATCGACCCGTGACGATCGCGCCGCTGCGTTTCCTGATCGTCGCACGGCACGGAAACGAATTCCGTGCGATTATCGGAGACCGGGGACGGTTCGCGACTCGATTGAAGACGTGTCCGAAAAGCTCGACTCGACTCGAAATGTCAACGGCGGCCGTGTGACTCTCGACTCGAGCCGTCCGTTACGCTGACGGGACTCCGGCGAGCAAAAGAGAGAGAAACGACCGCAAACAAATCGACGAGAATTCGGACGATCCGCAGCGCGGTCGGCGTTCGGCACGTCTCGACGACGGCGCTCGGTTTCATTCCGGGGACGAATCGGTGCGCGTCGAACGAACCGCGTCCCGTTCGGACCGTGCGCGGGTCCGAGACCGCCGCCGGCGCCCGCCGACGCGAGAGATCACGAAGGCGGCGCCCGCGGGCCGACGCGCGGATCGTCGAGACCGTTGTGCCGAACGGAGTCGGATTTAATTTCGTGCCGGACGCGCGGCGGCGGCGGAGGCGGAGGCGGCGGCGCCCGCCGCCGACGACGCAAATCCGCCAGAGTGGAGAGAGCGAGGCGGCTTTGCGCGTAATCTGTTTACTTCCGTATGCCCTTTGGCGCGAGATCGCGAACGTAAGAACGCGCGCACACACACGCACAGACAAACTGAAAATCCGGAGCTTTGTCGTGCGACTCTGTAACGTGGCAGCCGAACACAAAAACCGCAAACACATTCGCTCAGTATTATATACATTTACGTGTGTGCATGTAATGTATACATATATATATATATATTATACACAAGATCGAGCGGTCCGGGTCGGCGGGATCGGATGATGTCCGTCGTCGCGACGCGACCGTTGTGTAAACAGCCGGACGCGAAACGGTGCAGGATCGGCGCGCGGTCACGTGACCGGCGGCGTCTCTTTGTGTCGTCTCTTGTTCACACACAGACACACACACTTTAGAGATTTGGCCGTCGGCCACTCTCCCAACGAATTACAGGACACACAACAAACGTGCGTCCTACAAATTAATTCTTTTATATTCTGTCCAAATGTTTCCATGCTGTGTATATACATATATTTATAACCGTCGCCCTCGTACGAGCATCGAAACAGAAAGGATGGATGTAAAAGACAGATTAGAATCGACATGTCAGCTCTCGAATATAGGAATGCGCGTCACGACGGCGTGCGGTTTGCAATCGTTCGCGCGCTCTCTGTTAATCGAACGGGACAACACACTGTCGCTTCTCCGCAAACGAACCGCCGTCGCTCGACGCAGCGTGCGCGCTTTTTTTTGTCCTGTCGAGAGCGATCGAGAGTCGGCCGTCCGTGCGCGTTCCGATACGGAATGCGTCGCCGACAGAGAACACACTGTCGACTACGGACAAGTCTCTCGAGCCGGCGCCGAAACACGGAGGTGTTTCTGTTGTTTTTTCCAGTGTTTTCCGCGTTTCCGACGGTCGCTACGTGCGCCCGACTGTCCTCTCACTATGTCCACACTCGTGTCTATGTGTTTGTGCGTGCGCGCGCGCGCGTACACACATTCACACACGTCCAGCGCGTGCCGCAGGTCAGTCGAACGGAAGCGTATTAGAATCTGAATCCGGTTTTGTTTATTCGACGACGATTCAACCGAAACAACAAAGTAAAGCAAAAATGACCGGAGGATAGTCGGGCACGCGTCGAGTATCGTTCTGGAACTTCGTTCGTCTTCGACCGGTCGTTCGCGCGTCGCGAGGCTTCCACGTCCGGAATAAACGATGATAGTAGGAATTGAAAAAAAAAAAAAACCGTCCTAGAACCAGACGTTCTCTTCGAAGAGGACGACGGACGCCAGTTCCGTTTCCTCCGTGTTCTCGAACGCGGCCGCTTCCTATCGCGAGTACTCTAGTTATGCGGCCCGGCCGGAACCGACGCGAAAACAGACACGAACATAGAAAACCGTGCCCGGCAACGAGCCCGCGGCGCCCGGTCTGCGGTCCGACACGTCGTCAAAACAGAGAGAGCGAGAGCGAGAGCGAGAAGAGAGAGAGAAAGAAAGAAAGAGAAAAGCGATCGTGAAACCGTACTCACACTGTGAAGTGGTAGACGAAGCACTTCCATCCGGTCGGCCTCTCGAGGAAGTTGTACACCTGTCCCTGGAACGTCGCGCGTCCGGCGAGCTTCCGCCGCTCCTTCGCGAGGTACCGCGCCGCGTCGCCCCACTGGGGCGGCCTCTCGATCAGCAGCGTCGCCGCCGGCGCGCCGACGACGCTGCCGCCGGTCGACGGAGACGTCGGCGTCGCGCCGCCCGGCGGCGCGGCCGCGTCGAGCAGCTGCCTCGCGCTGTAGTCGGACAGCGGGCTCGGCTGCGGCGAGCCGCCGCCGCCGTCGACGATCGTGACCGACAGCTGCGACCGGTCGGTCGGCATCGGGCGGGCGTCCGCGCGCCCGTCGAGCAGTATCGCAGACTCGTCCGGCCTCTGCGGCATCGTCGCGCCGTCCGGTCGGACGGCGTCCGGATCTCGAAACGTCGACCGATCTCAGACGGTCCGAGGACCGCGCCGACCTGGCGGCGACCGTCCGCCCGTTCTTCCGCGCTCTGTTCGCAAATCGGACCGTTCCGGTCGCGCTCGGGCGTCGTCGCTCGGATCTCGGCCGACGTTCGTTTTCAGTGGATCCCGGTCGAGGCGACGACGACGACGACGACGACGACGAGGCCGGCGGCGTACGATCTGCAAGGAACGGAAACACACACACATATATATATATATATAGGAAGAGGGCCGGCAGACGACGAGCGAGTCCGGCCGAACGGACCCGCGCACGTCGGCGGTCCGAAACGTGCGCTCGCCGAGTCGGCCGAGGCCTCGGTTCGAACGTACTCGGCGCTTCGGGTCCGCAATACGACCGCAGAGGATACGCAGGTGCGCGGATCACGAGCGCCGCCGGTCGGCGCTCCGAGCAGAGCGGACGACGACCGAGACGGAGTCCGGCGGATCGGACGGCCGTCGACATTCCGTTTTGTAAATACGGAACGACGACTTCGTCGCGCGACCTTCGCGCTTCCGTTCGGACGTGGCGGAAGAGCGTCACGGCAGCGATCGGTCCGCGAGCGGGAACGTCGTGCGGCCGCAGTGCGGTTCCTCCCGTCGGAGGCGGGCGAGAGGCGCGCGACCGCCGCCGCGGCCTCCGCCGGCCGCCGGAACGCTTAGACTATTCGCGCGCGCGCTCCCGATTCCGTGCGAACGAAATACGTCCGCGTGCCGGAGTGGGCGCGCGCGCGCGCGACGCGCGTCCGTTCTATTATTCTTAGCGTGATCGGAAACGTACTCGAAAGTCAACCCTGACGGCGATTACGTCTCGGCGCGTTATCGAGAGCGCGGCGCTCGATGACAAAAATCGATAGCGATAGACAGCTTACTTAATAAAACAGTGAACGTCGTCTCCTGCCGCACAACATATTCGAACATAAAAAAATACTCACGAACGAAACTTAACGAATTACGTTCGTCGGAACATACGAGCCGACGAAACGAGCAACTCGGCGTCGGCGTCGGCTCGGTCCCGCGGACGGAGTGACGAGAAACGTGCGTTCACGTTGCACAGAGAACAGAAGAGAAACGAACGCGCACGCACGCAGACGGCTGCGACGAGACGACGGTCGAACGGGCGGAGCGACCGTCGAAGAACAGACACGGCGGTATTCTTCAGCGCCCGCTCGAGACGGTTTTGTACTTTTTTGTTCTTCTACCGATGACACGGTGCCGTCGCGAGCTGTGGTCGGAGTCAACGCAACGGCACCGAATTAAGTTTCGAACCTGACGCATACACACGCGCGCGCGCGCGCACGGACACGCACACACACACACATACATATACACCGGAATTTCGTTGTTGTAAAAACCAGCGGACTGTATTTTGAGATGAGAACTCGATCGGCCGCGGTGCACTAGTACACGGCTGGCACCTAACTAACCCTCTGCCTGACACATACGTTTACACCTAACATACAGAAGGCGACAATGGTCGCAATTCTTTTTAACGAATATCTTATGTCTAACAAATAAAATAACAATTATTCTAATAGTTTAACAATCACTCGGCTGACAGTCGATACAGTTTCATAACAATATACAATTGTATGTACACATATATATACATATGTATATTATTATATACGATTATATTATTTTCCCAAGCCACCGAAATGGAATCAATAGAAGAAACAAAGTCAATATATAAACAGATGTCAGATTGTAAGCATTTTCCCCCCCGGTTTTTTGAAAATGTTTCCCCGGAAAACATGCAATGACATTAATAAAAATTACAGTAACACGACACACTACTGTCAAACCCCAATGGCGGATAACTACCGGAGCGGGTAAGGGCGCCGCATCAAATTCACACAACAAACCGGCCAAACTCGGCCCTGCACAATATTCAGTAACAGTGAAATACATTTTGTTTTTGTTTATTGTATAAGCATTCAGAGCGTGGGAGAACGACGAACCGCCGATACAGAAACGCCGTCATTATGTTGAGCATAAGGCCGAATCAAAACGACCTGAGGAAAACACACACGACCGTACACGTGTGACAGATCTGAAACGAACGTGCGCGTGGCTAGGGGAATGACGTTCCATTAATTCATATATCGACTGACTCGGACGTGTTCCAGAGAGCGCGTCCATCGGTCAAACGCGCTCCTTACACGCCGGACGGACGTCGCTGTCGACGTTCAGTCGGTGCGGGGGTGAGACATACGTACTGAATTAAAATTACAGTTCGGTCCGTTTCCGAATGAACTCGTCGACGAGTTTTATCGGACTGTTCAAAAAATAAACGACATCGCGGACGACTTCTAGATAGTTTTTTTTTATTTTATTATTTTGATAACTGTACGCGGTTTTCAGGTACGGTTCGTGGTTAGCCGCACTACATGTACACGTGTACGTGTGTATATATGTATATACATACAATCGACGGGGTGCATGGTATGCCGACAGGTATCGTCAACGTTGCACGCGCGCGCGCGCGTGTGTGTGCGTGCGTGTAAGGATATACACGCCCTTTGCTGGTCGGCAGAATTCCACGGCGATAAGATAAAAAAGTCTAATCGACAGGTAAACAAGCGAACGAGGAGAGATGACCGGTCCGTCCGTTCGAATTAACAGACGGACAGACGGAGAGAGAGAGAGAGAGAGGTGACGGGACGACCGGTCGCCGCCGTCACGTCCGGACTCTCATCTCGTCTCGCCGGCGTCGGCGGCGGTTAATGGCACGCCGAGAGGGCCACTCGTGCACACGAGTGGCCGTCGATTATCCGTCGGGTGTCTGAGAGGGCGACGCCCGTGCGAGTCGAGTGGCGTCGCTCGAGAAACAACCGAGGGGACGACACTCGACACGAAGACGGGCGGGGAGGACGCGATCGTTCGGTTCGTATCTCGCGCGGTCGGACGAACCGGCGTATCTCGTTCCGATACGACGACTGCTATCGGACAGATCGGCGCCGTTCGAGCGGCGTTGCGGATGAACGAGCGGGGAGGAAACACGGCACCGACTCAGACGTACGCGACGGTAAAATCGCGGTATCGTTCCTTAAACATTTTCATTTGCACACATGCGCGTGTGTGTGCGTGCGTGTGTGTGCGTATGTATACATATATATATATATGTATATATGTATATATGTATATGATGTCGTTACCTTTGCAAATACTCCGGAAGAGCTACGAAGGAGAATAAAAGAGTCAGATGATGCCAGTGAAAAAATCGGCCTAAACATGAACCACGCCAAAACAAAAGTGTCACTCGATGCGTCTGTCTCTGTCTCTCTGTCCGAAGAAAACTGAAACAAAA
Organism: Acanthacorydalis orientalis; assembly: GCA_034766995.1. Lineage (NCBI taxonomy): Eukaryota > Metazoa > Arthropoda > Insecta > Megaloptera > Corydalidae > Acanthacorydalis > Acanthacorydalis orientalis. Next base: position 222,090 of record CM068313.1, on the reverse strand, counting down.
GGAACAGAAACAGAAGCAGTCGCTGGATATGTCTATCCACGTCAGCTTAACAGCAAAGATGGATCGTTCGACGAAGAAGTAAACCGGAGGATAAAAACGGCATCGAGTTGATTTCGACGCGACGTGTGACGTGACGTTCGAATCGACGGCGCCACTGAATCTCGCCAATTGTTCGGCCGACGGCGGCTCGCGCCATTCCGGTGGAACGCGGACGCGTTTCGTCGCACGTGCGCGCACACGCATCGTCGTGCGTTCATTGCCGACGGACAACAGAATCCGTAAAAATACAGCGCGACGAAATCGGCCTGCCGAGCTTTCACATTCCGCTCGTTCGATTCGCCGCCGTTCGTAATCTGCGGACGAAGCCGCTTCATTCATTATACGCACACGCCGCGGGCGCACGCACCGAAAGAGAAAGAGAGAGATAGAGAGGGCGAGGGCGAGGGCGACGACGTCCGTCCGTTTCGCGTCCGTACGTCATCGTCATCGTCTTATCGGGATTCACGCGTCGACGAAACACGGACGGACGCACGAGCGGGCGCGGGTTCGATCCGGCGGCCCGGCGGACGTTGCGTCGTCGTCGTCGCCGCGGCGGCGGTTTCCGGGTTCGATTACGTACGCGCCGCCGACGACGTCTCGAACGGACGGACGCGGTCGTCTGTTCCGGAGGCTCGCGGTCCGATCGCCGTCGCCGCGAGACGGACCCGCGTGCAGGCACGGGATCGGGTCCGGCGGCGACGAGAGCGAGGAAAGCGGACGTCCGTGCGCGCGGGCCGGGCGCGGACGGACCGCGGCTCCTCTCGGATCGCGCGACCGACGCGGCGAACTGTTCCCTGCTCTCGCCCGTAGAGACCGGGGCGCCGCGAACCGGCACCGTCTGTGAATCGTGAATCGCTCGACGAGTCCCTCACCGTTTCGCTCGGGACTCGACGACGGCGCGAAACGCGGCGCGTTTGCAATTCTCCGGAGACATTTCCTCCGACACGACGTGCGTGTCAGCCGATTTAACGTGCACGCGCCGGTACCGTGCGCCGCCGAAGAACCCCGCTTTCGAATACGAGTGCGCGAAATCGCTCTTCCCCCTCCCCCGTCCACCCGCTACTGCCGACGCCGTCGCCGATCCGCGTCGGCGGGTCGCGCGCGCCCGCGACGTTTTCGACTTCGTCGACGGCCGGACGGGGGCCCGAGCGCTCCGCTATTTTCGGTTCGACGCGAAACTGACATTCGCGCCGCGCGTCCGATCCGCGAGACGAGCTCGACGACCCGAAGACGGAGGGCGGACGCCGCCGCGCGCGGGCTACCGGACACATCGAGTACGTACAGCGCACGGCTGTCGAGTGCCGCCGGAGACGCACCGATCATCACGTACAGCGCCATCGTAACGGTTCGTAATGACGGCGGTCCCGTGTCGCGGACACTCGACTCGTCGCCAGCACCGGTCGCCGCTCTGTTCTCTGTGCATTCGTTCGTCAATAGATGCTCCCTGCGTCTGGAACTGTCGCTTCCCTCGACTGAACTATCGGAATTCGCGCGACGTGTGTCGGGCGACGGGGCACACGAACCGAAAAGCATATCGCAACGATTAAAAGTATCGAGAGTGCGTGCCGAGACACACACACACTGACAATGAACATCGTCAGCATATCTGTCGTTTATATTTGACAATAGAGTGATGATTTCTGTTGTTTTCGTTACGTTCCGTTGTTTCCGACAGTTCGATCGATAAAGATCAAACGAGTTCACTTTGTTTATTGTTTCTGTCCATTGTTTTCGATTTCGAATAAATGTGTGCGAACAGTTTACACGACCGCCGTGCGTGTGCATGAATGCGCGCGCGTGTGTGCGCGCGCGCGAGAACACATGACATTATCAATTCGCCGAATGCTTACAAGAATATCGGCGTAGAAAAACAAACACGGCAGCAGCTGTACAGAGACATGAGACGCAGGCAATCACGTTACGTCTGACCGTAGCGGGCCGCGAGCAAAACAAATGAAAACAAACACATCTGTGGAAGAGAAGTCGTGTCGCGCACGTGACCGGGTCGGCCGGTCGATAATCGAACCGACACGATGATGAAAAAGTAATGAGACTCACCGTTCTAGATTTCCCGTGCACTCGAGAGGCGGCCGCCGCCGCCGCCGCGCTTGTCGGGCACGAGCGTCGATCCCGCGGACCGACACGCGCACGCACGCGCGCGCGCTCGTACCGGGAGAGTCGCCGACGAGAAAGAGACGATCCGATTCGATCGCGCACGTGGCCGTGGACCCCGTGCACGGCGTCACGCACACACACACGCACACTCACGCGCGCGCGGGTTCGTCGCTCCGTCCGTGTGCGGAAAACGCGCGCGCGTCACACACATCCGCAGCGATCGGTCGCCGGCGACCGACTGTGGCCGGACGGACGGAAGGACGCGCCGGCAGACAGCGGCACGACATCTGTGCGCACGGACACGGAGCCGCGCGCGTCGGGCCCGCGCGCTCTGCAAAAACGAACGACGATCACCGCACGCCCTTCGGCCTGTACCGGCGCAGCGAATTCGCGACCGGTCTCTTCCTCGCGAAACGGACGCACGCGACGACGCGGTGCACTCGTATCGCACGTGGCGATCGACGCTTGCGGAAACGCGAGCGGACGGACGCGCGGGACGGCGGACGCTCGGTGACAGAAACGGACGCTCGCCGCACTCGTCGAATCGACGATACGGATTTCGTTATCGAAAAAGACCGTATCGACTGACGTCACGCTCGCCGCTCGACGAGACGCGCGCACGGAAACTCGACCGGATAGATGGGAAGGCGAGAGCCGAGCGACAGCGACCGGCGGACCGCATCGACATTCGAAAACACGTACGACGCACACACCCGCTCGGAGAAACGATTCAAACGTCCGCGCTTCCGACACCGCGGCGCGACACGGACGGCGGCTTCGAGGGCGCGACGACGGTTCGAACGCCGCTTTCGCGTCCGGCTGCGTCGCCGTCGTCTCGAACATCGGCGAACGTCGCATAACACAGGAAAACAAACCGAACCTCGTCGACATTCACTTTACACGTCCGACACACACGCGACGCGGCCCTGACGTGCTCGCAGAGGTGCGCGACGTGGCCGAGTCGACTTTCGGACATGAAAAAGACGCGACGTTCGTCGGTGGCTCCGATTTAAGATCTACTTCGATTCGAAACCATGCATCGGAATACACTCTGTACACTCGATTCTCGGCTCCTGCCCGCCACTGCGACGCCGGCGTCGGCTCCGTTAAATGTCCGAGCCGGGTCGCTGCCGGCGCAGTTACCGCCGGCCACAGTGGCCGTGTGAACAATATACGACGCCGTACGGTCGCCACTCGGCAACGACCTCGTCGAGCGGCTACGCCGGCCCGAGTACGCACACCCCTGGCGGACCGGGCGGGCGAGCGCAGGCGGAGGAACGGGTCCGAGCGACCGCACTATCTCGACGGGAGTGTCACGCGCCAAAAATGACGATGCGGACAGACCTCGGACCGACGTACGACCTTCGACCGATTCGTTTCCTTCACCTATCTTCCTTCCTTCCTTCCTTTGTTCTTCTCTTTCGCGGACGGGTTTTTCCGCAAAGGCATCTGGGTTTTTTGCAATTCTTCCCGGATTATGACCGAGCGCCACGTTTAACTTCGATGTTCCGGTCGCACGATTCATTCATTTTTCACTTTCGTGTCGTACGCTGATTATCGGGTCCGTAACGACTGCCGGGACGGCAACCACGTCGACGGCTCCCCTCTCCGTATCATATGCGACGGCGCAATCGGTCACGAAAAATCGGGGCACTGTACCTCCGGCGAGGCGAGGCGACTAGATATCACTCGAATTCGTAAAAAAAATCGAAAACGTGTCGACCGGCACGTCCATTTGGACAGACGTCGTTCGTTTACGGTTCGACGATCGGCCAACGGTCCGGGCGTTCTTATAGCCGTATCGCAGATGCCTTCGTAACTTCCCTACTCTCTGCCGAGTCCTGCTAATTAGCTGAACACTCGCTATTAATTATACAGGATACGAACCGAACGACGCGCGGTACTCGGCTAACTCGGCGGGCGCAATCTCTTTACTTTCTCCCCCCCGCCCCGCTGGCCTCTAGACCGGTCGGCTTCATAATGCTACGACGTACGCCCGCGATTATATTCTACGATTCTTTCCGTTTCGACGAACGTACGAATCGAACGTCGACGATCCGTCGTTCATGGCTTACGACGAGACGTTCTCTACACGTGCGTCACGGACGGATCGACATCGACGACGCTCCCTTCCGAGACCGGACGTGTCGTTTCGTCGGTCTCTCGACCGACCGCACGCACGTTAAACGATAGACACGGTGCGAAAGGAAAAGGACGACGGGGGAAGCGTGCACGCCCGCCGTTCGAGCGTCGTCGGAAACGAGCGTCGAACGCCGGATCCGGCCGCCGAGACTCGGCCGGGTCGCGTCGACGTCGCGACACCGACGGCGAGGTCGTGCACGGGGTGTGAAAAAACGCACGAACGCAGCTTCGAATCGAAATTCATATAATTCCACACTTAAAAAATACAGCAGATAAATCGCAGACTCGAAATAAACGAATCCGATACATTTATACGTATATACGCACACCACGTACACGTATATATATAAATACGATGTATCGTTGCGGTCCGGCGCGGCCGGCGCCGATACGGAACGGACGCGCGCCGCCGCGCCGGCCGCGCGTGTATATATATATATATATCTTTGGCCTGGATTGAACACATGTCGTGCCGTAACCTCGAACGGACCGGTCTGCCGCGCATCCTCCGCCGAGGGGGACGCGCGGCGCGGCCTCGGCGACGCCGCCCGGGACGGCGTCGCCGCGTCCGCGACGATCCGCCCGGACGCGCGCCTGCCGGCGGCGGCGGTTCAGACACAGCTGCCGTCGAAACGTACTCTCGTACGCATGGAATGCATCGTTCTCTCGCCCGTCGGCACCGTTCGTCCCATCGCCGACACGGAGAGAATATCGTCGACGTGTATAACGCGCGACGCGCGCACGCGCGCGCGCCGCTCACAAAAGTATAGACTTACATATTTATTTGTATCGTACATCGTAAAATAATCCTATAGATACCGTAACTTAAACGTACATACATATTAATATTAATATTTATACATATATAATGGGTGTACGCCCGAGGTCGGATCGTAAACACTTTCCGTTCCGCGCCGGCTCGAACGACGACGATGTCGGCTTCGAATACTGCACGTCAAAATAATACAAAACTCCGTGGACTAGAATCACAAAAAAAAAAAACACAGCGTCTCGAGACGCCCGTCGCGGCGGAAGGCCGCACGCTCGGATCGGTCGGAACCGCGGGCGCCCGCGTCTCGCCGTGCTCCTCGTCGGGCGACGGAAACGGTCTACGGTCCGACCGGACGTACGCCGTCGTAAAATACGATACGATTTTCGTTGGTGTTCTCGGTTTGTATTGACAGAAACGCTGAACGGGAATCTCATCGTTATGTTCCGGCGGTGTCGCACGCGCACGTTTGCCGGACGAGCGCCGCCGAAACTTCGTCGAGCGTCCTCGGCCTGCTCGCTCTCTCGCCGGGATCGAGCGAACGCCGCCCGCTCCGCCGGATCGGCGCGGCCCGTCGTCCGTGAGGCTCGCGTCGAACGGTTTTCGGATTCGTCCTCGAAACGAAAAGCGCGCCGAACATCTTTCGGGTACCGGTCACCGGACGTCCTGCTCTCGCGCCGCGAAACTCCCTTCTCGTACGAATACGATCGAACACGAACGTGCGGACGAACCGACGCCGAACTCGGATAGGCGAAAATAATACGTTTCCGACGTGCCTCCGTCTCCTCCGAACCGCGGACGACGTTCCGTCGCGTCTCGCTCTCTTACTTCGAAAAGAAAAAGAAACGGACGGGCGAAACGCGCACGTCGTAATGAAAAACCACCGACTCGACCCGCAGGTGAACGCGGCGGCCCGCGCCGCCGCCTCTCGACGCATCGTTTGCGCGAAATGCGAAACGGGAGACGCACGATGTCGTCCGCTGGGGGCGCGGGAGTCGACGTAACGCGGCCTTACAAATCGGCGGAACGGCGTCGGGAACGTGTCAACACGGGTATCCGGCGAAGTGAAAACTATGCATCCGCCGTTTTTAGATACCGTACACTACGTGGGCACCTGACGATTCGTCGAATCGGCGTGCTTTTCACACACCTCGTAGCAGAATCGAACGGATATTATTATCGAAATGTAGACGAATTCGAAATTTCCAAGAAATCTCTCGAACGGTAACACGTCGCTATATATCGGGGCACGGAGAAATTTTCGGAGAAATTTCCGTTCTTCTTACGGGACACGAAATACGAGCGAATTTACGATATTATAGAAGAGCGGTCCGTAACAAAATTTTGAATTTAACCTCGAATACTGTAATTGTCTATAAAAAAAATAAATAGAAAAAAGTCCGTTTTAACTATGGCGAACGATTCGGGTATAAACGGGGATTTAAGGTAAAAAAGAAAAACCGAAAGTTTTATTCAAAAATAAACGACGATTCGAAAGTCGCGGCTACTTTACGTGAAGCGTAACCCCGCGCGGGCGTTTTCGGGAAAAACCGCCGGCCCCCCGGCGCGGATCGTCGAGACACGCCCGCGAACGACGCGTCGACGCTACGGACCGGACCGCGACGCGACGGAGACGTCGAGCTTCGCCGCTCGCGCGCCGGCGCCGAACGACCTCGGCTCACGGACGTACGGTCCGGCTCGCCGTTCGCCCGCGCGATCGCCGTCCGACGGACGGAGGCGCCGCGCCGCGCGCGCGGTCCGGCCGGAGACGCGGACGCGCGCGCTAGATCCTCGGCTTGTACGTCAGCGTCACGTGTATCGCCTGCGCGTCGGCCTGAGACGCGCCGCCGGCCGACGCGGGCGCGACGCTCGCCTCTACGTCCATCGGCGACGGCGCGATCGCGCCGTCGCTGCCCTTCCGCCCGTTCGCGCGGCAGCCGCACCGCCTGCCGCCGTTCGGACGTCCGTCCGACTTGTGGCCGTTCGTCCGCGCGAGCGCTTCGGTCTTCGTCTTGAAGCTGTTCGACCTCGATCCGTTCTCCTTGTTCCTCCGGCTGTTCGACCTGTGCGGGTGATGCCTCTTGTCGCTCCTGCCGTTCGTCCTCCTGACGCTCGGGCGCTTCTGCACCGACTCGGCGCTCGCCGACAGCACGATACCGGCGACTGCGAGAGGCGACGCCGATCGGGACCGTCGTCGACGACGGTCGCCGACCGAGACACTCACCTACGTTTCCGGACGACGAGCGATCGAGCAGCGCGGCGGAACCGCCGGCGTCGGCGAGAGATTCGACCGGCAGCTCGAGCGAACCGCCGCACCCGGCGCATTCGACGGCGACCGGCGTCAGAAACCACTCCGAACGCGTCAGCATCCTCGCGGTCTGCCGTTCGTGCACCTGCGGCAGGTACGACAGGCTCTTCGTACTCTCGGCGTACCGGTTTATCGCGCGCAGTTCGTCCAACGTCATCCGGTGGCCGACGTGGCCGTTGCGAGAAGACTGACTCGACGAGCGCGACGACTGACCGACCTGCAACCGACCGAGCGACCGTGAGGACGACGTCGACGACGCGAGGTCGACGCCGAACGCGACACACGTATTATATATTAGAAGTATCGAAGTTATGCATTACAAAAATAGTATTTTTTGTATGTTGATTATTTCATACATTTAGCAAAATTAAGTTTATCGTTCTATCCGATAGTTCAAAGATCAAAAACATTTTATAAATAATATTTTTTCTCTATCGGATCGACATTTACACGTATACCGATAAAGCAATACGCCGACCCTACCGACGACCTCGATTACGACGATATACGTTTATCGTATTAAACTTTGGGTTTTCGACTTCGCTCATACTATCGAACTTATCGACAGACGGAGCCATCGTCGGAAAACGTTTCCTTCGACCTTCCGAATCAAGGTCGGCGATACGCTATCGACAGAACCGGACAGTATCGTCGTTTATCGTTACACGCGCTACCGTGTCGTGACGGTTACGAAACATTCACGGAGCTATCGATTCTCTCGAACGATTTCCGAATCCTCGTGAACTTCAGTCGCGAACGCCTCGTACGAACGAGACGCGATCGGCATCGATCTTCGGCCGCGATCCGACCACGATATCGAAACGGAAAGTCCGACCGTCCTCGTCATACGCGATCGACGCGACGTACGGAAACGTCACGAGAGAACGTACACGGTAGAACGACGAAAACGAACCGATCGACGTTCTCGTCCGACGTACCGTACGGTGTCGTACGGCGTCGGACCCGTATCGTACGGTATCGAAAAGACTCGACGTCACCTTGAACAGCCCGTTCTCCTCGAGCGACACCGACAGCCGCGTGCACGACTCGAGCAGCGTGTGCTCCGGTATCATCCCGAGCGACGTCGAGCTCGACGTCTGCTGCGACGGACCGGTCTGGACGAGCGTCGGCATCGACCGGCGTTCGTCCTGCTGCGACAGAGCTGCGGACCGACGCGAGATTCTTAACGGACGACGGTTCGAAAACCGATCGCGGAGACCGATCGTCTCGGATCGCTCACCTTCGAGATCGTAGCCGACGCTCCACCTCTCGCACTGGCACTGCAACCACGTCTTCTCGGTCTCGAGCGAAAAGCGCTCTGTAACAGGAAGGGACGGGCGTGACGTCGCGCTCCCCGGCCGTCGCCGCGCGTCGATCGACTCACTCGCGTTCGGCTGCTCGAGCGGCGGGTCCGGCGGCAGTCCGAACGAGCATATCCACTGTCCCTGCACCCGGAGCACCCTGCCGGTCACGCGCGCGTACCACTCGTAGTTGTCGCGTCCGAACAGGTCGGCCGCCGAGAACTCGTCGATCAGGTGCTTCATGATCCTCGTCGCGACCTTGAAGAACCGAAACGACGACGAGCGTTACCGACGCGGCCGGTCGCGCTCGTCTCTACGTCCGCCGTCCGATCGTTCCGGCGCTCGTCGTCCGACACGACGCCCTAGAGGCTACGTCTCGACGACGACGAGAAACGAACGTGTTACTTACGTCGACTTCTTCCTGACGTCAGCGAAAAATAGAAAAAAACAAAGCTATATACAGCGACGATAGAAAGCCGGTCGTACGTCGAAACGACTACTTTTACGAAACGGCGTACCGGCCGACCGCGTTCGCTACCGACGGACCGCGCCGCGCTCGTCTCGGACCGTACCGGAACGCCGACGGTCCGAGAGCGCCGTCGAGAACGAACGCGACCGGACGCGACGCGACTCGGGTCCGACCTTGAAGCGAAGCACGTCCTCCATCCGCGCGGTCTTCCCGTCGCCGACGCACGACCTGAAGAAGCTCGGCGCGACGCTGACCCCGAGCGCCTCCGACGACATGCCGGTCGAACACCTCTCCGCGTTCGACGCGATCACCCTGAACGTGCCGAACAGCAGCACGAGCAGCCGCTGCGTGTACGGCGGCAACGACGTCAACAGCCTGGAAACCGACCGGACCGTCAACGGCGCGTCCGCTCCGGCCGCGCGCCTCGTCTCACCCGTGGATCTCCTTCCTCTGCTCGGCCTCGTCGCGGACGTCGACGGTCCGGAACAACCGGAGCTCGACCTCGTGCCCGAACACGCCGCCCGGCAGCTTCCGCAGGAACTTCTTCAGCACGCTCGCTATCGTGTACACGCTGAAGTCGTCCATGTTGACGAGCCGGCCGGTCTGCAGGAAGTGGATCAGCTTCTTCATCGCGCCCTGGTGGCCGGGAGCGCGGAACACGTCCTTGCGCAGCGGCGCCTCCTTGTTCAGCTTCAGAATCAGGACCTGGCGAACGAAACGGGTCTGTAACGGGCGCGTCCGCGCGCGAGACGCGCCCGCGTCTTACCAGCAACGGTCCGGGAATGTCGTTCTTGCACACCTCCTCGAGCGGCACGCCGAACTTCACCTTCTCGAGGCGGCGCTGGTACGGCCCCGACGGATGCCCGCACGACGTGACCACATTGCCGAAAGTGGCTGCGCGCCTGTGCATCCTCGCGGCCCAGCTGGTCATCTCATCGACGCCGTCGGTAGCCAGAGCGCTACGATTCGCTTCCGGGCCGGCTGTGTCGACACGAAGCTCGCTCGCGGCCGCACTTCACATCGTCCATAACCTAACTTTCGTCGCACCTGCAGCGATGACGGCGCGACAAGACGGGGCGCATCCCGCCGCTCGACGCGAGCCGCTCACACGGCGCCGCCAGCGTCCGTTCCGTCCGATTCACGCGCACGAACCGACACACGGACCGCAGACACGCATATCACAGCCGCTCGGGCGCCACACCTTGACAATCGAACATGTTTACGGTCTAAAATCGATGAACTACATTCGAGCACGAGACGGTCGCCCGCCCGCCTGCCTGTCTGTCTATCTGTCCGACCGGTCCGTCGGCCGTCCGACTAGCCGCCTGTCTATCCACGTATTTATCGAGCCGTCCGCTCGCCTGCTGTCGGAACCGTCGCGTTTTTTTTTTCGAAAGGGCGCGGGCGGCGCGAGTCGGTCGAACGGCAACGGGGGAGGGAAACGAACGCGCACGCACGCACGCACGCACGCGAAACAATGAATTACGCGGCGTGAGATACGAACGGGCGAGAGGGACGCTCCGTTTCCCGCCGGATTTTGAAATCGGCGCCGCGGAACAATGGAAACGAAAACGCAAGCACGGCGCCGCCTCGCCGCGATCTCTTCTCTGAAACACGTCTCTCGGCGCTCGAGAGCGAGAGCGGCACACGTATTCCGTGCAATCGACACCAATATTCGAACGAATGACGACGAACGACGATTCGCGCAAACGTTCTTCGACCCGTTTCAAACGTATTTCGATCGATTCCGCACGTACGATCAGAGCCGCGCCTACCGAACACCAAACGATCGATCACAGTCGATACGGGATCACGCGCCGCACCGAAAACAATGACTTTTCAATACACGGGCGCGTCGCCGAAACACAAAAGCCGAGACCGTTCAGAAGCTTAATCCGATTAGACGACAATCACACTTCTGAACGTTCCGGACTAATCATTCAAAGATAAGATAATAAACGAAACAAAAGAAAACTCGATAACCGTGACTCGATAACGACCGTCGACCGGCCGACTCGATCCGTTCACTCATTTACGAGTGTTCCTGTTGCCCTCGGCGACGGCGATGAACTAATGGAAACGTCTTTATTAGCGATCGTCGACTTTCAGCCCCGGCCGCCTGCGTTCTTAGACGAAAAACGCGATCGGTTTTATAAGAAGAAAAAAAAAAAGAAAACAGGTATCGCCGTACAAGTCGGTTTTCGGTCATAAAATAGCAACTAAACACAAACCACAGACCGGTCGTAAAAAAAAATACACCCGAGGCGGACGTCTCGTACCTCGCCCTACCGTACTCGACGAGCTCCGACGTTTCTCTCGGATCGCTCGGTTTTCGAACCACGACGCCCTCGATCGGTAAACGTATTCGACGGCCGTCGGAAAATCGTCGCGTATCGGTCGTTCTCCGTCCGTCCGTCGAACGTCCGAATTCTTCCTTTCCCGTACGCGTTTCTTCCCGTCGACGTACCGTCGGGACGCCCCGTCCCGACGCTCGTCTCGGAGGCGCGCGCGTCCGGTCGCCGCGATACGAAGCGGAACGGGAATCCGGGATCGGACGGAGGAGTTCGGGGAAGAGACGGACGGAAGACCGTAGGTCTCTCGTCTCGATCGACACACGAATAAAACACATAATATTTTATTACGCTATAAAAATATCGCATCGTACATATCTTTACATAAAATCCTTTCGTCGACGGTATCGACGGAGGCCGACGTGAACGGACGCGCGAGAGCTCGTCGCCTCGGACTCGATTCGTCGGACCTCCCCGCACGCTCGCACGTCGACCTCGTCGAGGCGTCCGTTCTGTTCGCGTCGTACGAATAAAAAACGTCGAGCGCGCACGGCGTCGGCGGTCGCTCTCTCGACGTTCGAAGTCCGCGTCTCTCGGACCGACGCGGAGAAGAGAACGAACCGCACGAACGAACGAGAGACGCGCGCACGCTCGGTCGCGCGCGCCGGACCGTCCGTCACGGTCGGGAGAAGACGAACGCTCGTCGATCCGTAGCGGGCCCGGTCGCTCTCCTCTCTCGATTCGCGAGAGAGCGCGTCAAGGCACTGAAAACGATCGGCCGTCGTCCGTCGGCGACGCGTCCGCACGGTCGCCGGACGACGCGACGGCTCACGAGTCGTATCCCTTCGGGCGGTGCGGCACCGGCGACGGCGGCGGCGGCAGCGGACTGAAGTTCGTCGACGACCTCGAGCTCGGCGACGGCGGGCAGCTCTCGGTGTGGCAGTGCGAGCGCGGCGTCGGCGGCGGAGGGAACGGCTCGTACGGCGGCGGGAACGGTTCGTACGGCGGCAGCCGCGCGTCGTACCCGCTCCTCGAGTGGTAGTTCGAGTCGCTCTCGTCGCACACGTCGGTCGAACACGGCGTCGGCGGCGGCGGCCGGTTTATCGTGCGGTAGTGCTTGTACGGCCGGTAGCGCGACGACGAGCTGCTCGCGCGCGTCGACGCGGCCGTCGTCGCCGGGCTCGGCGGCGGGTTCAGCGTCTCGAGCGGGTAGCACCCGGACCCGTTCGTGCTGCTCGACGCGCCGGTCACGTGACCGCGGTCGTACGTCGAGATCAGGCTCTCGCCGAGCGTCGATATCCGGATCCTGTTGCCGCCCGACTGCCTCGACTTCTTGACGAACGACACGTCGGTCTTCGACGGCGAGCGCCCGGACGGACTGAGCGGGTCGGTCGCGCGGTCGTACGACGGCGGGTCGGTCGCGCGGTCGTACGACGACGGGTCGGTCTTCGACAGCCGCAGCCGGAAGCGGTACGCGAGCAGCGCGATCAGGAACACGGTGCCGAAGCCGACGACGACGACGATGTACAGCCCGCTCCGGCCGCGCGTCGTCGTCGCGTCTATCTTCCGGAACTCGGGGTTCGAGCAGATCGCCTTCGACTCGTCGGCGCCGTCCGCGCAGTTCTCCCACCCGTCGCACAGCAGCTCGTAGTCGACGCACACGTCGCTCGACGGGCACCGGAACTGCGACGAGCTGTCGCAGCAGCGCGCCTCGTCGCGCGCGTCCGGGCAGTGCGTCGTGCCGTCGCACACCCACGCCCTGTCGATGCACTGGCCCGAGCCGCACCGGAACTCGTCGTCGGCGCACTTCGGACAGTCGCGCTCGTCCGACTCGTCCGGGCAGTCCTTCTGGCCGTCGCAGCGCCACGCGGCCGGGATGCACTCGCGGCCGGCCGCTTCGGCGCTCGCGCACGTGAAGTACTCGGCGTCGCAGCCCTGCTGCGACAGGCAGTTCCGCCCGTCGTCGTGCAGCGTCAGCGGCGGGACGCACGCGCACACCTCGTCCGGCTCGTCTTCGCTCCACACGCACAGGTGCGAGCACTCGCCGTGCGCGTTCGCCGCCGAGCACGGGTGCTTCGCTAAGACGTCGTCCGGCACGGCCGCGACGGCGACGAGGTCGGTCGCCTGCTGGATCTTCTGCGGCAGCGCCGCCTCGATCGCGGCGCCCGGCCCGCCTCCCTTGTCCGCCGACTCGATCTGCTGCTTCTCGCCGTCGATCCAGTACAGGCGGTCGCCGAACGCGGCCATCGCGACGACGTGCGACGCGCGCGTCGCCGCGAACTCGACGACGTTCTCGCCGGCGAGGTCCGAGCGGAAGATCGACTTGACGTACCAGTACACGGCGTCGGCGTCGACCGTCAGCGCCGTCGCGGCGACGCCGCTCCGAATCGTCGCGCGGTCCGTCCCGTCGACGCGCGCTCTCACGATCTCGTCTCCGTGCGCGTCGATCCACAGCAGCAGCCGGCGGACCGCGTGCACCGCGATCTGGCGCGGCTTCGTGCGGCCGTCGCCGACGACCGTCACGACCGCCGAGCCGTCGTGCAGGCGCGTCGCGTTGATCACGTCCGACGCCGAGTCCGACCAGAACAGGCAGCGGCCGAGCGGATCGAGCGCGAGGTCGAACGGATGTCCGCCGTTCTGGACGACGACGGCGGCCGACGTGCCGTTCGACGGCGTCTTCCGGATCGTCCTGTGCTTGCCGTCGATCTGCGGAGAGGAACCGGAACGTTACGGACCGTACGGCACGCGCGCGCGCGTCATACTCGCCCAGTAGAGGTACGACGTCGCCGGATCGAACTCGATCGCGCGGACGCTCTTGAACTGGATCGGCAGCGCCGTGTCCGGGCAGTCCGCGTTCCCGGGCAGCAGCTCGCCGACCGCGTTCCTGTGGCTGTACAGCACGTACGACCTCGGCGCGACGCAGCCGTCGGTCGCGTTCCGCGCGTAGTGCGTCGGGCACCCGCACGAGCTCCTCGCGCTCCGGCCGGTCGACTCGTCGCGCTCGGCGAAGCAGAAGTACGGGCAGCCGCCGTTGCCGACCGCGCACGGGTTCCAGCCGCCCTGGCGCGACGAGTGGTACACGACGAAGTCGTCGAGCGGCTCCGAGAACGACGCGATCCTCTTCCGGTCCGAGCCGTCGACCTTGTTCGCCGATCCGACCTCCTTGTTCGAGCGGTCCGACCAGTAGATCCGGTCGTCGAACAGCGTCAGCCCGGACGGCTCGACGACGTCGTGCGACACGATCGTCCGGACGTCCCCGCCGTCGTACCGCGCGCTCTTGACGACGTCGTTCCTGCAGTCGCCCCAGTAGATCCGCGCGGCGTCGTGGTCGAGCGCGAGGCCGCGCGCCCTGCCCGCGTTCCGCACGACGACCCTGCGCCGCGTCCCGTCCATCGCGGCGCGCGTCACGCGGTCCGCGTCGCCTACCTCGGACCAGAACACGTACCTGGACGGAAACAGAGAGACGGGGGCGATCAGCCGGACGGTCGGCGCGCTCGCCGGACGGTCGGCGGGGGGGGGTCACTCACGCGGCCGCCGGGTCGAGCACGATCGTCGTCGGCCTGTCGAGGTCCCTCCACACGAGCGTCTTCCGGCTCGAGCCGTCGAGGCGCGCGACCTCGACGCGCTGCGTCACGACGTTCGTCCAGTACACGTTGTGCGCGATCCAGTCGACGGCGATCGACTCGGCCGACCCGTGGCCGAGCTCGAGCACCTTCTGCACGTTCGAGCCGTTCAGGTACGAGCGCGAGATCGCGTGCGCCTTGTTGTCGATCCAGTAGACGCGGTCGTCGGCGTACTCGTAGTCGATCGAGCGCGGCGACTTCGAGCCGACGACCGGGATCACCTCCGAGCGGCCGTTGACGACGCTGATCCGGCCGACGTTGTCGTCGCGCGCGAACAGCAGGAACAGCTCGGTCCGCACGCACGTCCTGCCGTCGTCGAGCAGCTCGGCGTCGATCTCGCACGCGCAGCGGTACCCGCTCGGGCGGTTGAGGCACAGGTGCGAGCAGCCGCCGTTGTCGACCGCGCACGGGTTCGTCCCGTTCGGCGGCCCCATGTGCACGGCCTTGATGCCCATTATGTTCGGCAGCGGCTCGGAGATCACCTCGCGGTCCTCGCCTGTCGGGAGAGAGAGAGAGCGCGCGCGCGCGCGTGAGAGAGGGCGGGAGAGAGAGCGAGTCGCGCCGCCTCCTACTCCTCCTCCCCGTCCACCTCCCCCGCTCACCGGTGATCTTGTCGACGCGGTCGATGCTCCGGCGCAGCCAGTCCGTCCAGTACAGGTGGTCGCCGAGCAGCGTCAGGCCGAACAGGTGCGGCAGGTTGTCGTCGACGACGACGCGCCTGTCGGTGCCGTCCATGTTCGCGACCTCGATCTTGTCGTTCTTCGCGTCGCCCCAGTACACCTTCGACGCGTCGAGGTCGAGCGCGAGCCCGTTCGGCCAGCCGAGGTCGCTCGTCACGACGACGATCCGCTCGGAGCCGTCGAGCGACGCGCGCTCTATCTTCGGGTCGTCCTCGGACCAGTCGGTCCAGAACAGCCAGCCGTCGACCGGCGCGACCGCGATCGCCCTCGGCTCGCCGAGCGCGTCGAACACGACGACGCGCCGCGACGAGCCGTCGTAGCGCGCGACCTCTATCCTGTCGAGCCCGGTGTCCGTCCAGTACACGTTCCGCGCGATCCAGTCGAACGCGACGCCGTCCGAGTGCGCGACGTCCGCGACGACGACGCGCTCGTCCGAGCCGTCGAGGCGCGCGCGCCTGATCGCCTTCAGCTCGTCGTCCGACCAGTACAGGTAGCCGTCGACCGGGTCGAAGTCGAGCGCGATCGTGTGCTTGATGTTCCTGAGCGGCACGACGAACGCCGTGTGGTCCGGCGTGTCGACCGAGATCTGGCTGATGTGCGTGCGCTGCGCGAACAGCAGCACGTTCAGCGGGCCGTCGCGGCACGTCCGCCCGTCGTCGCGGAGCAGCACGCCGGTCGGGCACGCGCACTCGTAGTGCGGCCGCGCCGGCGACAGCAGGCACAGGTGCGAGCAGCCGCCGTTGTCGTCGCCGCACGGGCTCGAGCGCGGCGGCGGCGGCGGCTGGTAGCGCGCGTCCCACGCGTGGATCGCCATCAGCGCGGTGTCGTGGTGGTACAGCTTCGTCGGCGGCGACGGCGACGTGCCGTTGCCGCCGACGTGCACCGTGTACACGAACTGCGTCTCCCAGTCGGTCCAGTAGACGCGCCCGTCGAAGAACGCCAGCGCGAACGGATGCTTGACGCTCTCGCTAGCGATCGTCGTCCGCCCGCCGCCGTCGTAGTCCATCACGTCGATGAACAGCAGCTTCCCGTCGAGCCAGTACACGCGCTCGGCGGCGTAGTCGATCGCGATGCCGTTCGGCCAGTAGATGTTCTCGGACACGACCACGCGCCTCGTCGACGCGTCGCCGTTCATCGACGCGCGCTCGATCTTCGGTATCTCGCCCCAGTCGGTCCAGAACAGGATCCTGCAACGTGAACGCGCGGGCGCCGGTCAGCCGTGTGTCTCTCTCTCGCGCGCTCTCGCGCGCGCACACTCACCCTTTCATCGGGACGAGCGCGACGGCGCGCGGCTGGTCGATGTCGGACCAGTAGAGCACGCGCCTCGACGCGCCGGCTGCGGCCGCGACCTCGACCGTGTCGAGCTCGCCGTCCGCCCAGTAGACGTTCCCGGTGTACCAGTCGACGGCGAGTCCGTCGGGCGTCACCTGCCCGACGGCGGTCAGGTTCCTCGCCGGCGACGTCAGCTGCACGCCGTCGAACGCGGCGACCTGGAGCAGCTCGGTCGCGTGGTCGGCCCAGAAGATCGTGCGCCGCGCGTAGTCGAGCGCGAGCGCCGCGCCCTCGGTCACCTCGCGGACGACGACGCCGCCGCTACGCTTCGTCGAGTTCGATGGCAGCACTCGGATCTCCTTCGACGACATGATCAGCAGCGTCGGCGTCACGTGGCCGTCGCCGTTCGTCGACGCTGTCGGACGAGAGACAAAGTCGAGCGCGAGTCAAACGGACGCGGCTCGCCGACGCGCGCGCGCCTCGTCCGGCCGTGTCACGGGAGCCGGCCGTCGAGGCGGGCGGCGTCTAGGTGAAAATGTTCCCGGGCGCCGGCCGCGCCGAGATATTATCGCGTCGGGATCCGAGTCCACGACAGAACGCAGTTCGGGAGCGGAGGACGTCACGTTATATCGCACTCGGAACGACTCGTACGACTCTTCCGACGAGCCGTTCGACGAGCGAACGCACGTTCGACAAACGAATGACGTCGCTAGCGCGCTGTTCGACGACCGCTGGACGGAGAGAGAGAGAGAGAGAGAGAGAACGTCGCACGGACGATGTGCCGTGGACGAGAGAGGAGAGGCGAGAGGCCGCGCGAAGCCGGCTCCTCGCCGTAATTTATCGTGCACACGAAACACACGCACGCACGGCGCATGCATGCGTGAGCGCGCGTGTTCGAAATCGCGCGGCGGGGAGCCGTCGTGACAGCGCACACCTGTGGGCACACGTCCTACTGCGCGGGATACACACGGACGCAGGTAACGAAACGATGCCGGTGCCGTCGTCCCTCTCTCGCAGCATCCCGATCGCAGCGCTCGTTCCGCGTCGGGCGGCGACGCCGACTTCGATTCGATCGTTTGTTTAGACGATCGCGGCGCGATCGTTCGGCGTGCGCGCGCGAGAGAGACAGCGCCGCTCGAACGAGACCTTTAATCGGATCGTCGAGTCGAACGTCACGGAACGGAATCGATCCGGAGAGATCGATTTCGATCGTCGATCGTCGACGACCGCAGAACGCACGATTCGCGGCACTCGCGCACGCTCGGCGAACCGAGCCCGCACTCACGCACCGGACGGACGGAGCACGAACGGGGGATCGAGGCCGGCGTCGAAGACCGACAGTTACGTTTTTTTATTCGCTTAGCCGTTTCGGTACGTTTCGAATTCGGATCGTCAACACGCCGATTCCGGCTTCTAAAATCAATTTATTATACCGGCGAGTCGAAGGTGCGGAAGAGCCGTGCCCCTATTCGAAACGGTCGGGCTCGTCGAGCCACATCTACTATCCGCTATCGAAGAATCCAAAAAACATCTCAATTTATTTATCGTATCGTAAACTGAACGCTGCCGAACCCTAAGTATTGCGACGAGCAAAATAACACTGTACATCCATCTGCGATTACAATTACCGTACCGCCCGAAATCATATATACATATACATATATACATATGTATAGATCTTCTATCGCATAGCGAGACCGACTACGTTTTTTGTAAATTTTCCTAGCGATAAAGTCAAGATGTGACACACCGAAAGCTAGATTGCTACAAATGCATGTCGAGGTCTAGATAAAAGGGATCGAATCCGAAGGCACGACAACGCACGCCGAGAGTGCAGAGAATAATTTGCCAAGATCAGACAAAAACTCAAAACCGTTCCGAGAAAAAAAATTGTGTACACCTGACCGATACCGGTTGCGGCGGGGGGGAGGGGGAGAGGCTTTAAGACCTCCCCCGGAACAGTGTTCGCTTCACGACTATTGAAATCCATACCGAGGACAAAAAATTCGTGGATAAAAAATTCCGGTTACACTTGTGCATCAGCGTCCGGGGCTGCTTAATCGGCGGAAGCGATTCTCTTCGTCCGCACGTGCGGCACGTGCTTTCATTTTATTATACATACACGCACACATATATATATATATATATATATATATATATATATATACATAATATATATATACATATATATATACATAAATGTACGTTTTGCAATCGCAGACCATCCGCACAGAACGATTTCGCCAGTCAGCGGCTTTCCGTACGACCGGAACGTACCGTGCGATAAGTCTTTGATAAATGGATCGATCAAAATGTGCCGACAAATGGATGCATATACACATTGTGTGTACACTATCATTCGTATTCGTATATTCGTCCGCCGCGCTAGCCTTGAAACTGAACGAAATCTGTAATTTAATCTCGAACAATGATAATAATTATTTGTTGTTGCCGAACGGACCGGGTCCCGCGCGCGCACAAACGAACGAGCGGCCGACAGATAATTGTTCATTTATCTATACATATATATATATATATATATATATATATATATATATATATATATATATATATATATATATATATATATCGTCCAGATTCCTTATCCGTGCGTTGCCGTGGAAACGCACTGTGTTTGTTTATAATAAACATGTTTTAAGATCAAGAAATCGGGACCGAGCGACGGACGCGGTGCGCGCGGACGCGGATCGCGACGAACCTCTGGCCCTTACAGATGCATTAACCATCGCCGTTGTTATTTGCAATAGTTT
Source organism: Acanthacorydalis orientalis (assembly GCA_034766995.1). Taxonomy (NCBI): domain Eukaryota; kingdom Metazoa; phylum Arthropoda; class Insecta; order Megaloptera; family Corydalidae; genus Acanthacorydalis; species Acanthacorydalis orientalis. Next base: position 202,310 of record CM068313.1, on the reverse strand, counting down.
CTAAATAAATTGTTATCTGTTTTCTGTTGGTATCGACGCACCACCCCCTTCCCGCCGACGGTCGACTTACGCCGACTGATTTGCAGCCGCCGTCGCCGGGCTACATCTATACTTTGTCCGAGTGTGTCACGGTTATTCACTCGAATTGAAACCGGCCGGGCTTCGGTCCGTGGATCAATGTCGACGAGATTAATTCAAATTAAACATTAGTTTATCGACCTCTTCGATACAACGATCGACGGTAAATATGAATGACTTATCGCTCGAAACTATCGCGGGTCGAATTCGATACGGCGGATGAGAATTCGACGCTCGAAACGCGAACGTCGCACGCCGCTCGGTGAAAGCCGGACCGTAAGCCGAAGCGGTGGAGAGTGACGACGTTCAGACGTTCGGGGGCCGTGAGATCGAGGGGCGAGCGTCGTCGCCGATTTCGTCGCTCCCGACGGCCGTTCGTCAGTGCACGATTACGGATCTCGGTTCACCGATCGCGACGGACGAAACGCGCGCGTCTTCCTCTGCTGTCGGAGCGACGACGATCGCAGGCGGTCGCGGTCACGACGCGGCCGCCCCGATCGGTGCGCGCTCGCGGGGAAACGACGTGCTGGAAGTGAAACGCATGCAGACGCCGACGGCGCTCACTCACCTGCGGAGACGACGGTCCGCGCGCACGTTAAAACCATTCCGAGGAGCAGCGCGCACGCTGCGAGTCCGCCGCGATGCGTTCTTATAGCGCCGGTCGACGACATCGCACCCTCTTATCACGGACGGATCGCACACATCGCGAACGAACAACGGCACGACGACACCGCGAACGCGGCCCGTCCGGACGGACGGGCTCTCCCTCGACGGCCGCGCACACACACCGATCCGTCCGATCGTCTTATCCGCGCACACCGTTGTCCGTTCTGCCGGTGCGAGTGTCGACGCTCCTAGTGTTTCGTTTCGATCGAGTTGTCACGGATGCGAGCGCCGGAGCACTTTGCAACGCGTCCGTCCGAGCCGACGACCACGAACATGTGTTTCGATCCGACGCGTGCGTGTGTGTGTGCGCGCGTATGTCCGTACGAACGTGCGTGCCACGTTCGACTGCGCGCGCGCGTGCGTGTGTATGTCGTAATATAAACAAAACGCCGTGCGGACAGACCGAACGCTGCGTGTCTGGACAGAGATAACCTCCGCGCGCGACCGAAACAAAAACACGGGACCGCGACGCTGTTCGCACGTGCACGCGATTCGTTCGCGGCGCAGTATCACTTCTTCGACGTGTCCGCCGCGTAACTCTATCGGAAAAGTAAACTAAACGATCGTCTCGACTAATCTACAACGACAACGACAACAACACGACGACGAGACGTACACAAATAAGGCTCGAAGTCGACTGTCGGACAGCCAGAGAACGGGATCGTCCGAATATACCTGGCATCTGTCCGTCTCTCGTCCGCGGACGCTCGGGCGTGCGCGTGCGAACGAGTGAGAAGACAGACGGTCCGATGCTGATCCTCCCGTCGCCGAAAACGTTCGTCGGAGATGCACGAAACCGTGCGTACAGACCGTTCTGCGCACGTCGAGTGCACCGCGCGACGAGCGTCTCGCCTCGATGTCGGCGGTACGGCGTGTACGCGGCTGCCGAATTTGCGTTTCGGGGCGCTCGTGTTTATCGGCGCACGAAGTTTGCTCGTGCCGTACGTTTTCAGAAAACGACGCTGACGCTCGATCTCCGTGCGCGCTTATGTCAAAAGCATGTGCACGTCGTTTTATGTATTTTTCTCGAGAAGCGTAAAACAATGCGAGGAAATACAACAAAAACGGGATGAAATTCGACGAGATACCATAAAGTTAGATATCTTTCTGTCGACAAACACGCACGGGATGTCGTCTGACCGTTGCAAGTGAATTTCATTAATAATTAAGAGTCGCGAATCGTCATGAGATGACGACGCGCTCTCTTCGGCCGAGTTCGTTTGTATTCTTGTCGTCGACTCTATCATCGTACGTGCATATCTTTTCCATTCCGAAACGGTAATGTGAGACGGGGTATTTTTGATCGGGTGCAGTTCTTACACTATAAAATATTCCGACATTTATAAATTTACTTATAAGGAATTTCATTAAAAGCATAAAAAATCTAATTGCCGACGACCGAACTCCGGAGTAGGACGTGCTGCTAGAATAGTTCGATCGATGAATAATTCAACTGCAAGTTACAAGTCGATAACAGCTTACTTCGGAACGTAATGACAAATGTCTACAGTGGGCAATGAAATATTATGTATACTGGTACCATAGAATCGAGGCTTTTAATCCGGGTTTTTTGAAAACGTTTCCGCGGGCATCGCGCACAATTAAAAAATTCCAAATACGATAATCCGATACCGGCAATTAATAAATCGCCGGTAACTACCGGCAACGGTAACTGAAGGCGCCGTCATAACTCTCGAGTATTGAACCGGACCCGCGACGCCATGCACCCTACTCACGATCACTAGACGTTTTTGAACTCGAGACTTCGCTTGCGATCGCGCTTTCAATATTACATGTATTGCGTTTCGCAAGTCCTGTTCGTATAACAGATTGTACGATTATTTTTTTTAAAATAAACACACCGGCGTGCATAACAAAACTTGCACTCGTGTTCTAATTTTAGAGATTCAGCGCGACGAGAGTAGTCAGTGTACGTGTTCACGGAACACGATCGAGCTTCGGGGCCCCGTGACGTACAGGTCCGTCCCCGTTAACGCGTGTTATTGTCACGGACGCCGGCGATCGGCGTCGACACGCTCTGCCGACTTCGTAAAGGAACCGATACTAGATATCACCGCTTCCTCGATACTTACTCTTACGGCGTCGTCGCCGTCGACTCGTCACGCTTTCTGCTGGCTTTTACGAAGCTTCCGCCGATTCCTGGTACGAATCTGACGAGATCGAGAGCAGAATTTTTTATTTTTTTTTTGAACCTACCGTGACTTCTATACCATAGCTGTAATAACAAAATTCATATTCGAAACTACATTTCAACAGTGTGCACACGGCAAGCGTCTCGATTTCCCGAAATTAGTATTTGTTACTTTGCCACACGACGACACGGCGTTAGTAAATCGAGGCTAGAAGAAGAGTCGTCGAAGACCGATCGGACCCCCCCTACGGTACGTTCGACGAGACGTCTCGTCGGTCCGTCTATCGGTTTCCTCGTGCGATTCGAAAACGATGTCGCCGCGACCGTGCGATTACTTTTATACGACGGAGGAGCGCGGAGAAAAGGGTCACACGCGTGCGAGAACGCGAGCGAGGACGAAATTCCGATCGTCCGCCGATCGAAGAGGAACGAACGAGACCGGCCGACAGAAAGGAATTCTGTTCGGAAACCGGCGACGGGAATCGAAGCAGCGGATTCGGTTCCTCGTTCGCGTCACCCGCGCCGAATCGACCGGCTCGGCACACGTCGTGAGAATTCGTAATGAGCGTGGTACACATCGTGTATAAATAGATTTTATTTGGTAAAAAAAAAAAAAAACAAAATAAGACGACACGAACGTATTCGAGACGTCACGATTAAAAAAGAAAAAAAAAGCAAATCAGATCGTCGCCGACGCGCGGTCGGCTCCACCCTCCCGAATCGCCCGACAAAGCAAGCATGCACGCGTACGAGATCGTCGTCGTCGCTCGCACGCCGAACGATTCGACGGTCGCGACCGAATCTACCGGTCGGCGCCGTGGCTCGGCCTGAACAGCAGCGGCGCGCCGTCCTCGACGTCCAACGGGTTCGACTCGCTCTCGGAGACGTCGGACGCTGTAAGAGAGAGACACGACACAGATCGCATGCGGTGACGGCGTTCGACGACGGAGGCGGCGGCGGCGAGCGGGCAGGACGTCGGAGGCGCGGCGCCGGAAAACAAAAAAGACAACACACGCATGCGCATGCATCGCGGACCGCCGGTTCGACCCGTCGTCGGTGCGTCTTCGATCGGCCGACTACGAACGACTCGACGGCACGGAACCTCGCGCTACGGAAGCGAAATTTCGCAAACGGAACGGGGAAAAAACCGGCCTGGAAAACGCCCGGCACGCGCCGAACGCGCCTCCTCTCGCGGAGCGGACGTCAGACGATCACGGATCCGTTCGAATCGGAGCCGAGGAGGCGGCCTCGTCGATCGATCGAGACCGTTCGGCACGACGACCGAGAGGTTCCGCGCGAGCCGTTCACGTCGACCGAACGTCGCGCCGACGTGAAAGCCGATGTTTCGTGGAAAGACACGTGCATAAATTGTTTATAGATACGTACGTACATATATATATATATATTTATTATTTCTTTTTTTTTTAAAAAAAAACACAAACAATATCGTCCTCTCTGCATCTCTCGTTTTATAAATCGTAAAAATCTCTCACAAACATTTAAATGTCGTGTAAAAAAATACAGTTACAGATAAAATATCGGTCCGGGCGACGATCGGCGACGTCGACCGCGCGGACGGCACGCTCGTGGCGCGGGCCGTCCTCGCCGCGCGCGTCCTCGAGCTCGCTCCCCTCGACGGAATGCGCGCCGTACCCGGCTGGCCGACCGGCCCCGGCCGCCGCCGACCGGCGTCCGATACTCTCTCTCCCTCTGCGCGTGTCGTCCGGACGTGAGCGGCGCTCGTCCTGTTCGATTTTTGCGACGAACGATCGGATTTCCGTATTTACACGGCGGGCGCGGCGGCAGCGGTCGGGAAGGGACGAGAAGATAGACACGTGTCGGCAACGCGAACGGTTATTTTTTTTCGTCAGCGCCGCGCGTCGTCTCGTCCGGTACGATTTTCTAATTTTTTTTATCGATATTCAAATCTCACGACTTAAGATACTTCGGCGAGAAACGATCCGACTGAGATTTCTCCGAACAATGTCTTTGTTTTTAAGAAAATAATAATAACAATAATAACAGAGGAGGAAAACAAGAATCGCCGAAATCGGCCGAACGAATCCCGCCCGAGAACGAACGAACCCGCACGGTCGAAGCGAGGGCCCGAATCGTCGCGGTCCGGTTCCCGCTCGTGCGGCGTTCCGTCGATCGGCCGGCGGCGCCTCGGTCGGACGCGGCGGTCACGGGCCCGAGACGCGCGAGGATCGAGACCGGACGGACGGGCCGCGCGGGTTCGTTCGCCGCCGGACGGACGGGGCTCGTGCGGACGCGTCTCGGCGGCCGGTCGATCGGCGCCGCGCCGCCGCCGCGTTACGGCTTCGTCTCGAACGACTGTTCGCGGTGATGGTGCTTCCGCGTCCGTCCTCTCGAGCCGTGATGTCTCGGGTGCGTACCGTTCCGTTCGCCGCTCAGGTCCGTCACGGACGTCAGCGACTGGACGGCGGCGGCGCCGCCGTACGGTATCCGGAACAGCTTTATCCGCAGGTGCTCGCAGATCTCGATGCATATCTGGGCGCAGTAGCGGACGAGGTCGAGCGTGACCCACACCTGCGAACGAGACGGGACCGGTTCAGAGGACGAGTCGGCGGGCGCCGCGTGCGCGTCGGCCTCGACTCACCAGACACAGCCAGAGGACGACGTATTCGGATATGAACGTGTTGAAGTACTGATTCAAGAACAGCATCGCCGGCCCGAGCAGCGACCAGTCGAGGTACTCCATCTCGCTCTTCGTCATATGCGCCACCTGCGAACGAGAAGCGGGGCCGCGGGGAGTGACGACGGCGACGGCTCGGTCGCGCCGCGGCTCCCCCCGGGCCGAACGATACTTACGACCAGCCGATTCGTGACCTTCGCCGCGACGAGGCCGAACGCGAACACGTACAGCGCCGGGTTGTTCTCGTAGACGTGCTCGACGGACTTCCGGTAGATGATGAACGCGGGCACGATCACCATCGAGAACGGGATCACCGGCGACAGTACGCTCGTTCCCTTCGCATGATATTCGCAGCGGTCGGTGCGCACGTCCGGGACCGTCGCGCGGCGTGCGCGCGACGGCCGCCGAGCGATGCCGGACGGACGGTCGTTCGAACGAGCGCCGCCTCGAGGCGCACGCACTAGGCGAGACCGGCGGCGGATCTTTTTTTTCATTCAAACGGTCGGATAGAAACGGTACGTCGCGTCGCGCGTCTTTCGTTCGGAGAAATCGACGACGAGCGACGCTCGCTCGATCTATCGCGTCGCGCGCGCCGAAGACGTTACGGACGAAACGGGCTTCTCGGACGAACGGTTCGCGCCCGTGACGGCCGGACCGATCGTGTCGGAACGCCGCGACACGGCCGCCGAACCGTTCGTCTAAAACGCGCCCGAATTCCGTCGACGACTCGCGTCCGTCGATTTTTCGACTCTCGGCGTTTCGATCCGAAATCGAACGACGATCGGTCCGGCATCTCCGTGTCGGCGGCGAACAAATCAACTAGAGCGTTACGTGCAAAACGTGCGAAACGCATGCGACATGCAGAGCGAGCGATAGAGACATGCGAAGCACAGACAGAGACAGACGTATAGACGGAAGACAGACGCACAGAGAGATATTAGACAAGCGGACAGACGTAAAACGGCACGCACGAGCGAAGGAATACAACGAACATCGAATGCGGACTCGGATCACGACTACGACTACCGCGCACTAAACGTCGAAACTAGCGAGCAGACGAAGGGACGGATCGACCGGGCTAACGACTGATCGACGAACGAACACAACATATATATATATATAGGAAACACACAGCGGGCAGCGCCTACTACTACTACTACTACTACTACTACTACCGATACGACTAGTTTGTTTTTTTGGCTTTTCCCTTAAACGAAAACAGTCGACACGACGAGATGCGAACGTGTTCGTCTGTGTGTGTGTGAGAGAGAAAGAGAAAGACGAGAACGCGTTCCCGTCGATTCTTACAGCGACCGTCGAACCGTTCTTCCCCACGCCCTCGCCAGAGAAAATCACGGCAACGTTCTGTTGCGCCAATCGTACCGAGACCCCGATGGCTATCGCCATCGGCACCAGTTTTACTTCGGCGTTCAACACCGGTAGCTGACCGGAAACAGAAAGAGAGAAGTTTTAGATGCGGGTCGACGGGCACGCGCTCGTGCCGGCGCCGTGCGGTCGGGAACTAGACGGCGCCGGCACGAGCTGCGCCGCTCGTACTCGGCGTGTGCGTGCGCACGCACGTATATAGGTGTGCGAGTGTGTATGTGGAGGTCGAGAAGTAGGTACAGGTACTGTTTAGATCAGAGCCTTCTTCATTCGCCGATCAGTGAAACCGACGGGCGACGTCTGGCGAAAAGACCCCCCTCGCTCTTCTACTCTCGTCCCGAGAGCGCGCGACCTATCGTGTCGATTCCCGATCGACGACGTTTTCTCGCCACCGATAGTGAGAGACGGGTCCTCGAACGAACACGCGAGTAAAAAGCGATCCGAACGATCGACTCGAGCGCCGATCGTCGGTGCGCACGTTCCGCCGTCGTGTTCGAAGAGCTCGGCTGCAGACGAACGCCGGCGAGACGGCCGGTGTCGCGTCGACGTCGAGGTAGAGTGTCCCGGCGGACATTTCGAGGGGAAAACGTCCCGCAGACACCGGTCCGATCCGTGGCGTTCCCGCCGTTCGCAGCGACTCCGGGTTTACGTCGCGGCGTCGCCGACGGCGGTCGCTACGGAAATCGACGTCTCTGAAATCGGCTCGAGCGGCCGCGTGCGCGACGAACCGAACGGCACGTCGGCGCACGTGTGCGGAAACGCGAAAAACGATGCATGAAAGCGAGAAACGAGAGAGAGAGAGAGAAAACAACAACTCAAAACAATACAGCCACACTGCCCGGACGCGCGCGCGTACCGGAAACAACAAAGAGAAGAGCGAGCGCTCGTTTTTCGAAACCGACGCGGCGGCAAGCGTGGCGGCTATGAAATCGGCAGATCCGAAGGAAGGAGAAAAAAAAACGGCGAGCAGAAATAAATAAAAACGATAATAATACGAAACGAAACGAGCAGAGCAGCGAGAGAGGTGCGAGCGAGCGAGCGAGCGAGCGGGCGCCGAGACGCCCGCCCGGCGTTTCTCTTACGGCGACGGTCGACCCGTTCTTGCCGCACCCGCCGCGTACGAACGAACGGCCGAACGAGACGAACATCTGCACGTAGCCGATGTAGAACACGCAGCAGACGAGGAGGCTGCACGTCAGTGTTTCCGTGTACGGGACCTGTCGGACCGGCCAGACGGATTCATATCTGTGTACGTGTGCGTGCGTGTGTGTTCGGGTACGATCGCGTGCGCGTGCAGGGAATAAGCGGGGAGCGTCTTTCGACACGTCGTCGGTCCTCGTCCGAAACCGGACGACGTCGCGGCGCCTCAGAACGTCTCGGTGCCGACGAGGGACGATGAAAACGTACGTCGGGTCTACGGCGAACGGAACCGAAACGCGTCGAACGGTCGTCACGAACGCGACACGTCCGTACGAAACGAAACGAAACGACGAAACGGCGCCGACGTCACGGGTACAGAATCGGAAAGAGTCCGAACGTTCCCGAACCTGTAGTTTCGGCGCTCGGACCGGAACGCCGTCGCGAACAGTTATCGGATCGGCGAAAAGTCAACCAGAAAGTCGTTCTAGAACCAGACGAGTGAGATTTTGATCGAGACGCGTACGACTTTCTCGTTTTTGTTTCGGGCAGACTTAACGACCGACTAATATTTATAAAGCGAGTAAAATTCAGAGCTCCGGACAAATCACACACACATACGGATGCAATATACATACATACACACGTACGTACGTACATACATACATACATAAATATGTATGTATGTATATATATATATATATAGAGCTCTATGCAGAAAAAATAGCACTACACTTAATGTTTCACGAAACTTGTAAAGCACTACTCGATTCGTCGCTATAAACAAGCGACATCTAGTGTCGAATGTTCGTTCACGACTCACCGGTGAGATAATCGCGGAAATTTCATAGAATCATACTTCGAAAAAGGGTAAATCCACGTTCTCGCGAAGAGTATCGACGGTTCGGCGTGCGAAACGATAGCGCCGTTAGGTTTTTTAGGGAGGGCGCTCGGCCGAAGGTCGTAGAATCATTTTCTTTTCCGAATCATAACGATCGACCGGTTAACTGCGGAATTCGGTTTTAAGAATCGACGGCGGGGCGCGCGATTGAAATCGAACGACGACGAGCGTACACGTCGAACGCAGGGCGTCGAACGCTCCTATTATAAATTTTATCGAAAAACTAAAGCGAAACGAAGAAGGATCACGGTTTTCACACGATTCACGGAAGGATCACGAGCGGTCGGCGCTATCGTTTTCGCACGGTACCGTGTTCGTATACGTACGTACATCGCACGCGTACGTGCGCACGACGTACGTCGCACACGCGAGTCGGATAAGTAAAGCGCTACCGTACGTCTGAAAACGGTCGACCGAAACGGATCCGCATCGGTTCGTCGGTGTTAGAGGCGGGTTACGGGCACAGATAAAAGTAAAACTCGAAAAAAATAGAGAGAGAGAGAGAGCAACGTAAGGTCGAAGCCGTCCCGCGACCCGACGACTTACAGCGACTGTCGAGCCGTTTTTCCCTACGCCTCCGGTAAAAATGATCGCGAACATGTTGTAGAGCGCGACGCAGCCGCACACGGTCGACGCGATCGGCATCAGGTGGCACAGGCTCAACGTATCGCCGGCGATCTGCGTGCGCGTCGGCCGGAACGGCGATTAAAGCGCGACGAAACGGAACGAAAAAAAAAACAGACAGAGTGAGCGAGGCGAGACACGAGCGGGTCGGGAACGGAACGCGCGCGGTCGAGTCGACGCGTTCGGAACGGCGGGACGGTGCGGGCGTACGGACGGGGGCGCCGAGTCGCCTCGCGTCCGTCGAACCGACGAGGGCGACGACACGTTACCTTCGTCGTCCAGATCGCCGGGCCGAACGTCGCCGAGATCATCTGTATCGCCATGATGCTGAGCTGCGCTTCCGTCACGTCGACCTTACCGAACCGGAGCGTGCCCGACACGTACGTCTGCCAGTGCGCGCAGTAGAACAGCGTCATCGCGGCGAAACACTGGAAGAGACGACGGCGGCGGTCAGCGGACGCGACGGCGATCGCGACGGCGGAGCCTCACCTGGAAGAACATCCACGTCGGGTAGTGGCCGAGCTGCACGGCGATGCACGCCGACACCGCGACGAACACCGTGCTGATCGAGTCGCAGCCGTGGTCGAACAGTTCGCCGAGCGGGCTCGACGTGCCCGTCCTTCTCGCCTGCTTGCCGTCGATCGCGTCGAGGCTCTGGTACACGAACAGCCCTAGCGCGCAGAGCGCGCAGCCCCACCTCGGCGGCTCCGTCTTCGCGTCCGGCGAGTACCTTGAACCGAGCGAAAATCGACGAATCAACACCGGTCGGTTTGACGACGGTCGTCCCGGCGTTCGCCGACAGACCGACGAATCACGTCACGGCGTAACGAAAAGTTTACGAGTTTACGGTAAGGCGGAGGCCGGATTCGGTTCCGGCGGTTTCGGCCGTCGACGGTTTTTACCGCGGTTCGAAAATATCACATGAAAAATTTCGGAAATAAACGATTCCCAAGTTTCAAATCGCTCGCGATTCAGAGTAAACACGGCGATTCATAAAAAGTGCACGTGGAAATGTATTTAAGCGGTGTGCGTGCGTACAAGATATTTTTCGTCGTTCCATCGTTTCTTTCGCGTTAATTTAATAAAACGTCGGAATTCCGTTTGTGCAATAATAACGTCCAACGTATTTCGTTATTGTTCGACGTCGCTAACGTCTCATTGTGCGCGACTTATCAATTAAATTTTATCACGGGCATCTATGTAAACAAAAAACGACTTGTATACGGATTCGCTGCTATCCGCGGTTTCGGTAATTCGCAGTAGGTCATGGATCGTATCGACCGAAGATACAGGGGCGAAGCGGGGGTTTCTGTTTTCATAAAAATGTTCATCGGTGATGCACGACACACACCCTTTTCCGGAGTTCCAAACTCCTAAGCCCGCCCGATATTCAGCGCCACGAACCTACATTCCTCTCAATACCGACTAAAAAGCAACAGTCTAAGATCCCGGAATCCAATCTCGTCGTCATCCGACGCTCGGCTTACGCGGCGTCGCAAAAAAACGCCAAACCGATAGAATTTCTTTTGATTTTGATCTGTACGACACACGGCGTGTGAAATAAATAGCAAAAGGATTACATTTTCCGTATTAATTTTGATTTCTTCCGTATTTTGTTTTCATACATCCGATTTAAAACAACACGCCCTCATAAAGCCAGATATGAAACATGAATTCCGAAAAATGTTACCGTGACACGACGCTCCGGGAGGTCGCGTCGCCGTCAACAGTTTGCGGGATGAAAAACAATGCATTTGCAGGATGGAATCGAGCCCGAGCGTCGGAAACGTTTTGCCTTCGACGCATCGGTTTATTCGACGGTCCCGAACGAAACAATAGTTTCTGATCGGGAACGCTAACGCTCGCGCCATCTCTGTGCGCGCACTCAAACTTTCAGCAACGATCAGAACCAACTGTATCATCGAACATACACATCGAATTCAAACTGCGTCGCGGTGATTTTGTGGAAAATCGTTAAATTTCAATAATCGCACGACACATCGAGGCGGCGGAGTTTCAAAAAACGACAACGACATAGATACACAGACACTACGAATTCGACGACCGACCGGACCGGCATCGGAAGCGCTCGAAAATCATCTCTCGGTACGATAAACCGATTCGTGCGAATCGCCGTCGATACGAAGAAAAACAACACGCTCGTACGACGTATCGACGGACCGGGGTCAGAACACGAACCGAGGACACGAACGATACGCCGTTTCGATCGTACGCCGCGGCGCGTCTCCCGATCGTCGAATCCGTCTCTTCGATCGCGCTCGTCTCGTCGTCGCGGACGACCGTCGCTCGGATCGACGAGCGCTCTCCGAGACCGCGGTCCGGTCCGACGCGTACGCTTCGGCACGGCGAACGACCGAGCCGCGTAGACGGACCGGAACGACCGCGAGACCCGGCCGCGTCGGACGATCGAGACGACGCGGACCGACGCGCGACCGTACCGTAGACGCGCGAGACGACCGTCGTCCTCCGATCCGCGTCCCTCGTCTCGAGACGACCGTCCGCGGACCGGACCTCTCGTCCCGGTCTCGCCGCGCGCCGGCACGAGAACGAGACGTCTCGTCTCCGACCGGGACGAGAGAGACGCGGACGAGAGAGCCGCTCGTCTCGGAGACCGCTCGTCTTCCGCTCGACGAAGATCCCGTTCGAGGTCGTCGAGGCGGCGCGGCGTCCGGAGCGGGCGACGCCGGACGAAAACGCAGGCGCGGTCTCGATCCGCGTCGACGCGGACACCGGAGGCAGGAAACGAACCCGTCGTCCGAGGAGGGCCCGGGACCGGGACCGGAACGCAGAGCGACGAGACGAGAGACGACGCGTGCGCCAGCGCACGCGGGCACGTCGGAGCGACGGGCCCGTCGAAGCGATGCGCCCGCCGACCTCAGAAGCGCCGCTTACCCGACTAGTATCAGCGTCGTGACGACGTTGATGGTGAGGCCGAGTATCGTGATGAGATTCGGCGCCAGCCATACCGGCACCTTGCCGACGAGCCAGCACCACCACGGCTGCAGCAGCGGGTCGAGTATGCTGGCGCTCTGGCACGCGTACCGGTGCTCGGCGAGCCGCTTCAGTTGCACGGCGCTCAAGAGTCTCTCCTTATATAACTGCATCGCGGGCCGTCTGTGCACGACACCAACATCCGATCACACGTCCGACGTCCGTGTCCTGGGAGCGCGCACTGCACGTCCGTCACTCGATATTTCCGCGTGTCCGTACCTGTCAAAACGCGGACGAAACGCACATCACGATAACAGTCGCAGAACGTCAAGCGTGCACGGCGCGCGCCATTTGCAATTACGTAGCGATCGGATGATCAGCTGATCGGATGACCGCGCGAAGAGTGCGGACGGACGCGCGCTCGATCCGGTTGCGTTTCCACAATCGTCTCGTCGCGTCGGTTCGTCGTCGTGCCGCTTCGCGTGCGGCGGCGCTCGATCCGCTCACGCTGTCGACTTTTCACGAGTCATCGTCGCCGTCGCGCGTTTCCGCGTACCGTCGCGCCGGCGAAGGGTCGCGAGACGCTCTCGAGCACCGAGCGTATCGAGACTGCGAGCCGTTCGCGACGAGCCTCGAACCGTGCGGAAGCAGGGCGGACCGAGTCCCGTTTCTGACGAACGACGCCCCTTCGGAATCGGACGGAAACGTACTTTTCGGTCGAACGTGCCGGCAGCGGCACCCGGTCGAGCGAAACGAACGAATATCTTTTTTAACGATCGTCCGCGACCGTAGAGCGACCACGAACAGCGGTTCGGACACACGACGAAAATCGCTCCACTACTCGGCGAAGAGTGTTCCCCCTCGGAGCAACGATCGAGGAATACGAGCGACGCGAGCCGCGAGCGTGTACGCTCGGTGCTCACGGTCAGCGAGCGCCCTTCTGGCCCGTGCCGCAGCGCGGTAGCTAAAAAATATCTGTAAAGTATGTGTGTTTCGAAATATATACGCTCGTTTAACTGCCGCACTATTGGATATTTTTTTTTAAAAAAAATAAAACACCCGCTAAATAAAACAAAACTCGCGCTCCGCCTGCGCGCTAACTAATGTTGAAGAGTTGTACGAGTAATCGAAACAAACATTTTTGTTTCATCTCAACGTTTTACGTTTCTTGATTCTGAACACCATATACATACATAAATACGTATATACATATATATACATGTACATATATACACATACGTATGTATGTATGTAAACAGAAAACATTAAAATTAGAAGAGGCATCGAGCGGCACGCAAGCCGTCAGTTCAACCGTCAATTCCAAAGCCTCCGTTCCGGTTCGGTTGTCAGTCATTTGCGGATTTCGACTGAGGCGTTTCTGTACGAAAAAGTTCAATGGATCCGTCGCTATTCATTTTCTATGGCGACTTTTCACGTATTTCGGCGCCGACGTCGTCTTCGGAGCGTGAGAGCACAGAACAGTCTGTCGTCGTCCTGAACCGAACTCGATCGTGCCGAGCGTTCACCGTCGACCGGTCGGGGGCAGCGACCGACGCACCGAGCCGTGACAAATGTTTTTACAAACAATCGCGATTCAAAACGGTGTCACGGGTCAGGAACGCGCTTTGCATACAATCGTCGCGGACGGGAAGGTCGTCGCTGCGCGTTCGCACTCGATGCGCTCGGCCGCATCGGTCCCCTGTTCCGGTTCGGTCGCGTCGGCCCGGTCGCCGACTTCCTTCCCCGCTCGGCGCGAGCCGCGTTCCGCTTTCGGCCGGACCGTCGCTCGCCGTTCGCGCGGATCGACGGCGGCGGCGACGCCCCGCGTTCGCCGCGCGTCGGATTCTCTCTCGCCGACAGAACGCGGCGTCGCCGTCGACGACGTCGGGCCGGCCGCGCCCGTCGCCGTCGGCGCTCTCTGCCGATCGCAGATCCGTCGGGACGGGACGCCGCGCGTCGTCGCGGACGCGCCGGTCTCCGGACCCGTGCGCGCCACGGGCTCGTCCGCCGTCGAGCAAGCGCCGCGTACGGCCGGATCGACGCGCTCGGCGCTCACGGCCCGTCGGGCCCGTCGTACCGCCCGCTCGGTGCGACCGAGTCTAGCGGCATCGTGACGGACGATCCTCCCGCCGGATCGGACGATCGCCGGTCGCGACGACGGGAGCGTCGGCCGTCGGCGGCGGGGCCTCTCTCGCGCGCCGAGCCCGTAACGACCGTCGCGGTTTACTACCGCCGTTAAGCCGCGCTCGAACCGCGCTCACCTACGCTCTCCTCGACGCTCGGCGATCGGGCGACGTCGTCGCGCCCCGTCGCGCCGGCACGACCGTGACGACGACGACGACGGTAAAGTCACCGGACGGTGCGGCGCGGAGAGCCGACGAGAGGGGCGCGCCGGTCGACGCCGGCGTCGTGTCCCGAGCCGCCGTCCGGAAGCGTCGCTTCCTGCAGCTCGACGGCCGAACCGCTCGTAGTCGGGACGCGGCTCCCCGTAACTCTGTTCCGAAGCTCGATTCACGTGGACGGCGCTCGAACGACGACGAGCGGCCGGAAACAGCGCGGACCGGACGACCGCTCTCCGACGCGAGAGCGCTCACGTGCCGGTCGGCGTCGCTGATCGAACGCCGTATCGAAGAGCGTGTCGGCGTGAGGCGGCCGGAACCGCACAGTGAAAACAGTGACGGTTCGTTTATTTCGTCGTTCGCGCCGGCCCCGTGTACGTCGGCGTCGTCGTTAACTTTTCGCGACCCGTCGCCGAGTGAAATCTTTTCGCCCGCTCTCTCTCTCTCTTTCCGATTTCGGATCGGGCGGCACGCCCGTCGTCCACGGAGATCGACGCGCCGGACGACGGCCGGCGGCGGCGTCGTCCCGCGTTCCCTCCCACCGTCGGCGAACGGCCCGCGCGCCGACGGCGCCGTCCTCGTCGACGGAGCGGCGGGACGACCGTCTTCGAGACGACGGCCGGCCGGCCGGCCGACGAGCGCGCGCCGGCACAGGGCGGACCGTGCGTGCCGGACGCGAAAATCGGCGGCTTCGAAGTTCGCGTCCTTCGCGTAGACACGCGCGAGAGGCCCGGGCGCGCGACGGGGACTTTTCCGAGCGAGGCGCGGGAGGCGGACGCGCGCGCGTCCGAGCCGCGCCGCTCGGACCGGGGGATATAAAAGCGGCCGCCGCTCCCGCTGCCTCGGCCAGTGTCGTTCGAATCTGTCGCATCGACAGCGGTGTGCATCGGACTCGACAACGTCGACACGACTCGTGAAACGAAAGTGAGAGATAGAGCGGCGACTGCGACGGTCCCTGTGTCCCGACACGCGAGACAGCCGTTCGACGGAATCGGACGCGACGCACGCCGACGCCACACGCCACACACGCGCGCACGGACCCCCAGGAACGTTCCCGTCCTGCTACGTACGGTCGAAGGTAAGTGTGGCGATCGGCGCGTCGGCGCGTTCCGCCGCCCTGACGGAACGCCGTCGCGCCGCTCGAATGTCTCGATCTTCTGCGGATCGCGTGCTCCGGAAGTGACGGTCCTATGCACGTGAAGAATCGCAAACACGTCCGTTCGATTAAATGCGGACGCGTGCGTTTTCCGAACTCGACTCCGGCTTCGGTTCACAAGAGAATACGTGAAACTATTCGAGCGACTACTACGATCGCTACAAATACGACCGAATTCAAAATGACAAAATCGCACGACGATGGTAATTTAACGATCGACTGTTTTCAACATTTGCTTCTGACGCGTCTTATTTGTTTGTACGACGCACGGTTTTACATGTCGTCCATTGTGCGCCCCTGAAGCTTAAACTTCATTATTTTCTATAAAGATTCGTCTCTGTATACGTGTGTGTGTATATATATATTTATATATATACACATATATACATATATATATATATATATATATATATATATATATGTATATATATATATATACATATATGTATATGTATATGACAGTAACACTCCTGCTTAATTATATTGCTATGTTGTCTGTATGTTATTGTTTTCATGACTACCTATAATCTAAACGCAATTTATTTATAGTAAGAATACACGCCTACTTATATAGCATTATTTCCATGACTGCCTATGCGAAACTCAAAATAGGTTTTGTTGTAGTTTCCTTTTTGATAAAAACTTCGATACTTCTGTACAATATATATATATATATATATATATATATATATATATATATATATATATATATATATATATATATGTAATACAATTTCTGTCTCCTTACATACATAATACCTATGTAAATATTTCTTCTGTGGTTCGTGCGGTAGAAAAAAAAGGAACTAATTTGCGAAGAAGAGACATTTCTGTCCGCCGTGCGTTTATTAATTTGATTTCCGCTGTTGTTTCGTGGTTTAAATATTTTATTCGAGGCGCCCGCGATTCAAATCGGTCTTAATTTTTTTCGTCTTCGACATGCGCGTTTGTTTTTATCGACGCGCGTCGCTGTCATCTTCTGTTCGCTCTTTTTTTTTTGCACGTTCGAAAACGCGTTGCGACATTAGAAATCGGCTCGTTTCTACAATTAAATTGATTTCGTTTTTCGCTCTCTCGCGAAACACGACGGCCGCATATAAAACGATCATCATAACAATAACAATAACGATAACGATATCGATAACGACAATAATTATTTTCTATGTGCATTTCCGTCCGACGGGAAAATTTCCCGCGACGAATCGATCTGTCGACTTTCACTCGTCCCGCGGAATGGCTTTCACTCGAGGAGACGCTGCTCCGTTCTAGGCGTCGCTCGAAGACCGAATCGAATGTTCGCTCGTCGACCCTTCGATTCGGATCCATTTCTTCGGCATCCGCGCCGATGCGTGCGGCTCGTTCGACGGCGGAACGGTGTCACGTCGTCGATTACGACGGCAGAGGACGTGTCGAACGGACGACAGTGCGCCTACCGTCCGCTCCGTACTTCTCCGCCCGCCCGTGCGAGCGAGACGCGCGCACGTGCCGTGAATCCTTCGAGCGTGCCGCGTTCGAAATTTCGGCCGATTTCATCTCGGCGCCGTCGGTCCGACTCGGATCGCACGCGTGGGTCGACTTTCTTCGCACGTTGCGAACGTATTTTATTATTTTCCAAATCGATTTCTAATATGCGCCGGCACACACACGCACGCAGCGTGAGCGTACACACACACACACACACACATCCGCGCATGAATACTTTCCGTGCGCCTTTTTTTGGCTTTTATGCGCGAATGATCAGGTTTTCAATGACTTAATTATACCGTTAAGGTGTCGCGATACACACACACGCACGAATACACAACACAAATACACGTACATGTATGTATTGCATGAATGCAGGTGTGCGATGACTTCATGTCGAGACGAGAATTCGCATCGTTTCTGTCCGGAATCGTCGCTCGATCATAGATCGAATGTTGGCACGGTTCCGTCCGCACAAACAGACAGGTAATCCCGAGAAACCGTCACGACTCTGTCGATCGACCGGCCGGATTTACACGAAATTTTCAACGTACGTCCAGGAGAGCGGCAGAACACGACGAGCGCGCGTCGAGATTGAAAATTCATGTTTCGGACGTACGAATCGTCCGTTTCTGCTCGATTCCACGCGTATTCGATGTTCCCCGTGCGGATGGTCGGGCGCGGAGCGACCTCCCGGATGATTCACACATAAGATTTGTGTTCCTTCGTGCTTTGTTCGCGTAGCGCGCGCGACGCGTTCGTCTTTTCCGTTAGAGCGAATCGAACACAACTCCGTTCCAAATTAAATCGTATCCTCGCCGTTTCATGATTCTGAAGTACATCTGAAAAACACTACATAACTTGGCCGAGCGGTCGGCACCACCTGACCGAACAGTACGGCGTCGGAAAAGCAGCAAATTAGACACCGCTTACTTTTCGCACATTTCAGTTGAAAACAAATGCAGCCGAAGCCGCGAAAACGATTCGTGCGACGGTGCTGCGACGCATAAAACCCGCAAAAACGTGCTAAGAACAGTCGAAGTGGTCCGAGAATGCTCTGATAACTCTGTAGAATCAGGGCCGCCGTCGTTTTTTCGACACGGGATTCTCTAGTCACCCGACACGTAGTGCAGAGTTATGTAAAACAATTGGGAATATTTCGAGCACTGAAATGTATTCTATTTTTTCATGGGTAACAATTCACTTTTATATAAAAACGAATTAACTAGCACAATTTATATATGTATGTATGTATTTGTGTGTGTAAACAACATAAATCTCCATCCCACGACGTTTTCTAATTCCCTCGAGCGATCGAAAATTCAGTTACACGTTAATTAATTGTTACATTACGAGTGAAATGATCTCTGAACGAGGAAAAGTATGTGAAATCTGCGCGGTCGCCCGACGCACGGGAGAGCACGTGAACGTCTTCTGTCTCTTCGATGACACGCCGTCAACGAGCGTGTCGATTTGTTTTTTTTTTTAAAAAAAAAAGAAAAACAGTCTCATCATCGACGAACACTCGACAGCGTGCCGTGCACATAAACAATCGGTACGTGACAGCGGCGCGGCGCGACGGGGGAACTCTAGCACTCGACGTGTCGATAGGATCCGGAAGTGCCGGTCATAATATCGTACGTGTTGTGCGTCGTGTGTATTTTCACGGACGACTCCTTTTTTAATCTCGCGGACAATAATCGAAAATGTTGAATGGATCGTCGTCGATCGTCGGGGCTCGGCGACCGACGATCATTTATTATCGAACGGAAAAGATTTCGGAATAAAGAGAAGAATTCGTACTGCGAGAGTGACCGTAGCGACAGCGACAGAACTATGTTATTTAGATATACGATGCATGTGTGTGTGTGTGTGTGTATATATATATATATATATATATATATATATATATATATATATATATACACACGTATGTATGTATTATTTAGATAACATTACATCGGCGGAAAATGTTTAGGAATGAGATTAAACATCGATTAATAGATCTGCACGTTGAAAACGCGAAATCTAATAAAAGTTGACATCTGCGTAAAACAATCGATCCGATCGACAGCGGACACGACGCGTTCGATCGCGACCGATAAAGGAACAATCCATCTAGGAACACGCCCATATAACTGATATACCGCTGAACACACACCGTACATTCGGTCTCGTCGCCGCCGCGGTCGCGCATATCTAGTAATCGTCGATCGTTCTGATTGCTCACGATGTCGCACAGACGTTTCGGGCGGACAGACGACGAGGATCGGTCTTTGCATGCGAAACGTTCGTGCGGTGCGCTGCACGCGCCGTCGCCGACATTTCATTAGATTGAAATTGAACGAAACGAGACACAACACACACACACACACACACACACACAACGCAAACGAACGAGAGAAAGTAAGTACCATTGTCGCGTTCGATATTTAACATCGGAGTGTGTTTAGTTATTTATCTGTACATTCTTTTGTTACTATGCAAAAAGTGTACAATGAACTAATCGCCCACTTGATATATTCATGAAACGCAACCAGTTGCAATATGCGGTATACACATATGTGCATGTATGTGTATATATATATGTGTATATATATATATATATATATATATATATATATATATATATATATATATATATATATATATATATATATATATATATATGTATGTATGTATATGCACACACGAGCGTGTGTCAGTTTCTCTGTTACGACAAAAAAAAAACTATCGATTATTCAAATCGACGAAACGAACGTGAAGTGCTCGACGTGTCTAGAGTGGCATCGTCGCCGCAATTACGTACCGCGTTTCCATTCGGCGGCGACGACGTTCGCACCCGGCCGTACGGTTTGTCGATCGGAACGATTTCGAATCGAGTTACGATCGTATTAACGTACAGATCCACTCGTCCGTGACACTTTCGTTTTCTCCCAGTTCTGTGTGTGTGTGTGTGTGTGTGTGTTTCATCACGCGCGACCGAGCACCGTTCGATCGGTTCGGTTTCGGGACTGACGCCCGCAAAGCTCCTGCGTACGCGGAGGGATCGATGTGATCCCCTGTCAACACCCGCTACGTGCACACGCAGAGAGAACGCTGTATGATTGATGCAGCCACGACTGAAGTGGTTCGAGGGATCCGTAAAGAGAAAAGGAAACTCGATTTCGTTCTCTCAATGAATTTTTACAATCGCCTGCTGAATTCTATTGAATTCGCATTAAAAATAAATTTATCCGTTCAACTCTGTCCTCCCCCCCCCCAGGTTAAATCCTGAGTGCGCCAATGTAAATTTATATATATATATATTGTGGTATAAGTCATACAAACGAATCGAGTCATAGCTGTCTGCGCGAGCAAATATCGTAGAACAATCTAGAGAG
Source organism: Acanthacorydalis orientalis (assembly GCA_034766995.1). Taxonomy (NCBI): domain Eukaryota; kingdom Metazoa; phylum Arthropoda; class Insecta; order Megaloptera; family Corydalidae; genus Acanthacorydalis; species Acanthacorydalis orientalis. The sequence continues at coordinate 181,416 of CM068313.1, read as the reverse complement.
CGATTACTGATCCGACAGCTCGATATAAGAAAGGATGCTCGGACAGTCGTCGTCTGCATTTTGTTCCGACAACGAGTCAAATAATCGGATGCGACACGAAACACTCTCGGACGATGTGTAAATGCACGCTCGCGACGGCGGCTGAAAATCAGTCATGTAAATCGAGCGTCGGGCATCACACGGAACCGCCGTGGCGACCGACGCCCGACGGACACGGCAATACATTTACATACAACGGACAAAATAAACAAATAAATATTAATATCGAGATCTATTGTTCTCGATGTCGAGGTCGTGAAGGGTCGATGTCGATCGCACTCGACATTGACCCCGTGTACGTTTCGTCGACAAGAATCGTACGCGCGTATCGATTGTCTCAAATTGTCTTTGTGTGCAAATTTCCGACGAGGCGGAAGCGCGGCTCTCATTCGAACGAGTCGATTGTTCGGGACGCGTCGTCGCCGTCGTCGTCGAGTGCACGTGCGACGTGCGTGCATGTTCTACGCGGGACCGACTGACGCCGCTCGTGTACTCGCGATACCCGAGCGGAGGCGACGATCGACGCGACGTCGCTACCGTGACGTCGTGCGATCGAGCGGAACGACGACGCCGGATCACGCGTCGGCCTGGTGGCGACGACGGCGGACCCGACGGTACCGAAGGGGGCGTCGGACGGACGAACGGGCGGGCGGGAGAGAAGTCCTGCGCGCGGACCGACGACGTCGCGAACGATGCAGCGGAACCGTTCGGAAGTGGCGAACCGGCGAGGGACCGCCGGACGGGGGGACGTCCGGCGGCGGAGTATCGAGGAGGCCGAAGCTCGGTTCCGGCCGCGGCGCCACGAAAGAAGAAGAAGAGTGGAAGCGACGAGACGACGGCCGAGCGCACGCCTCGATCGCGGTCCGAGGACGGTCGTCGTACGATTCGATTCGAAGGACGCGAGCAACTCGCCGGAACGAGGGGTTCCGTCGGCCGGAGCAGAGAGTGCCGATCGCAATGATCCGACCGTTCGAATAGAACCGAACACGAGGTCTCGCCGCATCGAACACGGCGGAACGTACCGCGATCCGTCTAGAGCCGGTCCGATCGGCGGCGCGACGTCGTCGGACCGTCTCGTAGGTGCGAACGATCGACACGCGGCAGCAAAGTATCTGGAAACAAAGCCGACGTGATTGTTTCTCGGTTCCGGCGATAGCTGTATCGAGTGCGCGCGCGCGCTCAGTTTCGCGTGCCATCGTTTCGTGCTTTAAGACGTTTTTTTTTTTTTAAAAAAAAAAGAAAACGACAGAGAACTAATCTTGTTCGTGTTCATTCTTTACGGAAACATCCAGAGTAATTATTAATTCGAAATGAAGAAAAAACGCGCAATAAAATTATTATTCTTGAATATATCTGAATAAATGCATTTTACTTGTGTGAGAGCTCCTGTATGTACAATATACATACATATATATATATATATATATACATGTATGTATGTATGTGTATATATATATACATATATGCATATATGTATATATACAGCGATGGACATATGTTTGGGGACACTGAGAACGTACTTACACTTTTTAAAATTTCACAAATTAATTTCACCGCTGTCAAACAGCCATCTATTAATGAGTGTAGTGACAAGACTTGCATATGTAACAATCTTCACACATGTTAATTTGTGTTCTTGTTTCTTGAAAATTCCAGGAAACAAAAACACAATTTACCGCATGTCCCTAGAATTATGTCCAACACTGTACGCATATAATTACATATATATATATATATATATATATGTGGATGTGCACGGACACATTTATGTTTATACAAACACCGTGCTCGTTGTTGTCGTCGTTGTTCGTGATCCGTCGATCGGCTGCACGTGAAAGTGCATTGCGGAAACGATTAGGCCGCTTCCCGAAAGACCATGTTTGCGATCCGGAGAGACTCGTTTTCTCTTTTATCCGTCGGCGAAACGCTCTGACGCGACTGAACGTCGATCTCGTTATGCGACAGCGACGTACGATTAGATAAGCGGCCGTGCGTCCGCACGTGCGAGTGTGTGGTTTCACGGGGCGCGCGGCGCGGTCGCCGTCGAGACGACCGGAAGCGCTGCGGCGCTATGGTTCGGCCGCCGTCGATTCGTTGTCGTCTTTTCGGACGGTCCTGGGTCCTCGGCCGACCTCGTTCTCCGTGCTCTCGTCGAGCCTCGCGACTCGGTCCGTTTCGTCTAGACGTCGACGTGTACTCGCGGCAGTCTCGCCGTCGGTGCGTCGCGTGCCTCGGCTTTTATCGCTAGGCGAATTCGGTGCCGCCGATTCGCCGCTCGTTCCCCCCGCGTCCGCCGACCGACCGGCGGTCGACCGCGATTCGCGACCGCAGCTGCCGTCACGTCGGACCGATTCGATCGACGCGCGATCACGAACCGCGATCGGAAATCGGTAATTAACGACGATACGTATGCGGGCGTAGGCGCGGCGGCGGACGGCGGCGCGCGGTCCGCGTCCGGGAATCGGCCGCCGCTCGCATACGAACGACCGCCTTAATCGGCCGATTCGTCGGCGACAGCCTCGCGACGAGCGCGCGCGCGGGGTGGGGGGGGGGACGAAACGTGGCTTTTCGAGAAGCGAAGCGTCGCCCGTCGGAGACGAACACGCGGCCGCTTTTCTCTTTTTATGTTTTTTTCCGGTCGCCGCAGAACATCGAACCGTCCGGTCCGTTCGCGTCGATCGAACGTTCGACGCAGAGTTCCGAAGCGACGGATACGAGAAACGCGAGCCGTGAGCGTACATCGCTTGGTGCTCAAGCAAGCATGGGCCCATCAGGCCGCGCGCCACAATATATAAGTCAATTTATAAATTCAAGTTAACAATCACGTAACTTATCGAGTAACTGTAAATCAAAAATCATATAACAACAACCAAGTCAGCCAGGTAACAGAACCCGTGTGGTTATATTCATCGTAGTAGTAAGCGAATATTCGTCGTGTTTCATTTCAAACCTGCAGAGAATTTACGTATTATAAAATAATATCATCACGATCGTGACATCAGTGTGGACGGTTGAATTTCGAGATCGTTCGCGACGGTGCGCTCGCGACGGCACGCCGCCCCGTCTCGGGAGCCTTCGGTTCCTGAGCGGCGGCGGCCGCCGCCCTCTCCTCCCCCGCGAACGCACCGACGCGCCGCGCTGACCGTCGCCGCGCGTTCTCCGCAGGCCGATCCGTCCGCGAAGATGACGTCGGTCGACGCCGCCGGCGTTGAGCTCGCGTCTGGGCCGAGCCCGCTCGTCTCGGCGACGAGCGTCCTCTACGCGCTGCTGATCCCGACCGCGCTCCTCTACTACTTCTACTGGCGGACGTCGCGCCGCCGCATGATCCGGCTCGCCGACATGATCCCCGGCCCGCCCGGGTGGCCGCTGATCGGGAACGCGCTCGAGTTCACCGGCACGTCGGCGAGTGAGTATCGGCCGCCGGGACGCCGCCCGGCGACGCTCCCGCCACCGATCGTCCGCTGTCCGCAGGCATCTTCGAGAAGGTGTACCGCCACAGCTTCCTGTACGAGAACGTGATCAAGATCTGGATCGGGCCGAAGCTGCTGATCTTCCTGACGGACCCGCGCGACGTCGAGGCGATCCTCAGCAGCCACGTGTACATCGACAAGTCGGCCGAGTACCGCTTCTTCAAGCCGTGGCTCGGCAACGGGCTGCTGATCTCGACCGGCAGCAAGTGGCGCGCGCACCGCAAGCTGATCGCGCCGACGTTCCACCTGAACGTGCTCAAGTCGTTCGTCGACCTGTTCAACGCGAACAGCCGCGCGGTCGTGCGCAAGATGGCGGCCGAGGGCGGCAGGGCGTTCGACTGCCACGACTACATGAGCGAGTGCACGGTCGAGATACTGCTAGGTGGGTAGGCGGCGGGGGGGAGGGCGGCGCGCGAGCGCCCGGGCGCCGGCCGCTGACCCGCCCGGCTTCTCTCTCTCTCTCTGTCTCTCTCTCTCTCGGTCGCGCAGAGACCGCGATGGGCGTGAGCAAGACGACGCAGGACCAGAGCGGCTACGAGTACGCGATGGCCGTGATGAAGATGTGCGACATCCTGCATCTGCGGCACACGAAGATCTGGCTGCGGCCCGACTGGCTGTTCAACATGACGCGCTACGGCAGGGTGCAGGAGAAGCTGCTCGACGTGATCCACGGCCTCACGAAGAAGGTGATCAAGCGGAAGAAGGAGGCGTACGCGGTCGGGGCGAGGGCGACGGCGACGGCGGCGGCCGCGCCGCAGGCCGACGCCGCGACGCCGGGCAGCGACACGAGGGGCGCGGTCGACGGCCTCTCGTACGGACAGTCGGCCGGACTCAGGGACGACCTCGACGTCGACGACAACGACGTCGGCGAGAAGAAACGGATGGCGTTCCTCGATCTGATGATCGAGTCGTCGCAGAACGGCGTCGTCATCACCGACGAGGAGATCAAGGAGCAGGTCGACACGATCATGTTCGAGGTAAGCGCGCGGACGGCCGCGCTCGATCCGCGACGTCCGGCCGATACGGCGCTCCGTAACCGCCCCCCTCCCCCCCCTCCCCGCGGACGGTGTAAAACCGACGCGGTGCGCGAAAGCCGGCGACGGACAGTACAATGATTCGAATCTCACGCGAGCATGGCGATCGCTCGTACGACGAAAAACAGAAACCGTACCTGGGGCTGCGTGCTAGACACTCGATTAGATTGGTACGGCGGCGACGGGCAGCCGTGCAAGTGCCGCGCGCGATCGTTCTATTCAACCGGATTCGCTTAACGCGCGACAACGAGTTGAAATTAAATGACGAGACAATCGAAACGAACGGCCGGTTCTCATTCTGTATTCAAATGAGTGTGCACGGCAATCTAGACGTCGAATTGTAATCGGGAATATATATATATACATATACATATATGCATATATATACATATATGCATATATATGTATATATATATATATCGTTTCAAACGCAAGTTCGGTTCCTAGAACGACCGTTCGTCTTTATCTACATGTTTAAACAATATATATATAAAATTTAAACTACATATTTCCGTAACATTCATATGACAAGTTACATGACGATTTGTTTGAGCATTTAAATCCGACATTCTAATCATAATTAGACACGAACGATTGTCCGCATCATTAATAAATACAAAACATTTTTGTTCACTGAGGAATACTGTTCGAACTTTTATGACTCTAATAATTTTCAAATAGATTTTCCACAAAAGTATTACTAGAGCAAATAAATATTTCTACTAACAAAAAAACAACAGACGGACATTATACATTCACATGCAAGTGTGTATGTATGTATATATATACATATACATATATATATATATATATATATATATATATATATATATATATATATATATAATATGAGCGTGTGTAGGTTAATAAGCAAACAAATAAGCGCACAAATGACAGTTACGTTTCTGGCGGGTACTCGCCAGAAACGTATCTGACAAAAATCAGTGAAGATATTTTTGAACAAACGTCACGTGTACGCGTTTATTTTACAATAGCGATAGCGGCCAAAACGAAATCGCACGAATCGAACGTTCCGTTTCTGTAATGTTAATCGGAGGACATCGAAATCAGACACTGAAACGCGCGTCCCCGGGCCAGGACACACGAACGAGCGCACCCGTCGAAAACGAACGTCGAAAATGTGTAAAAGAAAGTGTAATTCGTTCGGCGCCGAGAAAATTCTACCGAGAAAATTACACGCGCGCTAGTGCCGAGTCCGTTACGTCGGCCGGCGCATAAAAATCGAACCGCGTCGAAAGTTCGAGAGCCGTCCCCGGCATCGGTCCGGGCGACGAGCCCCGAGGCGCTCTCGCTCGTATCGCGGAACGTGGCGCGCGATCGCTCCGATCGGCGGACCGACGCGCTAGCGATCCGGTCGGTCGGGCGGTCGGTCGGCCCCGCCTCACCCCGTTCGTCCCGGACAGGGCCACGACACGACGGCGGCCGGGAGCAGCTTCTTCCTGTCGCTGATGGGCATCCACCAGGAGATCCAGGACCGCGTGATCCAGGAGCTCGACGACATCTTCGGCGACTCGGACCGGCCGGCGACGTTCCAGGACACGCTCGAGATGAAGTACCTCGAGCGGTGTCTGATGGAGACGCTGCGGATGTACCCGCCGGTGCCGATCATCGCGCGCCACCTCAACGAGGACCTCGAGCTAGGTAAGGCGTCGCCCGCCTCCCGCCCCCCCCCGCCCCGTTCGCTCACTCTGTCGCCGTCGCTCCGCAGCGACCGGGTACGTGGTGCCGGCCGGCGCGACCGTCATCGTCGGCACGTTCAAGCTGCACCGACGCGCCGACGTGTACCCGAACCCGGACAAGTTCGACCCGGACAACTTCCTGCCGGAGCGGACGGCGAACAGACACTACTACGCGTTCGTGCCGTTCAGCGCCGGGCCGCGCTCGTGCGTCGGCCGCAAGTACGCGATGCTCAAGCTCAAGATCCTGCTGTCGACGATCCTGCGCAGCTACCGCGTGCGCTCGGACCTCGACGAGACGGACTTCCAGCTGCAGGCCGACATCATACTGAAGCGCGCCGAGGGGTTCAAGGTGCGGCTCGAGCCGCGGAAGAAGCCGGTGCCGGCGAGCGCGTGAGCGGCTGCGGACCGACGACCGCCGCGCCGTCTAGGATTTACTTAATTTATGTTCTTTATTTTACAAATATATATATATATATATGTGTGTATATTTACAAATGTGTTTTTACGATATCGTCATATGTTATATGCATTCCTGTTGTTCTGATTGTATCGATCGGCGAACGAGAGCGAATAAATAAATAAACATATATATTAGGGGGTGCCCGGCTACGTGTGTGTGTGTGTTTTTTTTTCTCCTCTTCCGTTCCGACGAACCGTCGTCTCCTTCCGAACGGCCGTGCGTATTCGATCGTCGCCCCGCGATTCGAGAGAGCGGCGGCGCGCCCGCTTTATTTTTATTACCGGTCGCTCGAACGTGTTTGGCCGGCGCGTAGCGTCGCGACTCGAAAGACACGTCGACGGTTCCGAGAGCGCGATCGACGCTCCGCGGCGTTTTCCGAAAGTGCTCGCGGCGAACGGATGTCGCCGTTCGAATATCCGAAAGCGTCCGCGTCGGTCGCGCGAGCCGAGACGAGGCGGCCGCGGCGCCGCCGAGCGAAACAAGCGATCGCCGCGCGCCGTCAGACGCACGATGGCCGAGATCACCGCCGCGCCGAACGGGAACGCCGCGCGCGCGACGCCGCGCCGCCCGGACGACAGGAGCCTGTCGCGGACGCCGAAGTCGCAACAGGCGACGCTCAAGAGGAAGTTCCGCGGGCGGCTCGCGCGGCTCGACGGCGCGATGATACGCAGGTACGCGCGCGCCGTCCGCGCCGCCGGCCGGCTGACGCGCGCCCGGTCGTCCGCAGGCACCGGATCCCGTACCACGAGGCGCTGTGCACCGAGCTGCAGGAGAACGGCTACGCGCGGTCCGCGTACTACGTCCGCTCGCTCGTACGGTTCGACGAGGAGGTCAGGAACGCGCACGGGCCGGACACGTTCGTCTGGATGCAGCCGACGCTCGCCGGCACGACCGAGCACCTCGACGCGCTGCGCGCGTGCCTCGAGGAGGCGGAGCGCGCGCGCCGCAACGGTGAGCGAGCTCGCGGCCGCGCGGGACGGCGCGGCCGACGCCGCCGGCCGCGCCGCGCCGCCCGCGGCCGCGCGAGAGAGACGGCGGTCCTGACCGCACGCGCCGCCGTACAGGCGACCCGCTCGCCGAGAGCCGCTCGTTCCTCCGCGCCGGCGTCCACTTCACGCGGCAGCCGGCGACCTGGTGGTGGATCGCCGAGCAGCTGCTGCTCGAATCGATCCACGTCGCGGCCGAGTACCCGAACGACGACCACAGACAGGAGACGATCGCGAGATACGTGTTCGGCCGCTTCCTAGTGCTGCAACGTAACGCGGTGGCAGGCGGGCGCGCGGCGCGCCCCCCGTGACCGACGCCGTGCCGTTCGTTTCAGTCGGCGCCGTCGACGACGGCCGCGACCAGCTGAAGATGTGCCGCGAGTACTCGACGAGCAAGCGGTGGACGGCGGCCGACGTGCTCGGCGCGCCGCAGGGGACGATCTTCGTCGAGTGCTGCACGCTGCTGTCGCGCGTCATGTTCGAGCAGGCGAGGGCGGAGCGCGAGACCGACGCGAACAAGGCGTTCCGCACGGCGGCGATCGCGCTGAAGCGCGCGACCGAGAGTGAGTGCGGCGCGAGAGGGAGCGCGCGCGGCCGCCCGACCGACGGCGCGCTCGCTCGCTCGCTCTCGCTCGCTTTCAGCCGACAACGACGCGGTGAGGGCGAAGGGCCACCTCGAGCTCGGCGTCTGCAAGCTACACTGCGACTCGGCGGCCGGCGCGATCGAGACGTTCGAGACGAGCCTCGAGCTGTACAAGGGCGCCGGCGACGTGGCCGGCGCGTGCGAGGCGCTGATGCACCTCGCGACCGCGCACACGAAGTACGTGCCGGCGCGCGCGCGACCGGACGCGGCACCGATCCCCTCGCACCCCTCTTCAGGCTCGACACGCCGGACGCGCTCGACACGTGCGAGCGGCACCTGCTCGACATGATCGCGCTCGCCGCGACCGACGGCGCGGGCGCGCACTGGAGCGGGACCGCGCACGAGCGCACCGGCCTGTTCTACCTGAACTACGGCAGGAACGACGACGGCAGGGAGCACCTGTCGGCCGCGTTCGAGACGTTCCGCGACGCGGGCGCCGCCGACGAGACGCTGAGGACGCGCTGTCTCGCCGGCATCGCGGCAGGTGCGTCGCCGGCGTCGCGCCTCGGCGCCGGCCGGTCGAGCTCAGCCGCGTCGTCCGCTCGCTTGCAGGGCAGAACCTGTTCGAGACGTACGCGAGGACCGTGCGGAAGGCGAGCAGGCACGACGCGCGGATGGAGAACGTGATGCGGATCGTCGGCTGGAAGGACGCGAACGACCCGTTCTGGGCGGCGGACGGGCGCGCGCCGGAACGCTCGATGACGGACGTGCGCGAGGTCGCCAGCACGCTGAGCGTGCGGACGATCGTCGACGAGATGCTCGCGGTCTGCGGCTGAGCGCCGCCCGGGCGCGGGTCGGCGCCGCTCGACGCTCGCGACGGACCGCCGAGAGAGAGAGGAGAGCGACACGACACGAGACGGGCGATCCCGGTACGATCGTACCGAATCGGAGTTTATGGACGACGAGCCGCCGTCTGCGAAAGATTCGCGCGGCCGGTGTGCGGTGACGTGCACGCCCGGCGGCCGCGCGCGCCGAACGGCGCCGCGGTAGGCGTGGCCGAGACGCGTCCCGTCGGCGTGCGGGCATCGACGGCGCGGACGCGCGAATGACGGCGGACCGGTCCACGCCCCCTCGACGCCCGTTCGTTCTGTTTGCCGGCATCGGCGCGGGAGGGCGGTCCGCGGGGGCACGCCGGTTCCGGCGCGCGCCGGCGACAGCCGCGAGGGATCATTCGACGAGACACGTTTTTTCTTCCATATATTTTATTAAAATACACTGTATCGATACTACAATTGTTTCTACAACATGTTTATATTTATTCATTTGTTTCTTAATGTATTACAATAATAATGATGATGACGATGACGATAAAGACAATTAGTGAGCGTCGACGTTACTTAACGGTGCCGCACGTGCGTGCGCGCGCACACACACACACACAGAGAGAATCGAGCACGATGTTCGAAGAGAGAGAGAGAGAGAGTGCGTGCGTTATATTTGTGAGTACGAAGTGGCGCTTCCGGACGACCGAATATGTACCGTGTGCGTCGCCCTTTCGGACGCGCCACGTCCTTTCAAATCGGTATTCTGTGTCTGTTCCCTTCTAGTTTCGGCACGTGCGCCGTCCGCGGGTACACGTCGAAAGTCTTCGGCGTCTGCCCGCCGATCACACACACACACACACGTGCCGAAAACGCGAGAACATCACCGATCCGTATACGGTCGTAACGACCGGACGACCGCCGGGACAAACGTTACGTTCACAACGTGCGCCGTGTCGGAGGGCGACCGGCCTGCTGTGGTCGCGCGTGCGGTCGAGGAACGCGCGACCGCACGGCGGAAAAACCGCTCGACCTAACGAACCGGACCGCGCGGGTAGAGGAACGCACCGTACCGGTCCGGAGTCGGGAAAACCGGCAGCGGAGAGACCGACTCGATCCGTCGGTCGACGGACCTAAGGCGACGCGCGATCGAACGACGGACCGGCGTCCCGGTCGCCGTGCGAGGAAGGCGTCGGGTGAGGGGTCGAACCGGCGCTTCGATCGCGCGAGCGCAGAACGCGGAGAGACGTTCCGGAGCCGTCGAGCGCTGCGCCGACGTCGGCACGTTTTATATTCGCGGCGTCTCCGCGACGGAGGACCCGGCACCGCGTCGGCCCGTCGCGGCGCCTCGTTCCGTTCCACAGACGCGCGAGCGTTCATTCGCACGGCACCGGCTGCCGATCTACTTCCCGTGGGCACGACGAGTGACCGCGAGCCCGGCATCTAGAAGCGAATCCTACGTTTCTTTTATCCGCGTCTCGACGCCGGAACCGATCGAATTTAGCTCGAGCGGGCACGGAAGCGTCGCCCGGAAACGTAGGAGCGAGAGGAACGAACAGGGAGACGGTAAGCCCCGTTCGGTCCGCGTGGACTCGTCCCCGCCCGACGAACGATTCCGCCGGCCAATCGGGCGTGAACCGACGACTGCCGAGTCGCCAGAAACGAGTGCGGAGAAGCCCGCTAGCCGGTCCGAGCGAAATGCAAAAACGGCCGGTACGGCGGACAGAAGGCACCGCGGAACACTGGCTCTCGAAAAGGACCCCGGATTCGTCGAACCGGTCCGTTCGGACCCTTTCGGGGCGTGGGGGGGTCGTGCGGTCGAGCTCATAGGTTATTGTCGAAACGGCGGCCCGTCTTTCGGAACCGTCCGATCGAGCGACCGGAATGCGACGGATACCTCGTCGAAGATCCGTCCGACTGCCGTGCAAAGGAGGCGGGGAAGCCGCCCCCGCATCCGAGAGGTTTCGCGAGTCCTGCGAGACATCGGACCGTTCCGTCCTACGGGGACCGACGAGCGATTCGTTCGCCGTGCAGTCGAGAGAGTCCTTTCGAAGCGCGCCGGCCGGAAAGTCCGGCGATTCGATCGTCTTCGGAGCACCGTGACGACGGTCGCGTCGCCGGCGGATTCGGAACGTCGAACGTTTCGGTCGGGGGGAGAAAACGCCGCGCCGGTCGCTCCGGCAGTTCGAACGGAACGGGGACTCGGGAGGCGACCGCCCGACATGACGGCGCCGGTCGCGCCTCGCGAAAATTCTCACGCGGAACCTGTCCGACGGTCGGTGCCGCCCCGTCCGGCAGACCCTCTGACGAGGAATCCCGCCGAATCGCAACCGATTTTACGCGGCCTGTTCGCGTCCGAACGTCTCGAAACGCTCTTTCGGGCACTCGAAACGCGGTCTGGTGCTTCGACACGCGAGCGGGCCGGTCTAGAAGACGAGCTACGACGCCGTCCGCAAACGTGCCCTCGAATTCGCACCGGGACCGGCGGGCGTACCCGTCCCGTCGAACCGGTTCGATATAAAATCTACCGACGACCGCCACAAAACGTCGCCGGTTCCTGCGCCGCCACCTCCCCCCCCCCCATAGCGTATTCATTTGGCGTTCTCGCGACAGTCCGCCGCACCGAAGGGGGGGGGGTCCGGCCCGACAGAGCGAGACGCTCGCGCGAAGAACGACGCGGTTCGTGTCGACCGGACGTACGTCGGACAGGCGCGAGGACGAACGCCGCGTCCGCCATGTCAGGCGAACGGCGAAGATGGCGAGGGGGCGTATCGTTCTGATAACTCGTCGACAGGTCCCGACCGATCGGAACGTTTCTCATTCGAAATGGCGATTTCCGTTCGTCCGGCGGCTTTGTTCGCGGCTCGTTCGTTTTTTTTGTTTTTTTTTTTACAGAAAAAAAAAGCTGAATACACGCAGCGAGGCGAGACGGGCGTTTCGCCCGGTCCGATCCGTCGCGCGGCCGACGGAGAAGGATACACCCGGCCGACCGACCACTCATTCACAAAACAATTCGGTACTATTTTATAAAACTTTATTGAAACTGACTTCTGTCCGACAAGATCGTGTCGAGCCGGCAGTTCGCCCATGAGTCGCTTAACCGTTACTGGGCTGTACAGCGAAATCGTGTGTAGTTATATCTTTTTTTTTTAACAACACCTAACATCAACTTAACATTTAGTTGCTAATATTTACAAAAAAAAAAAAAATGTTCTTTTCGATTTCTCGTCCATTCCGTTTCGAATAAGTTGTTGTGTATTTTTTCTTTTTCGGAGGTTGTACACACATACATCCGTATATGTGTGTAGGTATATATATATATGTATATAAATATATGTGTGTATATATATATATATATATATATACACATGTATGCATATATATACGTATACATGTGTATATACACACGTACAATACATGTATGTATGTATGTAATGTGCGTGTGTACGTCGGTACAAGAACGAACATTACTGACATCCAACGAAACCGTAAACTTTGAGTAGTTACTCTCAAATATAGATGGGACACGTGTGCGTATGTATGTACGTATTTCCGAAAAAAACACTTGATCACTCAAGTGCGTGCCGTTGCCGTACGCTCGACAACTTTAATCGGAACTCACACCGCCGCCCGCCGCTTCGGTCAGAATCCGCCGACACACCTCCATCGACAACACGACAGACACGACCGGACGGTCGCGGCGGCGATCGTTCGCGAAACGAACGACGAGAGCGCGACGGCACGGAAACGGAGCGCGTCCGTTTCGATGTCGGCCGAGTCCGTCGCGGTCGGCGTCGACCGTCCCGGCGGCGATCGACGCGGAACGCGCGGGCGAGAAACCGAAAGGCGAACATAAAAGCGCGCGTCGCGGTCAGCGTCGACGCCGTTCGCCCGTGCATCGAAGGTGGGCACCGAACGACGGACGGGAAGCGGCCCGCCGCCCCCCCGCCGCCGCCGGAATCCGAACATCTCGAAATAAAACGCCTGCTACCGTTAAAAGAACATCGTCCGTTACTTTATTGTGTTTTAAAAAAATAGAGTTTCTAGATCGGATTTCCGAACGACGCCCGTCCAGAAATCACACGTCATTAATGGGTAAATGTTTGAACTTGATTTTCATTCGTCACGTGCATCAGCATCGGTCACTTCGGCCGCACAAACGCGCGCACACGCACACACGAACACACACAAGCGTGCGTAGGCGTGTGTGACTCTCTTTCTCTCTCTCGCCGTCTCTCTTTCAAATTACATTTATATTTTTTTTTACACTATTTATACAACACACGCGTGTTTAGTCAAGTAGGACGACTGAATTTTTCAAACAACCAAAAATATATGACACCGTGTGTGTGTGTGTGTTTGCGGACGAGTGTGTACACAGAGTCTAGTACATGTATAATATATATTTACACACACGTGTGTGCGTGAATATTTACGTCGACGAATGTGTTTCGTGCACGGTTTGTCCTTCGCTCGTCGCCGACACAAGTTAGAGCGTGTTCGACGACGACGCAGCACGCCGCCCGCCCGACACGGGCCGATCAAGCGCCGAGCTTCTCGAGCATCGTCGCGACCGCTTGGAATTTGTCGTTCGTCAGGTTGTTCTGCACGGCGGTCTCCGGGTCGACGTCGTCGTCGTCGGCGGCGCCCGTGCACGCCGTCTCGTCCGACACGACGACCTCGTCCGAGCACGCGATCTCGAGGTCGCTCCTCTCCACGGCGAAGTTCTCGACGTCCGACTCGACGTGGTGCCGGTCGAGCGACCCGTTCACGCCTCCGCCGGCCGGCGCCGCGGCCGGCCGCTCGTCGTCGTCCGCGGTCGGGGCGTCGTCGTCGTCCGCTGTCGGGGCGTCGTCGTCGGTCGACGCGGCGGCGACCGTCTTCGGCTCGACGTCGTCGTTTCGATCCGAGTCGCGCCGATCCGGGCCGCTCCGCCTCGACTCGCCGTTCGACACGTCGTCCGACGTCGCGTCGCCCTCCTCGAACTTCAGCTCGATCTCCTGGCCGCCGGCGTTCGAGCACACGTCGTCGTCGTTCGACTCGACGTCGCAGTAGCTCGCCGACTCCCTCCTCGCGGCGCTCGACCGGCGACTCGCGTCGTCGTCGGACGCGACGCCGTCAAGCTCGAGCGCCGTCTCGCCGCCGGCCTTGTACTTCTTCGCCTTCTCGATGATATCCTTCGTCGGGCAGATCACGACGTTCGGCGTCTCGATCTCCGTTTGAGCGGCGTCGACGTCCGCGTCCGCGCGACGACCGTCGGACGTCGCGGACGCGCCGTCCTCGCCGCCGAACTCGGCGGACGTCGGGCGGTCGGGCGCGTGCACGAGCCGCCCGTTCTTGCGCTTGCCGCCCGTCCTCGCGACGTTCGGCGTCGACTCGGAGGCGCGCGCGATCTTCGGCGCGCCCGCGCCACTCGACCTACGGCTGCGGCTCGACTCGCTGCGCCGCCGCTTCGTCGTCTCGATTCGCTTGCGCGGCGCGCCGCTCCCGCTCGCCAGCGAGACACGGCGCCGCTTCGACCGCGACCGCTTGCGCTTCCTCGAGTTCAGATCGACGTAGCACAGGTCGTGCATCATCCTCCTGTCCGAGAGCGTGTCGTCGCCGACGTCGAGCGAGCGGGTCGACACGACGCGGGACACCGTGTTCAGGCGGCCGAGCACGCCGCGCTTCCGCGGCGTCTCCTCGCGCCTCCGCGGCGTCTCCTCGCGCCTCCGCGGCGTCTCCTCGCGCCTCCGCGGCGTCTCCTCGCGCCTCCGCGGCGTCTCCTCGCGCCTCCGCGGCGTCTCCTCGCGCCTCCGCGGCGTCTCCTCGCGCCTCCGCGGCGTCTCCTCGCGCCTCAGAGGCGTCTCCTCGCGCCTCCGCGGCGTCGCCACGCGCTTCCGGCGCGGCGTCGCGTCGCGCTTCCGCCGCGGCGTCGCCTCGCGCGGTCCGTCGGACGAGCGGCGCGGCCTCTTCTTAGACGGCCGTCGCGGCGCGTCCCTGGCGCGTACGACGGACGAGTGCGCGCGCGGCGCCGGCCGCTCGGGCGCGCGGTTGCGCAGCTTCGTCGCCCGCGGCGAGAACGCGTCCGCGTCGCATATGTCTATCTGGAGCTTCTTCAGCTCCTTGCTGACGTTACCGGGCCGAGCCCTGCCCCTCGCCACGCCGTCCGGTCGACGTTCCGTGCTCGGCCGCGCCTGCCCGGCCTCGTGCTGAAACGAGAGCGGCGTCGTGACTGCGGCCGTTCGCCGGGCGACGCGGTC
The DNA here is from genome assembly GCA_034766995.1 of Acanthacorydalis orientalis. NCBI lineage: Eukaryota > Metazoa > Arthropoda > Insecta > Megaloptera > Corydalidae > Acanthacorydalis > Acanthacorydalis orientalis. The sequence goes on along the minus strand of CM068313.1, from coordinate 166,081 downwards.
ACTCACCTCTTTGCCGACGACGCGCGACGCCATGTCGTGCCAGACCTCGAGGAAGTAGACGCATCTGTAGCAGATGTAATGCTTCCTCCCGAACTTGACGTCGACGTCGTCCAAACATTCCGAGACCATCGCCCGGATGTTCCTGGTGCGCTTGTCGCGTAAAATCTCCCACGATAAAATCGTCTGCTTCTTGCACAGGCAGCAACCGCCGCCGGTCGGGCTGATCGTGTCGTTCAGGAATCCGCGTAGGTACTCGTGCAGCTCGTGCGCCATCAACACCTGAAATCCGCAGTGGCCGCATATCAAGTCGGTCGGCGCCACCTGAAAACGAAACAGAACGGTCGCGGTTCAGTGACGTCCGAGCGGACGCCCGCCCTCGAGAAACCGCGCGGCGGCCGCCAGGTCCGTCTCGCCGTGCACGCGCGCCGATCCCGTCGATCCGGACTCCGCGCGCCGCCACGGAACGACGCCGCGACTCGCACGGCTCGAGAGCAAGAAGGCGTGCGGCTTTCTGGACCGACCGGTTCGCGTTTTCGCGCCCTCTTCGCCTCCCCGCGCCCGCCTTCATCGAATACACCCGAAGACGAGAGGCGGTCGTCAGGTGGACTCTTCCGGAGACGCACGCGAGAAACGTGAAAAGGTTTAACGTTCACACATCTGCGCTGAGCACGGCTCGGAACCGTGAGCCAGAGTGATTCGGTTGAAGTCGCACGGCACGGACACGAACGCGCGCGAAACGAAAACGGTGAGGACTCGCACCGGCGGAACTGTTCCCGGGCCGGCGGCCTCAACACACCGAACCCTGCTGCGTCGCGGACATCTGCTCGTGCCGGCGACGAGGCCGTGCAGCACTCCGGTCGAAACCGCGCAACCGGGTTTGTTTGTTTTTTTTTTTTAAAAAAAAATAAATAAATAAATAAATACACAAATAACGAAAACGTCGCGCTTCGCGGCCCGGCGCGTCGCGGCCGACGTGCTCGTTCGCGTACGCGCGGCTCGAGCGCATGCGAATCGTCCGTCGAGTCGGCGGACACAACGACACCCCCTGACGAGAGATTACCTGCGTTCGAAAGCACGAGCTGACTTTCTTCGCGACGTCCGCTTCAGGCTTCCGGACGTCGTGCTTGCTCTCCGAACATAAAAAACATTTCCCCGGTGACATTTTCACATTAACCTACAAAACCGGGCGTCACATAAGAAAAAAAAACGCGCGCGTGCCGAGGATCAAATCGAACTGGGTCGACGACGGTCGCGCGCCTCGCTAGAACACAACGTTCAGTGTCGGATCGGTAAAAAATACGTACGGAAAAACAAAAACAAAGCATAAAACAAACACAAACCGTCGGACCGCGACCGAATCACAAATAGCGGCAGAATTTTATTCCGACAGTGACGCGTCGCCAACATGACGGAACGAAACGCGCGACGTTACAGAGTTGCGCGCGCGGCGCACTAGAGTGCGTGCCGCGCGTCGGTCGCACCGGGGCGGGCGGCGTAAAAGGAAATTGAACGGGCGTCGGGTGAAAAAAGAAACGTTTTTTTATTGTCATCATTTTTTCCTCGCTATGTACATTACAAACTTCTAGTCTGGACACGGCCGAAACGACGACCGCGTTCCGGACGGCTTCGCCGCGTCGTCGGCGACGGCTCGGCGCGCTACTCCCGTCTCTGTCCGACCTCGGGCGGCACGTAATCGGCGTCCGCTTTCCTCGGTTTCTTCTTCTTACCGAACCACCTCTTCCTGTAGAACACTTTCTTATCGTCGATCTGTAGGTCGATCTGTTCCTCGTTCTCGAAGAACCTGAAACACGAAGAACACGGTCACGCGTGCGCGAGCGATCCTCGATCGGCATCGGGATAACCACCGTAGGTGCTGCTCCCGATTCTTCAGCTCGGCCTCGATGTCCGCTATCCTCTTCAGGCTCGCCGTCCTCTCGAGCCGGGCGATCTGCTCGTCGATCGCCCGCCGCCTGTCCTCCTCCCACTCTCCGTACGTGTCGCACCGCTCGGCTATGTCGATCTCGGAACGTTCGGCGACCGCCCTCTCGACGTCCTCGACGAGCCGCTCCTCGAGCGAGCCGGGCTCGGACCTCGATCGCTCGAGAGCCGCGAGCACGGCCGGGTGTCCCGCGACGAGCGTCCTCGTTTCGGGATACACCGCGCCGCCGTCGGCTTCGAGCCGCCGCACCGAGTCGACCGCGCGATCCTCCTTCCCGTACAGCGCGAGGCCGACGACGCGCAAGCTGTTCTCGAGCGGCCCGTTCCCGGCCGCGGCGACCGCGGCGAGCGTCTTGCCGACGAGCCGCGTCGGATCCCGCAGGTCGAAGTGGTCGTCGAAGTACGGGTTGCGCAGAAACTTGACGCGCACCTTGACCTCCTCCTGCGGTCCGCCCGTCGTTTCGGGCGTCGCGGCCGCCGGCCGTCGGTCGGCCGGAACTTTCAGGTACGAGTAACACGACAGCGCGGCGAGGCTCCGCGTCAGGACGTGCGAGAGGTCCTCCTGCAGCATGAGCTGGACGGCGACTTTCGCCGCGGCGACCGGATCGTCCTTCTTCAGGAACGCGTCCATCAGAACGTTCGCGTCGTGGTGGTCGAGAAAGACGCCGTAATTGATCCGGTCGTCGAGGATCTCGAGCAGCCGCTCGGTCTTGCCGTGCTCGACGAACGCGCGGACGAGCGCGTGGCCGGTCGAGCGCAGCGCGTCGCTGCTCCCCGCGCTCGACCGCAGCTTGTGCACGAGGTCCTGCAGCTCGTCGAGATGCGCCTCGTCGGTGACGGCGTTCGCGAAGATGTCGACGTCGACGGCGCTGACGGTTTTCGTCTGTTGGTAGTGCTGGTCGAGCTCGTAGTACAGTTTGTCGAGGTTGACCCTTTTGAACACGGGCGATTCTAACCTACGATTCCATATTTCTTGGCATCGGTACGCGTTCGACAGGAACGTCCGCCTGTTCGGCGGATCGACTTCGAACGCTGACAATGCGCGTTTCAGCGCACGGACGTTCACTCTCTTGAACATGTTCCCCGACTGCCGTTCGCACAACACGGCGCGAGCTCGTCTCCGCGCAGTACCAACATGAACCGAACCTGATCTTATATCTCGTCTGACGTATCACCTAACCTAACAATGCGTTCGCACGAACGAACGAGATCGCCGATGCGCTCGACCGGCCGCCGATGACGAACCGACCTCGGTCGGCTTACTTCCATCGGCACTTTCATGACCGATCTACGTTTAACGCTACAGTAAGGAAAGGGAGCGAACGGGATGCAAACTTTTAAAATAAAACAAACCGATGAAACAGAAACAAACCGTATTCTAAACGAAACATACAGAACGTGTCGTACGATAGACCTATCTAATCGGATACGATTCTAACGCTAGAAGATCTGTCCGTTCCTCGTCACCGCACGTGATTCCGAGCTTTCTTTTCCGGAGGGTCGCCGTTCGAACTTCCTCCGTCGTCCTCGGTCGAATTCCCCGCCAAGACCTTCCGTAAGACGTTCAACAGGCCGTGGGGATCTTCGGCGACGCACACGTTCGAACCTAAAAACCGGAACGGACGTTCACCGACCGGGAGAAGCACGTCGTGCGAAACCGAGACGCTCGGTCGGGGTTTCGAAAGCCGGTGCCGGTTCGAGTACGATATCGAAAATACCGTTCGGTCGCCGTGCCGGAACGCGTCGACGGAAGAGAACGCGTACGACGTGATTTCGCCGTGAGACGTTTACCGTTCCGATAAGAGTAGATACGTTTCCGCATTTACCTCGAAACGCCGAAAATATCGAATTATACGCACGTCTTTCGATTCTGTATACGTGTACGTATATGTATATATATATATATATATATATATAATTTAATACTACAACAATATATGCTCAGACTATTACGTTTCATATTTATTTAATAGAGTAAGGAATATAATCAAAGAACAACGTCGTACAATAGATTTACACTTTTGCTCTTCTTTAATTCTAAGTCGCGTCTCACGTCGGTTCTTTTCCGGCCTCGATCGTACGAAACGGATAAAACCACTAATGAAAAAACAAAAACAGAACGAACGTCGCTCGAACGACGATCCGTCAACCGAAAAGCGCGCGTTTTATTTTCGACAGAAGCCCGTCGTCCGACCGATCGTCTCGGGACGCCCGCGTCTCCTCTTCAGAACCGGCCGTCCGAAACGAAGATCCTATCACAGACAAAACGTTAAGGTCACACGAGGTCGCGCATCGCTCGTCGCGCTCTATCGTTCCGTCGAGCACGCCGGTACGCGACCGAACGTTCGGTACGTCGATCGATCTTACTCGCGCACGTCGACTTCGACCGACCCGAAACGTGCGTCGAGGAACATCGAAAGATCGGTCGCTCGTCTTTCGATACGTGCCTGCGTCGTTCTTCGTGATCCCGTGTATCTGTCCGGGCGTGTCCTCTTCGAGTTCGGCGTACGCCTGAATCAGAGCTCTCTGTCTCTCGTTCAGCTTCTTCGGCACGACGATCTTCAAATTCACGTAATGATCTCCGTGACCGAGCGTGTTCATTTTCTTTATCCCTTTTCCGGTCAACCGAACGCGGCTGTGAGAAGACGTGCCCGGAGCGATCTGAAAGACACGAAATCTAGAAACCGCTCGAGCCGGTCGTCCCGGGTCTCGTCGCACCTGCAGGCGGTGGTCTTCGTAGACGCCTCGGATCCTCAGCGTGCCGCCGAGCAGCGCCTGCGACAGCGACATCTCCGCTTCGGTGTGCACGTCCGACCCTCGCCGCTTGAAATAGTTCGATCCGTCGACCCTGAACGTGATGAATATCTCCCGCCTGCCGACCGGCATGCGTACGGTCTGACCGTCCTCGACGCCCGCCGGGACCGGTACGGTAACGCGCTTAGACTGGACCGAGGAGCCCTTGCCCTCGCACTCGCCGCACTTGTACTTGACGTACATGCGACTGCCGTGGCAGTACCGGCACGTCGAACGCATGACGAAAGGCCCTGCGGAACGACGAGATCAGTCGACGTCTCTCTCGTACCTCTCCGTATCTCTACGTACCGGTCTGCACGGTCTGCATGCCGGTCCCGTTGCAGTACGTGCACGGGACCGGTCTCGTCCCCGGCTCGGCCCGCGAGCCCCTGCACTTCGGACAAGTGTCGACGACGTTCACGTCGACGTCCTTGTCGACCCCGCGCGCCGCTTCCGAAAACTTCAGCCGCATCGTGACCTGCGAAAGAGAACGGGCCGTCGATCGGTCCCGGCACGGGACCGCTCGCGCGGACGTACCTCCTGCGACGCGCCGAACCCGTAGACCGACTCGGCGAAGTCGTCGAAGCCGTCGGCCCCGAAGCCGGCGTCGCCGAATATCTTCCTGAACAGCTCCTCCGGATCGATCGTCGACTTGTACGACCACGTCTGGCCGAAACCGTCCGGTCCGGGCCTGTGCCTGCCGCCGGTTCCCATCTGCTCGGACGTCGCCCCCCACCGATCGTATTCCTTTCGTTTCGTGTCGTCGCCGAGGATCTGGAAACGGACGGTCGTAGAGCCGACGGTTCTGAAGCGCTCCCGTCGCGAACTCACCTCGTACGCCTCCGAGACTTCCTGGAATTTTCGGCCGGCGTCCGAGTCGGTCTTGTTCGTGTCCGGGTGATACTTCTTCGCTAGCTGATAGTACGCCTTCTTGATATCCTTCGCCGACGCGTTCTTCGCGACGCCCAGTATCTCGTAGTAGTTTTTCGTGTTGAAATGCGGCCGCGACGTATGGTACGCACGTTCGGCGACGACCGGAGCGAAACCTCGTGAAAGACAGACGGAAGTGAGGTTACGACACGGTACGAAAGTGAAAATTCAAAAGCGGCGAGCGCGAGCAAAAGCTCGAGCGAATGACGTAACGAGACGTGTCTACTCACCGGTGTCGCCGAGCGAGAAGGGCGTCGCGAGGCGCGCGGCGCACGCCGTCCGCCTGAAGAGGCCGCCGAACGTCGCGTAATTCTGTTTCAGTAGATTCGATAAGACCGATACGTGCCTGCGGCCGGCGAGGCTCGCCGTTCTCGGAACGGCGATCCGCACGAGACGGCTACTCGACGCCATCGTCGCACGTCTGGCACGGAATCGAGGACGTCTAATTGCACGTGCGTAACACCACGCCGATCACAAAAGTCCCACAGAGTCGCATGCTCGAAACAGCACGGCGGTGAGCGTGCAAAGCGCAGTCGACGCGGGAGAACGTGCTCGAAATGCAAGAATGACGTTTGGGGTTCAAAACCGCCGGCGCCGGAGAGAGAGAGAGCACAGCGGCGGAGTGAAACGATATCGGCGGACCGACGACCTCGGACGTGCGCGCAGCAGTGTCGATGCGCGTGCGAAATTCTGCGTAGATGCACAAACGATGTTTCTTTCTACTCGGACGCAATTCGAACAGTGGGAAAGCGACCGCGTCCGATCTGCAGATCGTCGTTTGATGTAAAACACGTCCGGCGTGCGTGATGCAAAACAGCTGTAAACAGTATGAAAAACGGCGGGAAACGAGAGCGGCTCGAGAACAACGTTCACGTGCTGCGTACGACGACTTTCGGATCATATACGTTCGCTTTCGTTAGTCTCGAAACAATTTCGGATTTATCTCGATTCAGAATACGTTCGGGCGGATCGCGAAAGGAAGGCTCAGGATAGAAATAAGACAGTTCAACGTGTACGAATCGACTTCTTTATTGGAAACGGTTCAACACAGGAGAAATACAAGAGAAATAAAGCTCGACGAAACGAGAACGGAGCGGACAACCGGATCTCCGGTTTCCGTTCCGTCCGTTCGTCGGAATAAGACACGAATATTCTTAAGAACGAGAATCACGATAAAAAAAAAAAGAAGACGAGAAAACCGTTGGGGGAAAAAACGCCGAAACCCTATCCGGAGATCCTCGGCCGCTTCGGATCGCCGCCGTCCGGCCGGGCGTCGTTCTTCCTCTTCGGCGCCCGCTCCTCGACCGGCGGCTCGACGCGCTCCGGGACGGGCGGCCGCACGTGCAGACACGCCGCCCGCCCGTCGGCCGCCGTCATCCTCTCGACGTACGCGAGCACGAGGTTCGTCGAGAAGCGGACCGCGTCCGGCTCCCAGTGGACGCCGTCGTCGGCGCGCCTGTGCAGTTGCGTCTGCAGGTAGAAGTGCAGGTCGAGCACGTCGTGTCCGAACCGGACGGCCGACTCGCGGACGAACCGGTTCGCCTCGGTCACGTGCCAGCGGAGGAACGACCGCAGGAACGTGAGCCTCTCGACGAGGAAGCCGGTCCGGACCTCGAACGACGGCGGCGTCGCGGTCAGCCACACGACCGACGTCTCCGGCGGCACGCACCACCGCAGCGTCCTCATGGCGCGCGTCACGTTCAGCATGTAGCGCTCGACGCCGTCCGGGCCCCACCGGCTCAGGTCCCACACGCACGAGCTGACGACGACGACGTCGGGGACCGGCGCGTGGCCGTTCCGCACGTTCCACAGCACGTTCATGAAGTCGTCGTTGAAGCAGCGCGTGACGAAACGGAACTCGACGTGGAGGTCGAAGTCGAGGTACAGGCGCGCCTCCTCGTAGTGCCTCCCGGCGTGCAGCGTGCCGTTCGTCAGCAGGCGATCGCCGAGGTAGCTCGGCTCGAACCTCTCGCGCAGCCTCTTCTTGCCGATCAGGCCGTCGTTCGCGCACAGCCACAGCGCGTCCTTGTAGATCGCGCGCAGGTTCGAGTCGCCGAACATCAGCACTTTCTTGTTCCTGAGGACGTCGCGCGCGCAGCGCCGACAGAACGTGCGGAGATCGAAGTCGTCCATCGCGGCGCCGACGACGACGACGGCCGCCTCGTGCGCGTCTCGCTCGTCGACGACGGATTCCGACCGGTCGGTCGATCTCGTTTCTGCGGTCTCACACGCGCGGGCACACTCGCTCGAGAGCGGAACTCGCACTTTTCTGCTTCGGAAGCGATCGAGACGACTGGATCCGAGCGACCGCTGTCAAACGGGCGAGTCGCGCGACACTCGCGGCGACCCGGTCGACAATGACGCGCGGCAAATCAGCGTCGTGCGCTCTCTTGAATTTTACATTTCAGACGAACGGCGGCACCGCTCGACGTGCACGCACGTTCGAAAACGCTGCGTTTCACGGATTCGAATCGATGCGTATACGAAATCAGCACATATAATGTGCACACACACACACACACACCGAATATTGTTTATTATAAACAAGTTTTATAGCACTCGAGCACAATTTTCGATTGTCGACGAATAAAATCGTTAGAAAAGATGCGTTCGGTTAAGTGATTGTCGTCGAGAATAAGTAATTGTCGAACGGACAGTGTGCACGCGTTCGGTGGCATTCGCAGAACACGGCCGACGAATCGCACTTGCATCCGAACAATAAACTATGTTTCGGTTTGAAAATCGGTAAAAGTCGGTGTTCACAAGCGTAATGGTTATTATGCGGTGCCTGTGACGAGCGTTACTGTTATGATCACTGTTCGAATTGTAGCGACCGTCTGCAATGTTCCCATTATTATTTTCATATAAACGCATATAGTGTATTTGGATCCAATTACATCCGATTATCGAAGTTACAGGTATTTATTTCTGAAAATTTTATAACAATACTTTTTCGTTTAGTGTATATTATTAAAAATGCCTATATGCTATGCAACTTTATATACTTCAATAATTGCAAGTATCTAACTTACAGGCATCAAATCGTTTACAATTGAAGAAATTGAACTAGTTTAAAAAAGAAAATGATGTTCGATTGATTACTCAGAACGAATGTAATTGATTCAAGTCAAAAATCGCATTCCTGGTTCGAAAATGTAGATTGCACGAACGAGATTCATTTTTGAAGAATTTCATTTTCTCTCTCAAAACACAAAAAGTGTAAACAAATCGAAACTGTGCGTTATCATCATCCGGGATATTTTTTTTAAAGAAAAAAAATATCTATTTATAGGCTGATGACAATTTATAAAGCGGTACATTTATTAATCTGTTTTTTGAAAATTATTTAACTGCGAATGCTGACTTAGTCGAAAACTGAAAATCGAAGAGCGCCGTTCCATAGCCAACTACCGCTGTCTGATCGTTGAAAACGTGATTTTTCTCAATAATACGTTATTGTTTTTGGTAAAATGGAAATTCCGACCCATATTGATCGTTTTTGAAAAATCGTGATTTTTCATCAAAATTTGCATACTGTAGGTAGTGTGAAAATACAAAACGTTTAAATTTTTCATCAAAAACTAAGTATTTAGAGCGAATCGAATAGACCTGGGCAAAAAATTGTATTTCTAATCTAAAAATATGGGTTTCGTGAGCGAGATTCGTTTTCGAAGAATTTCATATCTTTCTTCAAGACACATAAAGTGCTAAATAAATCGAATCCGTGTGTTTTTCTCGTCGGATATTTTCTCGTGAGTCGGAAAATATCTATTTTATAACACAGTATCGGTTTGACGGCGATAAAGATGTAGATTTTCGAGATAAAAATTATTTAATCGCGAATGATGATTTTTAGAAAAAAACCAAAATGGGAAAAAGCGCTGTTCTATAGAGAAATATCGTTTTCTAATCAGTAGAAATCGATTTTCTGTCGATACTCTGTTGTTCTTTATGGTAAAATCGTAAATTCGAGCAGAAAAAATCACTTTTGAAAAATCATGATTTTCCATCGAAATTTGCGTACCGTAGGTCGTGCGTTTTTTTCGGTCAAAAAATGAAAGTCGGAAACGGCGGACTTTTTCATCAAAAACTAATCATTTAGAGCGAATTGAATAAATCTAGGCTAAAAATTGTATTTCTAATTCGAAAATATCGAATTTATGGACGAGATACGTTTTTGAAGAATTTCATCTTCCCTCCCGACGCACATAAACCGTAAACAAATCGAAATTATGCGTTATTATCATCTGAAATATTTTTTTTAAGGAACAAAACATCCAATTACATGCTGATGACAATTTATAACGCGGTAAATTTATTAATCTGCGATTAAAAAAAATACTTATCCGTAAATGGCGATGTGTCAGTCGAAAACTGAAAATCGAAAAGGGCGCCGTTCCATAGCCGACTACCGCTCTCCGATCGCTGGAAAGATGATTTTTCTTAATAAAACACAATTGTTTTTGATAAAATCGGAATTCCGAGCCAGTTTGAACGCTTTTGAAAAATCATGATTTTTCATCGAAATTTGCATACTGTACTGGTCGTGCGATTTTTTCGGTCGAAAAATGAAAGTTGAAAATGTTACAATTTTTCGACACAAATCGATAATTTGGATCGAATGTAATCGATTTGGGCTAAAACTTACACTCCCGATTCCGAAATACTGCTTTTACAGAAGAGAATCACTTTCAGAGAGTTTTGTCTTTCCTCTCAAAATATGCAACGCTTGGAAAAATCTATAATATCCGTTATTGTTACCAAAAATATTTTATCGTGGCTGAAAACACCTAATTTATGTACATATAACGATTTAAAAGCAGCGGAGTATCAATTTTGAGATCGGAAAACTATTTTACTGAACATTGACCAATTTTATATCAGAGATCTCGACAATTCAAAACGAATAGAAATCTGTCAACACATACCACGTTCCAATATTGTAAAATACATATTTTGAAAACAAAATGGTATTATATAGGATAAAATCGCGATTAAAGTGGAATAAATAGTTTTTGAAAAAACAGGACTTGTCATAAGAACTGCAATCTCTGGGTGCTGCAAAATAATTGCCCTGTATTTAGTGTAGAGTGAATGACCTTTACAGAAAAAATTCGTGAGTCCGCTCGGACAACAATACGTCTGGATATCGGGCTGCATCTTAAGACAGAGTGTTGAAAGTATGTTAAAAAAATTCCCACGTTCTCTCGGAGGATCCTGCATCTCGATATGGGGTCGTATTAGAGGATAGAGTTTGAAGTAGATTAAAAAAATTCTTACGTCCTCTCGGATGACCATGCATTTAGATATGGGGTTGAATTACATCGTAGTGTATGAAGTGAAAAAAAAAATCTTACGTACTTTCAGAGGACGGTGGATCTAGATATGGGGGTGTATTATAAGGCAGAGTGTTTGAAAAAATCATACGCTCATACGAGGGTCACGATGTCAAGATATGGGCCTCTAGATGAACACCCAGTGTCCATACTCTACAGAAAAAAATCATACGTCGATACGAGGGCCGGGATGTCAAGATATGGGCATCTAGATGGACACCCAGTGTCCATACTCTACAGAAAAAAATCATACGTCGATACGAGGGCCGGGATGTCAAGATATGGGCATCTAGATGGACACCCAGTGTCCATACTCTACAGAAAAAAATCATACGTCCATGGGAGGGATGTGATGTCAAGATATGGGCATCTAGATGGACACCCAGTGTCCATACTCTACAGAAAAAAATCAAACGTCGATACGAGGGCCGGGATGTCAAGATATGGGCATCTAGATGAACACCCAGTGTCCATACTCTACAGAAAAAAATCATACGTCCATACGAGGGCCGGGATGTCAAGATATGGGCATCTAGATGAACACCCAGTGTCCATACTCTACAGAAAAAAATCATACGTCCATACGAGGGCCGGGATGTCAAGATATGGGCATCTAGATGAACACCCAGTGTCCATACTCTACAGAAAAAAATCAAACGTCGATACGAGGGCCGGGATGTCAAGATATGGGCATCTAGATGAACACCCAGTGTCCATACTCTACAGAAAAAAATCAAACGTCAATACGAGGGCCGGGATGTCAAGATATGGGCATCTAGATGGACACCCAGTGTCCATACTCTACAGAAAAAAATCAAACGTCGATACGAGGGCCGGGATGTCAAGATATGGGCATCTAGATGAACACCCAGTGTCCATACTCTACAGAAAAAAATCATACGTCCATGGGAGGGATGTGATGTCAAGATATGGGCATCTAGATGGACACCCAGTGTCCATACTCTACAGAAAAAAATCAAACGTCGATACGAGGGCCGGGATGTCAAGATATGGGCATCTAGATGAACACCCAGTGTCCATACTCTACAGAAAAAAATCATACGTCCATACGAGGGCCGGGATGTCAAGATATGGGCATCTAGATGAACACCCAGTGTCCATACTCTACAGAAAAAAATCATACGTCCATACGAGGGCCGGGATGTCAAGATATGGGCATCTAGATGAACACCCAGTGTCCATACTCTACAGAAAAAAATCAAACGTCGATACGAGGGCCGGGATGTCAAGATATGGGCATCTAGATGAACACCCAGTGTCCATACTCTACAGAAAAAAATCAAACGTCAATACGAGGGCCGGGATGTCAAGATATGGGCATCTAGATGGACACCCAGTGTCCATACTCTACAGAAAAAAATCAAACGTCGATACGAGGGCCGGGATGTCAAGATATGGGCATCTAGATGAACACCCAGTGTCCATACTCTACAGAAAAAAATCATACGTCCATGGGAGGGATGTGATGTCAAGATATGGGCATCTAGATGGACACCCAGTGTCCATACTCTACAGAAAAAAATCAAACGTCGATACGAGGGCCGGGATGTCAAGATATGGGCATCTAGATGAACACCCAGTGTCCATACTCTACAGAAAAAAATCATACGTCCATACGAGGGCCGGAATGTCAAGATATGGGCATCTAGATGGACACCCAGTGTCCATACTCTACAGAAAAAAATCATACGTCCATACGAGGGCCGGGATGTCAAGATATGGGCATCTAGATGGACACCCAGTGTCCATACTCTACAGAAAAAAATCATACGTCCATGGGAGGGATGTGATGTCAAGATATGGGCATCTAGATGGACACCCAGTGTCCATACTCTACAGAAAAAAATCAAACGTCGATACGAGGGCCGGGATGTCAAGATATGGGCATCTAGATGAACACCCAGTGTCCATACTCTACAGAAAAAAATCATACGTCCATGGGAGGGATGTGATGTCAAGATATGGGCATCTAGATGGACACCCAGTGTCCATACTCTACAGAAAAAAATCAAACGTCGATACGAGGGCCGGGATGTCAAGATATGGGCATCTAGATGAACACCCAGTGTCCATACTCTACAGAAAAAAATCATACGTCCATACGAGGGCCGGAATGTCAAGATATGGGCATCTAGATGGACACCCAGTGTCCATACTCTACAGAAAAAAATCATACGTCCATACGAGGGCCGGGATGTCAAGATATGGGCATCTAGATGAACACCCAGTGTCCATACTCTACAGAAAAAAATCATACGTCCATACGAGGGCCGGAATGTCAAGATATGGGCATCTAGATGGACACCCAGTGTCCATACTCTACAGAAAAAAATCATACGTCCATACGAGGGCCGGGATGTGAAGATATGGGCATCTAGATGGACACCCAGTGTCCATACTCTACAGAAAAAAATCATACGTCCATGGGAGGGATGTGATGTCAAGATATGGGCATCTAGATGGACACCCAGTGTCCATACTCTACAGAAAAAAATCAAACGTCGATACGAGGGCCGGGATGTCAAGATATGGGCATCTAGATGAACACCCAGTGTCCATACTCTACAGAAAAAAATCATACGTCCATGGGAGGGATGTGATGTCAAGATATGGGCATCTAGATGGACACCCAGTGTCCATACTCTACAGAAAAAAATCATACGTCCATACGAGGGCCGGGATGTCAAGATATGGGCATCTAGATGGACACCCAGTGTCCATACTCTACAGAAAAAAATCATACGTCCATACGAGGGCCGGGATGTGAAGATATGGGCATCTAGATGGACACCCAGTGTCCATACTCTACAGAAAAAAATCAAACGTCGATACGAGGGCCGGGATGTCAAGATATGGGCATCTAGATGAACACCCAGTGTCCATACTCTACAGAAAAAAATCATACGTCCTTACGAGGGCCGGGATGTGAAGATATGGGCATCTAGATGAACACCCAGTGTCTATACTCTACAGAAAAAAATCATACGTCCATGGGAGGGATGTGATGTCAAGATATGGGCATCTAGATGGACACCCAGTGTCCATACTCTACAGAAAAAAATCAAACGTCGATACGAGGGCCGGGATGTCAAGATATGGGCATCTAGATGAACACCCAGTGTCCATACTCTACAGAAAAAAATCATACGTCCTTACGAGGGCCGGGATGTCAAGATATGGGCATCTAGATGAACACCCAGTGTCTATACTCTACAGAAAAAAATCATACGTCCATACGAGGGCCGGGATGTGAAGATATGGGCATCTAGATAGACACCCAGTGTCCATACTCTACAGAAAAAAATCAAACGTCGATACGAGGGCCGGGATGTCAAGATATGGGCATCTAGATGGACACCCAGTGTCCATACTCTACAGAAAAAAATCAAACGTCGATACGAGGGCCGGGATGTCAAGATATGGGCATCTAGATGGACACCCAGTGTCCATACTCTACAGAAAAAAATCATACGTCCTTACGAGGGCCGGGATGTGAAGATATGGGCATCTAGATGAACACCCAGTGTCCATACTCTACAGAAAAAAATCATACGTCCTTACGAGGGCCGGGATGTCAAGATATGGGCATCTAGATGAACACCCAGTGTCCATACTCTACAGAAAAAAATCATACGTCCATACGAGGGCCGGGATGTCAAGATATGGGCATCTAGATAGACACCCAGTGTCCATACTCTACAGAAAAAAATCATACGTCCATACGAGGGCCGGGATGTCAAGATATGGGCATCTAGATGAACACCCAGTGTCCATACTCTACAGAAAAAAATCATACGTCCATACGAGGGCCGGGATGTCAAGATATGGGCATCTAGATGGACACCCAGTGTCCATACTCTACAGAAAAAAATCATACGTCCTTAGGAGGGCCGGGATGTGAAGATATGGGCATCTAGATGAACACCCAGTGTCTATACTCTACAGAAAAAAATCATACGTCCATACGAGGGCCGGGATGTCAAGATATGGGCATCTAGATGGACACCCAGTGTCCATACTCTACAGAAAAAAATCATACGTCCTTAGGAGGGCCGGGATGTCAAGATAT
Organism: Acanthacorydalis orientalis; assembly: GCA_034766995.1. Taxonomy (NCBI): domain Eukaryota; kingdom Metazoa; phylum Arthropoda; class Insecta; order Megaloptera; family Corydalidae; genus Acanthacorydalis; species Acanthacorydalis orientalis. Next base: position 150,994 of record CM068313.1, on the reverse strand, counting down.
GGGCATCTAGATGAACACCCAGTGTCTATACTCTACAGAAAAAAATCATACGTCCATACGAGGGCCGGGATGTCAAGATATGGGCATCTAGATGAACACCCAGTGTCCATACTCTACAGAAAAAAATCATACGTCGATACGAGGGCCGGGATGTGAAGATATGGGCATCTAGATGGACACCCAGTGTCCATACTCTACAGAAAAAAATCATACGTCCTTAGGAGGGCCGGGATGTGAAGATATGGGCATCTAGATGAACACCCAGTGTCCATACTCTACAGAAAAAAATCATACGTCCTTAGGAGGGCCGGGATGTGAAGATATGGGCATCTAGATGGACACCCAGTGTCCATACTCTACAGAAAAAAATCATACGTCGATACGAGGGCCGGGATGTCAAGATATGGGCATCTAGATGAACACCCAGTGTCCATACTCTACAGAAAAAAATCATACGTCCATACGAGGGCCGGGATGTCAAGATATGGGCATCTAGATGGACACCCAGTGTCCATACTCTACAGAAAAAAATCATACGTCCTTACGAGGGCCGGGATGTGAAGATATGGGCATCTAGATGGACACCCAGTGTCCATACTCTACAGAAAAAAATCATACGTCCATACGAGGGCCGGGATGTCAAGATATGGGCATCTAGATGGACACCCAGTGTCCATACTCTACAGAAACAAAAACCGACTGGGTTTTTTGTAAATTTTCCTAGCGCTAAAGTCGAGAAATACGATACGTCGACGGCAAGATCGCCATAAGTGCATGTCAAAGTCTAGATAAATCGGATCGAATCCGAATGCTCGACTGCACGCCACAGGATCGCGTAGCAGATCGGCCGATATCAGACAAAAACTCAAAACCGTCAAAAAAAAACAGAGAGAGAGAGACGAGACAACGCGATTGGCGAGCAAACTCGTCGAACGTTTTCGAAGGCCCCGCCGTCGCGTCCGGCGGTCGATCGAAGCGGGCCGACCGCACACGCGCGCTTATTAAACGAACGCGATGCTCCGAAACAGACGCGAATCAAACGTCATCGAGTCGCGGGCGAGAGTGCGACCGTGTCGACCGCGGAACGAACCCTGGCCGACGACATCGACGCCGAGAGGAACTGCGAAGTGGGGCGGGCCGTCGCCGGGACGAACGGATACGACGTCATCGTGATCGGCGGCGGTCTGTCCGGGCTCGTCGCGGCGAGCACGATCAGGCGGAAGGCGCCGTGCCTCGACGTGCTCGTCATCGAGGCGAACGGTCTGCGTGCCACTATTCTCTCGGCCCCTATCCGGGGGGCGGATCGCTCGCGCGCCCGCCCTTCGATACGAGCCGCGCGCGAACGGACGTCGACGCCGGTCCGTCTCCCGTTGCAGCCGACCTGGGCGGCCGTCTGTGCTCGGTGCCGATGGCGGTCGCGTCGGACGACGTCCGCGTGTTCGACGTCGGCGGACAGTGGGTGTCGTCCTCGCAGCCGCTGCTGATCGAGCTGCTCGACGAGCTCGGCCTGCGGACGACGCCGCAGCGCAGCGCCGGCCTCAAGATCGTCGAAATGTCGCCGGGGCGGACGCACGCGTACGACTCGGCGCACCCGACGACCCGGCACATCGTCGTCAACATGGAGCTGTACGCGTTCATCGCGAAGGTCGGTGTCCGTCCGTCGCTCGCTCGCGGCGCCACGCGAGACCGACGGACGGACAGTGAAACTTCTTTCAGCTCGACGACCTGTGCATGTCGATACCGATCGACGACCCGTCGAAGCTGTGCATCGCGGGCGAGCTCGACGCGACGTCGATGGAGACGCTCATCGACGGGTGGCTGACGACGCGCGACGCGAAGAACATCATGAGGTCGATCGTCAGAACGGCGACCGGTGAGTCGAGGCGAGCGGTCGCGGCGAGCGAGCGGTCGGTCGCGGCGAGCGAGCGTCAGCCCCTGTCGTCTTGTCGCGCAGGCATCGACGCGGCCAAGATGTCCGCGCTGTACTATCTGGCGTACTCGAACTCGACGCTCGGCGTGTGCAACCAGTACATGTGCACGGACGGCGGCGCGCGCGAGTACAGCGTGACGGTCGGTGTCCGGTCACGCCGTGACGCGCGGCCGCACGCCGCTCATACGACGGCTCTCGCACGCAGGGCGGCGCGCAGCAGATATGCTTCCGGCTGGCGAGGCGGATCGACCGCGGGAACGTCGTGTCCGGCGAGAGGGCCGTCCGCATCGACCAGAGCGACGACGGCGTCGCCGTCACGACGAGCGGACGGAACAGATACACGTGAGCGTCTCGCGGGGCGTGGGGGGAGCGGGAGACGCGTCGGTCCTCGATCGACGCTCGTCGACCGTGCGCCGTCGTCCGCAGGTCGAGCTGCGCGATCGTCGCGATCCCGCCGACCGACGTCGCGAGAATCGAGTTCGTGCCGGACCTGCCGCGGGCGAAGCGGGACGCGCTGTACGAGGTGCTGGTCGGGAGGCTGGTCAAGTTCGTCGCGACGTACGCCGCGGTACGGACGGCCGCCGGTTCCGATCCGGCCGGCGCCGACACGACGCGCTTGCTCCGCAGGCGTTCTGGCGCGACGGCGGCTACTCCGGCGAGGTGCTGTGCCGCGACGGCCCCGTCCTGCTGCTGTACGACGCGACGACCGTCGACGGACACCCCGCGCTCACGGGATACGCCGACGACGCCGTAAGACGAGCACGCGTTTTCCGCGCCGGCACGGATCGCAGATTCGCGTGCCGGTCGGCGGGAAACGCGCGCACGCTCGCCGACAACGTCGAAAGTCGCAGGCCGACCGCGGTGAGGGCGAGCCGGACGACGGGATGAGGCGGCGCGTGCTGTGCCACCTGTCCGCGCTGTGGGGCGACGACGCGCTCGCGCCGATCGACTACTACGAGAAGGAGTGGGACGTGCGGACCGCGTGCCCGCTGTACGGCGTGCGGATCGGGTCGACGGCGTCGCTGCGCGAGACGTCGAGGCCGTTCCGAAGGTGAGGCGGGCGGACGGCCCCGGGCGGGGCGCTCGAGGCCGACGGACGAAGCGGGACGAGTCCGGTCGGTCGTCGTCGGACCGGGACCGGAGCCGCCGGCACGACCGCCGATCGGTGACGCGCGTTCTCTCGGTCTCGCGCAGGGTCTACTGGGCGGGCGCGGAGACGGCGACGCACTGGAACGGCTACATGAACGGCGCCGTGCAGGCGGGATGCCGGGCGGCGCTCGAGGTGCTGTACGTCCTGCGGCCGCAGACGCTCTCCTGGATCGACTTCTCGAACGTCGAGTGAGTAGAGCGAAGGTACGAGGCGCGAGGAGACCGGGAGCGCGGTCGACTTCGGTTCCGAGTCGCCGTCGTGTCGTATCGCGTGGCGTCCGTCGGCACGCCGAACGCTCGTTCCGGCGCCGGTTCCGACCTCGAAACCGGTACGCGGCGAGACCGTACGGAACGAAGATCGTATCGCGCTCGGACGCTCCGCCGTCGTCCGAGCGACGGAGCTACGGTCGAACGGACGCGAAGGTCGTCGTCGCGTACGAGGGGGCGCGCGGACGAACTGCGGACGATTTTGTTTTTCCGACGATCTCTCGACGGAACGACCGACGTCCCGTTCCGATCGCCGTGTCGAGTTACGACCGACCGCCGTGCGAAAAACAAAAACGAAGGAGGAACGAAGTCGGCTGAAGTTCGAACGAGCGTACCCTTCGCTCGGCTCGCCGCTCGACGTGAAAAACACTGGAACACTGGAACACCGAAACACACGAACAGAAAACGTAAATACAGTCCGCTTTGTGCATAAGAAACCAGTAATTGCGTCTCGTCAGCGTTACTTTTATTTATTTGTTCTCTTGTCAAAAGTCACGCGGTATTTACATTCTTCGTGATAACAAAACGACGACGATCGAAGGCGATGTAAGACATGTAAGGTGTTTTATAATTATATATGTATATATATGTAAATATATATTTGTACATATACATACACACACACACACACACACAGAAATATATATATATATATATGTATTTATACATATACACATACATACACACACACACACACACATATATATCCGTGTGTATGCATACACATTTTACATATATTAAAGAAAAAAAGACATTCACACGTATGCCGAAACGTTCACGATCTTTCAGCCCGTGGCGTAAGAAAAAAGTCCGGTTCTCGAACGTGCGGCAGTACTCGAACTTCAAGAATCTTCGGTTCGCCGTGCTGACGACGCTCGCCGTCGTCGCCGGCGTCTACCTGTGCAGAAAATTCAGAAGGCGCGCCGCGTGACCGCGGACCGTTCCTCCGTCGAGCGACGGATCGATTCCCGGTCGCCGTCCTCGATCCTCACTCTCGTTCGGCGGCCGTCCGGTCGCTCGCGCCGTCGTCGGCCCCGGTCGGGCCGGCCGACTTCTTCTCGAATCCGAACCTTTCGAAAAGGACGACGAGCTCGCAGTGTTTCGTGAACGGAAACATGTCGACGGCGACGGCGCGGACCGGGACGAACGGATCGTTGCGCATCGTCTTCGACGTCGGGCGGCAGAGATCGACGAAATTCTTCATCGCGGCCGACGCGTCGCACGAGACGAACAGCAGCCGCTCGAGCGCGCCGCACTGGCGCAGTTGCGCTATCGCCTTCCGATCTGCGAACGAATCCGGTTTTTTTAATCGGTCGTCGACGCGACGCATGCTCGTCGCTAGCACTCACGCAGGCCGGCGCGCGGCGGGTCGACGACCGCGACGACGTCGTCTCCGACCGCCCTCGCCAGCACCGACGACAGGACGTCCTCCGCTCGTCCGTCGAAGAACTCCGCGTTCCCGATCCCGTTCATGTCCGCGTTCCGCTTCGCCTGCTCGACGGCGTCGGCGTCCGACTCGAGCCCGAGCACGCGCCCGCAACGCTACGGCAGACGCGCGAAAATAGAGACGAGGCCGGCACGGTCGGGACCGCGCCGCGCACCTCGGCGAAGCACAGTCCTATCGTGCCGATTCCGCAGCACACGTCGACGACGGTCGTGTCGCTCGTCGGCGCGACGAGCTCGATCGCCGTCCGGTACATCAGCTCGGCGGCGCGCGTGTTGATCTGGAAGAACGACTCGGGCGGAATGCGGAACGTCAGGCCGTTCAGCGTCTCGGACAGGTGCGGCTCGCCGTGCAGCAGCTCCGGTTTCGGCGGCGCCTCGCCGGGCTTCCTGCGGGCACGCGAACGACCGACCCGGATCGAAAACGTGCGTTCCGTTCGGGGACGGACGTTTCCTTCGGTCGACGTACCTCTTCCGGACCGTCTGGAAGTACAGCGACACGATCGCGAGCTCGCCGTCGCGGAAGAACGCGACGAGGTCGTCCTTCAGCTTCTGCGCCGCGGCCTCGTCGAGGTCCTTCGTCTGCACGCCGACTATCAGCATCAGGTCCGCGCGGCCGGTCGCGCAGCGCACCGTCAGCTGCTTGAAGTGGCCGTCCTGCGTGACCGGATCGTACGGTCGGTGCTCGGACGAGCGGACGAACGACTCGAACACCTGCGGACCGACGGGAACGGCGCGGCTGAGCGTCGGACGGGCGGACGTCGCCGCCGCCGACGACGACCGCCCACCTTCGCGGCCGTCTTCATCGCGGCCGGGATGTGCACGAGCGCGTCGACCGGCGCGACGCCCGTGAAGCCGGTCACGTAGCTGCCGAGGCGGAAGCCGACCGTCGCGAGGTTCGTCTCGGCGTCGACGCCGACCGTGAACTCGCACTTGTTGCGGTAGCCCTCGACCTCGTCGGCGCGCCGGATCTCGAGCAGCTCGCACGGGAGGCCGCCGTGCGTCTTGCGCGCGCTCTCGATCGTCGCACGCAGCAGCGGGTTCTCCTTCCACACCTCGTTGCCGAACCTCATCACGAGCTTACGCACCTCCGCCTGCTTGAGCCGCAGCTGCAACGAGACGAACGTCGTCACGTCGTACGGCGCCGTTCCGCGCGCGCGCGCGCGTCTCTCACCTGCTCGTCGTACGGCACGTTCCAGTACGGGATCGTCGAGTCCTTCAGCCGCTCCTCCTGCGACCGCTCGTCGAGCCGCTGCTTCTTTTCGGCGACGTCGTCGTCGTTGCCGGCCTCCTTCCGTTTCTTGACGAGCGGATCCGGCGCCGGACGCGCCTCCTGCTCGCACAGATCGAAACGTGCACGGCGGGTCGCGCTCGCCAGAGCGCCCGCCCGCCAGAGCGCCCGCCCGCCCTCCGCACTCACCTCGACCCGCAGCTGCTTTCCCTTCCACACGTAGCTGTTGAGGACGCCGGTCGCCTTCGTGCGCTCGTCGTCGCCTCGAAAGCATATATAAACCCACCGGCTGCCCTTCCTCGGCGCTTTTATCTTGCTGACGCCGAGCTTCAGCGTCACGTTGAGCAGTTTCTTGAGTTCGCCGATGCCGTAGAACCGCGGGAGCTGCAGCAACTTCAGCTTGAATTTCTCGGACGTGAATTCGTTGCGCTCGAGGTACGCGTACTCGTCGAGCGTCGTCGCTCGCTGCTCGTTCGGCGCGACATTATCGTTAACGCTCATGCTCGCTGCTTCTTTATTTTGTTTGAAAAAAAAAAGAAAACCGCACACCGACCATAACCTCTCGGACGCGACTGGACTCGTGTCACATTAACATATGTTTTTACAAACGAACGGCACGCATGCGCGCAGACTTCCCGCAACGAACCTACTGTTTGCGTCCGTCGTAAATAACAGAGATATGTTTATCGTAGCGCCATTCATACTTCTACTCCTGTCTCTATCGGCTTTGTTCCAAGGCTCAGTTCGTACGACGGACAGCTGAACCGCACATAAATTCCAAGTATCGCTGTCTCGTCGGGCTTTGTATATAAGTAAACAACACCAACAGAGTTACTAAACGCTACACTAGACGGTGCACGCATCGATACGAGCTTTAACTGTAGAAATATAACTGTACTATAGATACGCTAACTTCATTCCATTTATATATATATATATATGTATATATGTATATATATATATATATATATATATATATATATATATATATATATATATCGGTCTATATAGATCTTGTAAACTGTCTAATACTAGATTTAATGTACTGTTCTCTAATAAATATCTGTTAAATAGTAAACAATAGATTCGTGTGTTCAACAGTTTTTGAGTTTATGCACGATTCGCGAACAAAAAGCGATTGTCAAATGTAGTTCTCTATTTTATTGTCCGTCAGCCTCTCGGCTGCCTCGTGCCGTCATAAAAAATGTATGAAACGCAACAGTTGCGGTCTTATTTTTAATTAAACGACGAGCCGATATCACAAAATCGTAAACCGTCGACAACACGTCTCCGGCGCGTTTCGAAATTTACACCCGACAAAAGGTCGACTTGAAAAAAGTCGGACCGACATTAGCGTAGCGGTCTCGGTATCGACTTCATTGTCGGAAATGCTAGACGGGCCGTTCTTTTAGTTCATTATTATCGTATCGTTTGAAACGATCCGCGTTTGCGTGATGTCGTCGAGACAATCGACTAAAGAACGAGATAAAGGAGACTTCGATCGGTAAACAGCGAAAAAAATCAGGCGATGCGAGGCCGTGCGCCTTAAACGTTCGTTTACTGAGCCGAGCGAAATGCGTATTCGAAACGATATAGTTTTTCATTCGGAAAAGATTAACAATCGATTAAAACAATAAAACGTGACATTCTGCTTCCGTCGTTTCGTATACGGTCCGTTCGGCGAATCGTTCGTCGTCTAATATATAATCGGAGACCCGAAAGTCGCGAACGATCGGAACCGATGTTCTAGTACGTCCGCGTGCGCAAATATACATGATGGAACGCGTCCAGTACGTCGGTGTCGATTCTAGATCGTTCTCGAACCGCTATAAAGGCGCCGTGCGGCGCGGCGCAGCGCTCAGTGTGCGCTCGAACGCATCGTGCTGAAGTAGGCCTTCGATCAGACCGCACGGACCGCTGCTAGACAGCGATTGTTTGTCACGTTCGTCGTCGGATATTCCCTTTTATCGCGTTTCTGAGAATCCGTCACCGGTGCGTTGCTGTTATCGTCGCCGAGCGAGATAAACACGGTCGGCGGGCGCCGATCGTCGACTCGCGAACACTTCTTCACCGTTCGTGCGATGTGTCGTCTGCCGTCGCATCGTCGCTCGGTGCCGTTCGTCTCGCTATGATCCGTGACAGTTCGATCGACGACGAGCAGATGTCCGATTCGTTTTGTGATTGTGTCGACGGGAAGATGACGTGCTGTTGCGGGGAGGACCACGACGGTAAGTGTCTGTCCGAACGTCGGCGCCGCCGTCTCCGGGCGAGCGGGCACGTTCGTACGTATCTTCGGTGTGTGCCGAGAGAGAGAGAGAGTGGACCTCGAGTCGAGTGAAAAACGTAGACCCCGGTTCCGTGCCGGGGTCGAGTCCGTCGCGCGACAGCTCGTCCGGTCGGTTCTTTCGTTGCGCGCAAAGCGACGTGTCGTTTTTGACGCGAGCGCGCCTCGACGACCGCCGAAGGTGCGTCGACGCGAGCGGAAAAAAAGTGGCGGACGTGCCCGCCGTCGCGTGTTGCGCTTAACTCGTTCATCACAGTGCGTCGAGATTTCCTAGGATCGGACCTCGTCGCAAGGCACGCGCTATCCGCCGCGCCGTGACAATTCACTCGCACCGTCGACGATGGATCGGCGTGTCGGATCGAATCTGAAACGTGAGGCGTGTCGCGTGCGCGAAGGTCCGCGCCGACCGTGTCAGGGTCGGATGGCGAAACTTTCGCACGAACGCCGCCGCGACCTCAAGGTTTCAGCATATCGCCCGTCTTCTGTTATCGCCCGTCGCACGGCACTCGCGCAAGGTGTTCAAGTCGGCCGGAACACGCTCACGCGCGAAGGACTTTTCGCGCGGTTCGCCTGCGGGCGTTCGCAGCGACGAGTTCTCGTCTCTCTTTTCTGCCGCGCGAATTCGTTTCATTGCCGTTCGGACACACTGACCTAGATTCGTTTTCGCAATATCCGCGCTCGGTCGACGCGACGCCGGCCCTGAACCGCGCGCGCCTCTCCGTCCGTCCGTGGTCGCTCGTGACGAAAGCAAATCGGTCGGAACGTTCGCGCTGCCGCGCGGGGCGCGGGGCGGTCCGCCGAGCGATCGACGCGTGAACGGGTGAAACCGGCTGGCGCGAGCCCGCGACACGTCGGTCGGCGCCGCCCGGCCGAGAACCGTGCTCGATCTGCGAATGCCAAAGTACGCTTCTCTTCGCGAGCAAACGAACAAAACAAAAACAAACAAAACGAACACGTGCGTAGATCGCAGCAAGCATCGATCGTTCGCGTCACGAACGGCAGGTCGTCACGGTTCGAGGCGCACGTGACGCACGAGACCGGATCGGCGTTTCCGTCCGCAGCGTCACAGTTCGACCGCGGTCGCCAGAAATCGCGACACTCGCGTGACCGGACCGCACGTGATTCACGGACGCCGCGTCGGAGCACCGACGTGCGCGATCGCTCTCTCGACACGCCGTCGGTCGTGTTCCGTGTTCCTTTTGCGACGGCTTCGCCTTCGCAACGACTGTCTTCTCCCGATCGATTCTAATAGGTTTCGATGAAACTTCAGTCGAATATATAATTAAGCGCTCTGGACGCGTCACCCGGCCGGCCGGCGCCCTTTTCGGCTCGTTCTCGAGCGACGACTCGATCTGCCGCCGCCGCCGGAGCGCGAAACAGTCGCGCTAAATAATATTCGCACGCTCGGATGAATATTAAATACCGCCGGACGAGCGTCGGCACTCTACGCTTGCAGTTTTCGAGCGCCGGGAAGGTGTCGGTCGCCCGAGGCGTCCGATGGCATTCCCTCTGAGAGGCCTCTGAGACGCACTACGTCGTCGACGGGTTTTCGCAGGACGACGAGTCGTCGCGTTTCTCCGCGGGAAGCAAAAGAAGCGCCCGCTCTCATTTCGAGACCAGAAACGCGCGATAACGACCGGGTTCCGTTTCTGCCGACGTTTGCGGTGCACTTTGCGGAAGCAGAGAAAAAATTCGCGGTCCGATTGCGTCTCGGGTTTTTTTCCTTTCTTTTTTCGTGCCAGACGTTGTCGCCGGCCGCCGTCGGACGGCGGAGGGGCGGCGCACGCGTCGCTCGACACGTCGTTCCGAGCGACGATCGCGGCACCGCCGCCTCCTCGCTCCGCCGACGTTCGGCCGGGCGCCGTCGACACGGACCGGGAGCGGAAGAGGAGACGGGAGGGAAAAAAAACACACGTTCGTGCGGTACAGCGTTTATTATTGCGGCGACGATCGCCGTCGACGGCGAGACGGACGGACGAAGATCGGCGCGTCAGAGGTACCAGAGGCGCGGGTACTCTCCGAGGTTCTTGAGCACCGCCGCGACGACGTCCTTGGTCGTGTGCGTGCCGCCGAGGTCCGCCGTCAGTATCTTGTCCTTCTCGAACGTGTCGTCGAGCGCCTTCCGTATGCGCGCCGCGTGCTCGTCGTGGCCGAGGTACTTGAGCATCTCGATGCCGGCGTGGATCATCGCCGCCGGGTTCGCGACGTTCTTGCCCTCGAGGTGCTCGGCGACGCCGATCACGCTCGGCTCGAACACGACGCAGTCCTCGCCGATGTTCAGGCCGGACATGAGGCCCGGGCCGCCGATCAGGCCGCACAGGATGTTCGAGACGATCGTGCCGTACAGGTTCGGCAGCAGCATCACGTCGAACTGGTGCGGGTCGAGCACGAGCTTCATCGCGCACTCGTGTATCGGCATGTCGTCGTGGTCGATGTCGACGTACTCGATGTCCTGCGCGACCTTGTGCGCGCTCTTCAGGAACAGCCCGTCCGACATCTTCATCATGGTCGCGTTGTGGATCGTCGTCACGCGCTTGCGCTTCTTCCTCTTCGCGTAGCGGAACGCGAACCTGGGGGGGGGGGGGGGGCGGGGAGAGTCAGCGCGTCGGTGCGCGCGCGGTGCGCGCCGCGCCGACGGCACCGACCTCGCGACGTGCTCCGAGTTCTTCGCCGTGATGATCTTGAGGTTCGCGACGACGCCCGGCACGACCTCGTGCTCCTTCATCGTGAACTCGCCCTCGGTGTTCTGCCGTATGACGACGAGGTCGGCCTTGCGCATCTTCGACGCGTCGATGCCCGGGAACGCCTTGCCGTGTATGATGTTGATGTCGAGCTTGAGCCGCCTGCGCAGCTCGACGTTCCACACCGTGTGCTTCGGGTCGTCGTTCTGGTAGCCGAAGCTCGCCTGGATCGCGACCGCGTTCCGCTTGATCGACGTGACGATGTCGTCCATGCACTTCGGCGACGACGTGTCGATGTGCAGCTCCTCGAAGCTGATCGGCGCGCCGCTGAACTTGAACACGGTCTTCAGATGCTGCGTCATCTCGGGCCCGATGCCGAGCCCCGGCACGAGCGTCACGTTGCTCACGCCGCCGTACTTGACGAAGTCGTAGTTCTTGTCGAAGTGCGGCCGCTGCGTGTGGAGCGCGCGGCGCCAGAGCCGGCGGACGCACGAGCGGACCGCGACGTTCATCCCGGACGCAGGCGGCGCGCTCGCTCGCACGTCGTCGTCGTCGTCCGCTTCGCTACCGAGCACAGTCGCTCCGCTCGCCGCTGTCAGATCCGGTTCGTCGGGCGTGTGTCACTACACCGTGTCGCGTCGGCTGCAGCGAAGCGCCCCGACACACAGAGAGACAGCGAGACGGACGGACGGACGGACGGACGGTCTGTTTGTTTCGTAAACAGGCGGTCGTCATGCCGACGCGAAGCGACGTTCGGACGGAACGGGCCGAAGTTCCGCCGGCCTATCGCGTCGACAGAGAGAGAGAGTCGATCGTAATCGCGTCGTTCTTCGTTTCCAGTCGACTGGTCATGGGACGGCGAGCACACGAACGGGCAGGTGATACTCAGCAACGGCGACCGGGACGTGCGGTTCCATCCGGGCTACAGCTCCGGCACGGCGGCCGTCCGCGGCCGGACGCCGTTCCGCCGCGGCCACCACTACTACTGGGAGATCAAGATGCTGACCGCGCTGTACGGGACGGACGTCGTGAGTGGCACGCGCCGCGCGCGAGCGCGCGCCCGGCCGCGCCGTCGTCGTTACCGGACGCTCGTTTCAGATGGTCGGCGTCGGCACCGACAGAGTGCAGCTCGGGCTGTCGGCGTACAGGTTCTGCAGTATGCTCGGGCAGGACTCCGAGTCGTGGGGCTACTCGTACCGCGGCGAAGTGCAGCACGACGGCCGGTTCACGAAGTACGGGCTCGAGTTCGGCGAGGGCAGCATCGTCGGCGTGCACCTCGACACGTGCGCCGGCACCGTCGAGTTCTTCCTCGACCGTCGTCCGCTCGGTGAGTACGCGCCCGGGACCGCAGCGTCGCCGGATCGCTCACGACTCGATCGCCGCAGGTATCGCGTTCGGCGGCCTCTGCGACCGCGACCTGTACCCGATGGTCTCGTCGACGGCCGCTAGATCGGCGATCCGCGTCGTCCGCGCGATGTCGTTCGCGTCGAACCTCCAGTTCGACTGCCTGCGCGAGATATTCAAGCGCGCCGACCTGTCCGAGGAGCTGCTCTCGATACCGGGACTCAAGTCGATGGTGCGCGACTACTGGTGGAGGTTTCCGGCGCCGGCGCCGGCCGGTGAGTGCGCGGTCGCGCGCCGGCGTCGCCGCGCGGATCTCACGTCCGTCCGTCCGTCTGTTTCAGCGGTCGCGAAGGCGGCGTCGCCCGACGTCGAGCACAAGAAGTACGTCGGCGTGAAGAGGAAGCGCGGCTCGCACTGGACGCGTTTCGTCGACCCCGACGGCCACAAGTACCGGTCGCGCACAGGTAGGTAGGGGCCGGCGCGCGCGGCTCGCCGTCCGAGGCGCGAGGCGGACCGGAGCCGCCGTCGGGGACCGTGACCGATCGACTGAATCGACCGTGTCGGTTTCTGTTCAGCGCTCGTTCTCGTCGTCCCGTCGGACGGGGACTGAAGGTCGCGCCGGCCGAGAAATCCCGACCGCACGACGCGCCTTCGCCGAAGCGCCCCGGCGCGTCCGATCCGATCGATCGTCCCGAGGCGGCGACCGTCCGTCGCCTCGTCGTCGTCTCTCGAAACGAACGACCGGAACCGGTCGGGTCGACGCCCCGGCCGACGACGTCCGTTCTCTTTTCCTCTTCCGGGCTACGCCGACGTGCTCCGATCGCGAAGGTCCGACGCGACCGGAAGACGACTCTGCGGGAAAGACGGCGTCGACGCGTTCGGTCTCGAAATCCCGTTCTCGCGTGCCGGTCGCCGAGCGAAGAATCGTCGGAGGACCGAGCGACTTGTCGGAGGACCGAGCGACTCGTCGAACGAGCCGTACGCTCGACACGGTCGTCTCCCTACGTCGAAACGCCCGCGTCCTCGCCGTCGGTCGGAAACGACGATCCGTGGCGGTCCGTCGCGACGGGGACGAAAAAAAGCACTCGTCGATTTTATAAGCCGTTTTATTTTAAATAAAATCACAATCTAACGATAACAGAGTTTTTCTTAAACCGAAACGAACTAGCCTACGCTCCCGACGCCGATCACTCGTACACGTCCTGCCTGTCGGCGATGTACCTGACGATCTCGGCCGGTCTCGTCAGCTTCTCGGCGTCGCCGTCCGGGATCTCGAAACCTGAAAAACGCGTTCCGGTGATCGACCGTGCCGACGAGCGCGCGCGCCGTCGCGGTCTCACCGAACTCGTCCTCGATCGCCATGATCACCTCGACGTGGTCGAGCGAGTCGAGGCCGAGGTCCTTGACGAAGTGCGAGTCGACGGTCAGCTACGGAACGACAGAAAGAAAGTCGGTTACGCGGGAACGAAAGAGAGGCTCGCGCCGACCGGTCCGTACCTTCGCCGGATCGACCTTGTCGTACAGTCTCAGCACGAGCAGGACTCTGTCGCGGATCAGCTCGAGCGTCAGCGGCTCCTGAGCGCTGTAGTCGCGGACGGCCGGCGGCGCGAGCCTCTGAAAACGACGGCAGCGTTATCGACTCTACCGAAACGTACGTACCTTGTCGGCGGTTATTTTGTCGTAGCCGCAGACGACTTTCAGCACCCTCTCGCGGATCTGTTCGACGGACTGTTTCGGTGACTCGGCCGCCGAGAAGTTCCGACGTAGCTGAACCTGCATTAACGGTCAACGTGTACGGTCGTCCGTGAGAACCGTGCGGCTTTAAGAACGTCGGGCGACGAGGTTATGTCGCCCGTTACGTAATTTCGAACAGAGAAAAGTGCGGCACGGAGCGAAAACCACCGATCGGCAGCACCGAGTGCACCGGTGCTCGGGCGACCCAACGACCCGTACCTGTTTTGGAATTAAAAACCGCTGTGCGCCGGGCGCATTCAGCCCGTATCGTCGAACGCCGACCGCGATCACTCTCGGCACGGAGCCGAGCGACTGCTGCGTCCTACTGATCGCGCAACGAAATCCTCTCGCTAACGCTGCCATCGTCCTCTGTCCTCCGTGTGTAGTCGACCGTACGCCGCCTGAACTCGATCGGTTCGATGCACCTATCGAACGTCAACACCGCACTGCGAACGAATGGCGTCCCGCTCGCGAGCCGACCGCAGTTACGTTTCGTTTCTGAACGTTGCCGCGCTGCGCTGCGGACGCGAGCGGCGACAGAGCGCGGCTATTTCGACGGAACGTCAGACGTGCAATGGCAGAAACGCAGCCTGTCACGGGGTGCGACGGTCTACTGCAGCATCAACACGAGCTGATCTCGCTGGCAGAGCTCGCCGGCGTTTCGGCCGACCCGGCGATCATGAAGTAAGTCGCCGTCGACGTCCGACGTGACGCGCCGGCTCACGGCGATCGTACACTGTTCGCAGAATCGTGATCGAGCTGCTGAACATGAAAGTGCCGCCGAAGAGGGTGTACAAGCTGCTGAGGACGATCAGAAAGTCGAGTTCGTTGCACGCGGACGGCGCCAAGCAGAGCAGAAAGTCGGACGGCGGCAAGCAGAGCAGAAAGCCGCTCGTCGCGTGATTCGCCCGAACGGGAACGACGTCGTCGAAAATTCACGTGGCTGTGTATTTTGTTTTTATTATTATTTTTTGTTTCTGTTTATTTTGGCGAGAGGCACGTCTCGCCGTCGAATGTCTGTCGACGGAGCGCTGTAATAAATAATAAAGTATATCCGTTTTTCCCCCGCCGTTCTCGTACAGTGTTCGTCCGTTTCGTATCACGACACCCCGTACTTCGTTCCAGGTCCGTGTACACTTCGTGTTTACGGTCACCGGGTCCGATCTCCGCGAAGGTGGTAAACACCGGTCCGAATCCTAGTTTCGGATCGCGTTTCATGTTCGTGTAAAGTCGACGACCGGCCGCGTCTTCGGTCGATTTCAGTGGCACTGCCGACGTATGTCGGGTTCGTTGCAACGATCGGTCGACGCTCCGTTAACGATTCTCGGATCTCTAGTGATCCGTAGTCGCCTGCCATGATGGAGTGCTTTAAACGCACTCGGCCTCGTCACGGCGCACTCACGACGCCCACTCTGGACGATACGTGAGCGACGACGGGAAAAAAATCGAGGTGCACGAAAACGAAGAGTCGCAGCGCGCCGAGCAGAATCACCGCTAGCGTTCCGGAGGTCGTCCGTTCGATTTTCGGTTCTCGTTATCCGTCGACTCGTCTTCGGCACGCAAACGAACGATCGCAATTAACATCGAATTAAAGGGAACACGACACTCGCGATCGAGTGTTCACGAAGCGTGCGTGCGTGCATTAGAAACGAAGTCGTCCGTCGCTCCGGCGTCGGAAATTCCACGCCGCCGCCGCCGCCGCCTCATTCCGTCTCGAATTCCTGCAATATTGAGGACGGGCAAGGCGGCGGTGCGCGCTCCTCGTTCGGCGCGCGTTTATTGCATTCCACAGAGCTCGGCGTACGTGACGACGGACTTTCTTAATATCTTCGTATTATTATTATTATTTCATCACACATCCGCACTCGCACATACCTCACGAATCGACGGAACGACAAAAATTACACGACGGCACAAAGTGTGCTGTGAAGTGAATGATTATATATATATATATATATATATATATATATATATATATACACATTGTCGTATCCCTCGGGCGTTGGCTGCCAGGACGGTTCCCTTCGGTGCCCGATGGTCGATATTGATGATTGATTTTCAGCCGCTGTCGCCACGGTACATTTGTTCCTTGTCCAAAAGTGTTTTGTATTATTATTTTAATTTTTTAATTTGTCGTCAAGTACATATACAATCGATTGATTTTATGCGTATGAATATAGTTTGTCGCTCGAACAAATGCAGTAGACTAATTTTATGCGTACGAATAGTTTGTTATTGTTAAAACAAATACAGTCGATAACTGTCTAAGCATCCTTTTTATATCGAGCCGATGCTCTCTAGATTGTTCTAGAACAATCTACTTGTCCTATGATATTTACTTGCGTAGACAGCTACGACAATTCGTTTGTATGTCGTATACCACGATATATATATATATATATATATATATATATAAAGTTTAAATGGAATATCCCACTCTGAAGAGAAAAGTGACAGACCAGCGCATTCTGCCTATAGTACTCACCTACGAAAGCGAAACATAAGTTCTTAACGTTAAAACGATGCAACGATTTAAGACTGTGTGAAGAGAGGCACATTGTGAAGAATAAGAACAGAGCGGATATGAAAACAAACTAGAGTTATAGACATAATCGAGAGAGTAAAGTGTTCGGAATGGAAACGGGCGGCGCACGTCGCACGTCGCACGAAGAGAGGACAAGAGAGGCATCGGACCGTTCGAGCCGGAGCGTTTCGGACGGTGCCGTCGTCCAGCAGTCGATCGAAACAGGTTCCGTGGTTTCCGTGATGACCGTGCACGGTGACCGAGAAGACGCGCTGAAAATTCCATTCGCAGCGCTCGAATAATAAAAAAAAATCCACGCCCTTCACGCCGACTCGCGCTCGTGTTCCTCGAGCATCGGCTGTACATTTTTTGTGTCGAGTGTCAGCCGTGCGATTCGATCGCGCGCCTTCGAGTCGAGTCGATCGCGACGCCGTTTTGTACTGAAGTACTCCCTCGCCGTTCGCCAGAAAGATAGTCGCGGCTCGTCGCCTTCGAGTCCGCACACACGTACGATCTTCCCGGCCGTCGGACGGCCTAACCTTCGCGCGAGCTCATTTGACTGCGCCGGAGCCCCGTTCTGTTTCCGCAACGGGACTACTACGTCGACGTTGCCGAAATACGGACAGAAAAACGCACTCTGAAACGGTGCAGACACGAAGACGGTGAAACGACGCTTCCGTCGAAAGAAATCAGGGTCGGAATTCAGAAAACGAGCAACCCGCAATTATTTACCCGACGGCCCGACGTCCTGTCCGAGCGGTCGTTCGACGTGCGAGTCCCCGACTGCACGAGCAGAGAGACAAAAGGAAACACACGTCCCGCGGACGACTTCGAAAAAGTTAAACGGACACTCGGGACACCTCACCGTCTCGCCCGCCTTGTTCTCCGACGGATCGTCGATTGTTTTTGTTTTTTTTTTTTTTTTTCTTTAAAAACAACACCCGAGTGATTCCGTGCGAGAGAACGTTTTCGAAGATCGAGCATCGGCTCGAAGCTCTCTCGACGAATCCGTCGACTCGACGACTCGAGAATTCCATTCTGCAGGAACAGACAGGCGTCGCGGCCGACGGCCGAACTCTATTTCGTCGAAGTAAAATGAAAAGGAATGTTATTTTACAGTCTCGGCCGCGGTTCGAAAACGAGATGAAAACATAGTGTGCGTGTCGTCGATACGCGGTGTCACCCGTTAAATGATACTAGAGGTCGCGTTTCAATTGTTTCGCTGTCGGACAGCCGCCGAACGTGAAACTGGAAATTCGATACATTCACGTTTCTCGATACGTAGAGACCGCGGTCGTTTTTTGCGCCGACGTGCCGCGAAGCCGATACGGCGCGCGCCGTTTCGCGGAGAACGTCCGTCGGGCGCGACAGCGGTCCGTCGTCGCAGCGAGGCAGGCGGCTTCGCGGCGACGAACGAGGCCGCCGTCGACGCGCGCTCGGACCGCGTCCGCGGTCTCGCGCGTCACGGCACACTCCTTCTGCCGAACGGTTTCCTCTCTCGCCGATCGGAGTGCCGAAATCGTGCCGCTTTTCGGACGCCGTCGCGCCGGCCGCTCGGCCGATGCGTACGGCGCGTCTTCCGAGCGTCGGCGTCGGCGCTTCTTAAAGGATCTAAAACTTTTCTCTTTTCTCTTTGACGGTTTCGAGTTCTCGTCCGGTGTCGGCCGGTCCGCTATGCGATCGTGCGGCGCGTCGTCGAGCGTTCGTATTCGGCCCGGTTCACCTCGACGCCGTCACGTGCTCGCAGCGATCTCGCCGTCGACGTGCCGCGCCTCGACTCCGTCGCTAGGAAAACGACTCGCGCGGCTAACGATCGCCGAAAATCGACTGCACAGAAAAAACGAGCGGAGGATCGCTACGTTCGCGGGCGTCGCTCGGGGTGCGACGCGGACTCCCGACAGGACGGGCTCGACCGCGTCGCGGTTTCGTTCTCGTTCAAAAACGAGAGGGACGAAGGCGAGCCGATCGGTTCGTCCGCCGACGGCGGCGCACGTCGACGTCGTCGCCGTCCGATCGACGATCCACGGCGGCCGCGTTCGCGACGCGCGCGCCTGACGATGCGCGCGCGGAGAGCGCACGCGCGCCGCCGCCGGCGCCGGACATAAAGGCCGGCGCCGCGCTCGGTTCCGCTCCAGTGGGTCTGCGAACGCGTTCGCGCACTACGACCCGACATGTCGCTCCCGTTCGCGTTCGCGCTTCTGTTGGTGATCGGACGCTCGCGGGCCGAGCCCGACGTCCGGCACGGTAGGTCGCCCGGTCGGCCGACGCACGCCGTCCGCCGCGCCGGTCCGACGCGAACGTGTGTTCCAGGAAGGGAGCAGCGGCCGGTGTTCCACGCGCCGCTCGACGCCGACGGCCGCGCCGTCGCGTACTGGACGCTCGACTACGCGCGCTCGACCGTCACGTTCGAGGTGCACTTCCCGGAGATGCGCGCCGACTGGTTCGCGTTCGGCTTCTCGGACCACGGAGAGGCGTCGCCGGCCGACTACTGCGTGCTGTGGACCGACTGGAAGGGCGCCGTGCGCCTCGAGGTAGCGACGGGCGAGCGGCCGGCGCGAGCGCGCGGCGACCCGCGCCCGCGCTCACGTCGGCCGTCACTCGGTCGATCCGCAGGACACGTGGGCGGACGCCGACGGCGCGCTCCGGCTCGACGAGAAGCAGGACTGCACGGACTTCGAGGTGACGCGCCGCCGAGGCCTCGTCGAGTTCGCGTTCGCGCGCCGGTTCGACACGTGCGACGACGACGACTACATCGTCGAGGTGCGCGCGCGCGCTCCGCTCCGTCCGGAGCGCGCGCGCGCCCGCCGACGCCTGACGCTCCGGTGTGCGCGCAGGAGGGGACGACGCACGTCGTGTGGGCGCACGGGACCGGCCCGCTGTACCGCCTGTCCGGGCTGAACGTCTCGCGCGTCCGCAGGCCGCACGCCGGCATGGTCCGCGTGCAGCTGCTCAAGAACGTCGACGTCGACGCGACGCCGCCGCGGCACTCGTGGCCGATCGACGTCGTCAACGACGCCGTCGGCGTGCCGGCCGACGACACGACGTACTGGTGCAGCGTCCACCGCTTGCCTGCGAGCCTGCGCGCGAAGCACCACGTCGTGCAGGTACGCAGGTCGGCCGGCGGGCGCCGCGCCCGGTCCGACCGCGCTCGCTCGGTTTCCAGTTCGAGGCGGTCGTGCAGAGCGGGAACGAGGGCCTCGTCCACCACATGGAGGTGTTCCACTGCGTCGCGCCGGTCGACGAGAAGATGCCCGACTACAGCGGCCCGTGCGGCGACGCGGCGCGCCCGAACGCGACGCAGGTCTGCAAGCGCGTGATCTCCGCGTGGGCGATGGGAGCGACGCCGTTCGCGTATCCGGAGGTGAGTCCGGGCCGCGCGGCGGCCGCGCCGCCGGCTCGCGCGCGTGACGTCCGTCTCCTCCGTGCGTGCAGGACGCGGGGATGCCGATCGGCGGACCGGAGTTTAATCCGTACGTGATGCTCGAGATACACTACGACAATCCGGAGAAGAGGGCGGGTGAGTCGACGGCCGGCGCGACGGCGGCGCGACGCGCGCGGCCCGTCGACGCCGACCGTCCGGCGCGTTGTTCGCAGACTGGGTCGACGGCTCCGGCGTCCGCCTGCACGTCACGGCGCGGCTCCGTCGCTACGACGCCGGCGTCATCGAGCTCGGCCTCGAGTACACGGACAAGATGGCGATCCCGCCCGGCCACGCCGAGTTCTCGCTGACCGGACACTGCGTGACCGAGTGCACGGCCGTGGTAACTATCCGAGCGAGAGCGAGAGAGAGAGAGAGAGAGTGCGAGCGCAGTACGTTCCGGCACGTCTGTCGCGCAGGGGCTGCCCGCCGACGGGATCACCGTGTTCGGGTCGCAGCTGCACACGCACCTGACCGGCGTGCGCGTGCACACGCGCCACATCCGCGACGGGATCGAGCTGCCCGAGCTGAACCGCGACGACCACTACAGCTCGCACTTCCAGGAGATCAGGAGGCTGAAGCGGCCGGTCCGGATCCTGCCGGTAACGACGCGCGTCTCCCCCTCCGCCTCCCCCCGCCCCCCCGGTCCCGTCCGACGCCTATCTCGCGCACGGCTCCGACCGCTGATTTCAGGGCGACGCTCTGCTGACGACGTGCGGCTACAGGACCGACGGCAAGGCGAACGTGACGCTCGGCGGATTCGCGATCACGGACGAGATGTGCGTCAACTACGTCCACTACTACCCGGCGTCGGCGCTCGAGGTGTGCAAGAGCGCGATCAGCGACGAAGCGCTGCGGACGTACTTCAGGTTCTTGCGCGAGTACGTGCGCGGCACACGCGCCGTCCGCCGCCCGCGTCCGAACGTGCGCGCGTCTCGTTGCAGGTGGGAGCGGCAGCCGACGAGCGCGAGCAAGGGCGTGTCGGACAATTACAGGAGCGTCGAGTGGACGCCGCTGCGCTCGCAGGTGCTGTCCGAGCTGTACAGGGAGGCGCCGCTCGGCATGCAGTGCAACACGTCGAGCGGGGACCGCTTCCCCGGCTACTGGGACAACACGCCGACGACGCGGGTCGCGAGGCCGCTGCCGCCGCCGGCGAGGCGCTGCGTCGAGCTGCACGGCGACGGCGGGACGCGAGATCGACCGGCCGAATGAGTTACGATGTAAACGCTTATCGAAAATAGTAAATAAACGAATGAATAGATGAATAGATGAATGAATAGATAGACGATGCGTCCGAGCGCGCGTGCGCTCGTGCCGTCATTTCCCGACACCCGTGCCCCCCCCCCGCCGCCCGATTCCCGAACGGGACCGGCTCGGGCTTCCGGCCGGCGACCGACCGAACGTTGCTCTGTTCGATTCTCGCCTACAAGTTCAGCACTTTTCAGCATACGTCACAGCCTGAAATGTTTATGGGCAAAAGCCGGTTCCGTCGAACTCCTAGAACTGCCCGTACCTACGAAAGCGTATGCATTTGGTTCCGATACGCGGACGCGGCGGGTAGTTCGGCCGAATAATTTAATAATTCGTCGGTACTTAAGTCGCGGTGATGATATTCGTCGCTACGGCGTTCGTTCGAAAAAAAAAACCCCATCATAATCGTGTTCGCCGTGATTCGCCGGATCGTTTTCGATTCTGCTAGAATCAGTTTATAGACCGACGAGGACGAACAATGCCCGACGCCTCACGCGTATCACGACGATACTTATCCGCACGAAAGTAATACACGTCCTCACCGCACGATGCACCGCCGCCCGCCACGACATCTCGGCGCACGGCTAGCGATCGCGTCGGCGGCGGCGCCGGCCGGCCCGCTGAATGCGAGCGCGCCCGGCACTCGCGACGCGCGGCTTCGACGCGACGGCGGCCGTCCCGATGCGAAAGTCGGGTCCGAGTGACGCGCGAATCGCCCGGACCGGCGTCCGTCGGTTCTCGGTTCGGTCGAGTCTAGTCTTTCGCTGCGGACGCGATCCGTCGTTCGCGCTTGAGGATTTCGTCGGCCGAACGGGCGAAAGTATCGTTTTCGAACGCGGCCCGACGACGATTCGAATTTCCGAAGTAAATCGTCGGAACGGCTTTTCCTGATAGCGTCGCGTCGTCGGCGATTCGAATCCGTCGGACGACGATGCGGTCGCGAAAAACTAAATCCATTGCCGCCGTCGTCCCCGTTCGGATTCCTGTCGGGCGCGCGCTGTTTGCAGGTTCGAACGCACAGGCTTATTATTTGTCGGTCGTTTTCTCTCTTTGGCGGTTTTTGTTCTCGTCCGATATCGTCGCTTTTCTCGGCGTTCTTGACGCGAGTCGTCGGGCCGCGGGGTCGAATCCCTGCCGTCTAGACTTCAGCTTGTATTTTTAGCGCGATCTTGCTGTTCGACTGCGCCGCATCTCGACTCTCTCGCCGGGAGAATTTTCAGAAAACCGGGCCGACGTGTCCCTGCGACCGAAGGTCGCGCTCCCCCTTCCCGTCGCGCGTATCCGTGCAGCTGCCGCGTGCTGCTGTTCATCGGCACGGCACGATTCGTGTCACTGATGTTAGTCGCGTGCCGATTTACCGATCGCTAATTTAATCTTTCTCGCGGCCGTGACAGTAACTACTGTGGCGGCGAGAAAGATATTTAAAATTCCCGTCGCCTGTTGCGCGAGAAGTCGCTCGCCCTAACGTATCCGGGGCCTGTCGGCCCGACGGTCGGATCGGTCGGAGTCGGCGCGGTGAGCCCGCTACGACGTATGCTCCCGATGCACACTCGTCACGATGTCGTGTTTCTGTCGAAGTGAAACGTTTCGATCTTCGTGTCTCGACGGTCGCTAGCCGACGATCGTTTTTGTTACGACAACAATGACGACGCAATTGTCGTGCCGATCTTTTCTCGCGTTAGTGATACGTTCACTCGGTCGTTCTCGTGTCATGTAGACGCTACGCATTTAATAAATTGTTTCGTGTCGACGTATGTGTTCGGTTAGTATGCACGCCCGCGATTCGTCGACAGTTTCGACGACTATTTCTCGTTCGTCGATTCGAAAATGGTTAGGAATCGCAGAGGGGCGAAATAACAGTCGCATCTCCTACCGGCCGCGCGAGTTACGTTTCGAGCTGTCGAGATCGCTTTTGGGAAACTGATTTTCGACTCGAGGACGCGAGCCGAGACGATCGCTCGGACGTTAAAGACTTATCGCTCGTACGCTTACGATCGATTATATATATATATATATCATATATTATTATAGCGTTACCGATCGATTGTTGAGAGATCGTGCCGATCGTCGAGAGACGAGCGCCTGTCGTCCGTCGCGCCCGAATTCGAAAACGTCGCGCCGGCGCCCCTCGGCCGGCCGTTCGGTTCCGTCGGTCGACGTTCTCGTGTGGCGCGTGTGGCGCCCGCGTTTTGCGCGCAGATCCGTCGCAGACTTCACGCCGTATCGCTCTCCGAACGTATCGTTCCGGTACGGACGGACGTATGCGATTTAGCGCCGACGATCGATCAGAGAGACGTTCGGTGCCCGTACACG
Organism: Acanthacorydalis orientalis; assembly: GCA_034766995.1. Lineage (NCBI taxonomy): Eukaryota > Metazoa > Arthropoda > Insecta > Megaloptera > Corydalidae > Acanthacorydalis > Acanthacorydalis orientalis. The sequence continues at coordinate 127,425 of CM068313.1, read as the reverse complement.
ACGAGACGACGGCGTCCGATCGTTCCGTCGCACCGATGCCAGCGCTGTCGACGCGTCGGCCTTCGTAATATCTGTCCGACAGTCGACGAATCCAAAATGTCCGATGGCTCGGACAAGAATCCGAGCCTCATAACGAAGCTGCGCGGGTTTCGCATGCGAAAGAAACCGGCGATGGCGGATCGCGCGGCGACGACGACCGCGGACTTGAACTCGTGTAAGTCGGACGGCCGGCGCGGCGGCGCCCGAGCGTCACGTCGACACATAACCTTATTTTGTCCGCAGCGTCGGAGCCGAGCCCGGATCTCGACGCGCAGACGAACAGGCGGAAAATCAAACCGATCGTCGACTCGGACTCCGAGCAGGACGAGTCCGGCACGCCGGCGACGACGAGCTCCGCGTCGGTGGACAACGCGAACGACAACAGCAACAGCTCGACGGACTTCACGTACAAGGAGCAGCAGCTGCGGTTCCTGCGCGAGGCGTTTCCGAACCGCGACACGATGGTACGTACGACGGTCGGGCCGCGTTTCGGTCTGAAGGGACACCGGTCTCGCCGCAGGTGCTGCAGGACGTGCTGCTCAAGCACGACTGGGACGCGCGGTCGGCGATGACGGACCTGCTCGACAAGAAGCGGCCCGGCGCCGGCGACGGTAAGAAGAGGCGCGCGAAGCGCCGTCGGACGGACCTCGACAGCGACGACAGCGATTTCGGGCACGACGAGTACGGCGACGAGCGCGTGTTCGACAGGTGAGTGGCGGTCGCGCGGCGCAGAGCGGCGTGTCTGACGGCGTGTCTGTCCGAGCAGCGACGAGGACTCGGACGTCGAGGTGAGCGACGAGCTGACCGGCGACAGGAGGCGCGTGCTCGAGTTCCTGCGGACCGCGACGCCGAACGAGCTCCGGCTGATGGGCGGCTGCTCGCAGAAGAGGATCGACGCGATCGTCGAGTCGAGGCCGTTCTCCGGCTGGGTCGACCTCGTGAGTGCTCGCGGTCGGGGTGTCGGCGCCGGCTGACCGACGTGTCGTTCCAGGTCGCTAAGCTCCGGGACAACAAGCACCTGAGCACGGACGTGCTGAACGCGGCGCAGTCGGTGCTCGCGACGAGGAACAACGTCCGGCAGCTGATGCGGAAGTGCACGGCGCTCGCGGACGAGATGGAGAAGGCGGTCGCGGCCGGCGCCGGCGTCAAGAGCCAGCCGTCGATCCTGTCGGAGGACCTGCGGCTCGCCGGGTACCAGATGCTCGGGCTGAACTGGCTCGCCGTGATGCACGCGCAGGGCGTCAACGGCATCCTCGCCGACGAGATGGGGCTCGGCAAGACGGTCCAGGTGATCGCGTTCCTCGCGCACCTGAAGGAGACCGGCGCGGTCGAAGGGCCGCACCTGATCGTCGTGCCGTCGTCGACGCTAGGTGAGCGCTCGGAGCGTCCCCGGAACGTCGTCTGACCGCGCGTCCGCGTTCGTTTCCAGAGAACTGGAACGTCGAGTTCGCCCGGTGGTGCCCGGCGCTGAACGTGTTCGTGTACTACGGCTCGGCGGAAGAGCGGCTCGCGACGAGGATCGAGTGGTCGAAGGGCGGTCTGCGGGCGGTCGACGTCGTCCTGACGACGTAAGCGCGCGCGCTACGCGACCGGCGCGCCGTCGCTACTTCGTCGTTTTCGGTTTCAGCTACAGCATGGTGACGAGTTCGCCGGAGGAGAGGAAGATGTTCCGCGTGACGCAGATGCACTACGTCGTGTTCGACGAGGCGCACATGCTCAAGAACATGAACACGCGGCGGTACGAGAACCTCGTCAGGGTCAAGGTGAGTCGGGAACGTCGCGACGCCGGACGCGCTCGTGACCGGTGTCGCTCGGTTACAGGCGCGCAACAGGATACTGCTGACCGGCACGCCGCTGCAGAACAATCTGCTCGAGCTGATGTCGCTGCTGATATTCGTGATGCCTACGATGTTCGCCGGGAAGACCGACGATCTCAAGAACCTGTTCCAGAAGAACTCGGTGAGTCGCGCGCCGCGAGCGAGTTCCGGTACGACGCCGACCGGCCGGTCCTCTTTCGGTTCCAGAGATCGGCGACGGCGACGTCCGACCGGCGCGACGACCTGCCGCCGTTCGAGCGCGACCAGATAGCGCAGGCGAAACGGATAATGAGGCCGTTCGTGCTGAGGCGGCTGAAGCGGGACGTGCTCCGCGACCTGCCGGCGAAGACCGACGCGACGCTGTCGATAACGATGCCGCCGTCGCAGGCCGACCTGTACGAGAGGCTCGTCGAGTCGTTCCAGTCGAACGGCGACGACGCGGTACGCCGGTCCGGGTCGCGCGGCCGACGCCGCCGGTCCGACCGTCTCTGTTCGTCTTTCAGATCTGCTCGGACGGCGAAGTCAGCGGGATGTCGATGATGATGGACCTGCGGAAGCTGAGCAACCACCCGCTCCTGCTGAGGTACCGCTACGACGAGACGAAGCTCGCGCAGATCGCGAAACGCCTCGCCGCCGATCCGACGTACAAGGAGACGAAGCGCGAGCACATCGTCGACGACCTGACGTGCATGTCGGACTTCCAGATACACCGGCTCGTCCGCGAGCACGAGGTACGTAACGGCGCGAGACGTCGTCCGAGCGACGCGCTGACCGTCCGGTCGTCCGCAGTGCGTCCGCGACTTCGAGCTGCCGGACGAGGCGATACTCGCGTCCGGGAAGTTCGAGAAGCTCGACGAGATGCTGCCGCGGCTGAAGAGCGACGGCCACCGCGTGCTGATATTCAGCCAGTTCGTCATAATGCTCGACGTCGTCGAGGAGTACCTGAACCTACGGGACCACAGGTTCCTGCGGCTCGACGGCAGCACGCCGGTCGTCACGAGGTGAGCGGACGCGCGCGACGTCGACGTCGGCTGACTCTCCGTACGCTCGACAGGCAGCAGCTGATCGACCGGTTCGTCGAGGACGACGACATATTCGCGTTCATACTGACGACGAAGGCCGGCGGGCTCGGCATCAACCTGACGGCCGCCGACACGGTGATCATACACGACATCGACTTCAACCCGTACAACGACAAGCAGGCGGAGGACCGGTGCCACCGGATGGGCCAGAAGCGGCCGGTCACGATCTACAGGTTCGTGACGCGCGGTACGATCGAGGAGGGCGTCGCGCAGATGGCGCGGGAGAAGCTGAAGCTCGAGCGCGAGGTCACGACGGCGGAGGGTACGCAAGCGGCGCGCGCGGCCGCGCCGTGCCGGCTTTTCACGCGGACGTTCGTTTTCGGTTTCAGAGAACGGGCCGGCCGACACGAAGAGCGTGGTCCGGCTGCTGACGCTGGCGCTCGGCCTCGACCAGAGCCGCGCGACGAGTCTCGTGTCGCCGAAGAAACAGTCGTGAGCCGAAAGGCGGCCGTTTCCGTAGCGGCGTCGCGCCCGATCGACGCGGGGTCGGGGCGCGTACGCGTCCGGCCGTCGCCGCCCGCGACGGCGTACCGGCGTGCGGCCGGTTCCGTTCCGCGCCGCTTCTCGGCGCGAAGCGGCGGAACGGGGACGGCGCGCGCGCGCGTTCGAGGAAACCGCGTCGGGAAAATAACGAAAAGCGCACGGTTCCGCGAACGCGTGCTCGCGTTCGCATGTATATTTATATGTAATGTATATTTATATTTTTTTATATTTGATTTTCGTTTCACGGGTCTCCCGTGCCGACGGACCGGCGCGCGGCGCTCTCCGTCGCCGTTCGACGGCCGGGCAGGCCCTCGGGTCGATATTTGATATTTCTGTTTAATTCATAAATAAAATAATGGTTGAGAACGAAAAAGTCCGTGTTTTTTTTTCGTTTTCTGTCCGTCCTCAAAAAAAAAAGAAAGAAAACAATAGGTCGTAAGTTCTTGCATCCCCCCGCAGGAGCGTCCCGTCCACGTAACGTTATTCGTGCGCGCCGTCGTGTCGTCGGAACGGCACCTAGATCGGCGGTGCGACCGTTAGGCAATTACTCTGATTTTCTTTGTTAACCGTCGACACGGAACGAATTTCGCTATTTTTCGCAAGACAATCTCACCGACTGCGGCAGTCTTGTTTTATTTAGTGGATGTTTTATTTTTTTTTTTGGACAGTTTTTGTCCGATATTGTCACCGATGTCGGTATTCTTGAGGCGAGTTGTCGAGCCTTGGGATTAAATCCCCGGTATCTCAAAAAGAGACGGATCGGTATTTATACAACGGTGTGTTAATGATATCTGTACGTGTCGATTGATACGGGGCGGGGGGGGGGGTTAATGTGTGATGCCGATGCAGGTGTTCGGTCGTCACATCGTACGCCGGTGTGGTCTACGGCGATGATCTCTCGGCACGTGAGTTTTGTTATGCACGCGGATATATTTATTTTTAAAAAATAATCATACAATAAGTCTACACGAACAGGACTTATGAAACGCAATGCAAGCGAATATGTTTAGAGCGTAATTACAGGTGAAGCCTTAATTCTATATCGGCCTATATATAATAAATTCATTGTCCACTCTGGACGTTCGTTGCCATGAAGAGAAAAATCGATTTATCTCTGCTTTTTCCGTTTCCAGGCGCTGCGAAGATTATGGCGTCGTCATCGCACGCACGTACGAACGAAAATCGATAACGATCGGTGATTATTTTATCGAGCACGCTCGATCGGAATTTTTTTGCGGTTTCCGAGTCGAAAGGCTACGACTAGGCCGGCTGTACGTACGGCGGGAAAGAGACGAGTCTCGCGCATTCAGTAATTTTGCTATCTTGCATCTCTGTTCGGACGGACGCGCCGGTGCGTGAAACGGGATCGTTTTATTTCGATAACGTCGGTCCGTCTCTCTGCGGATCGACGCGGCGACGAACGTCGAATACGTCATCACTCGATCGGGATCATAGGTAAGAGAGATCGGGATGTTCGAGTGACGTGCGCGCGTGTCGAAACGCTTCGAGAACTGTCGAGAAATTTCGAAACGCTTCGTCGCGCGGTCGCGCTTGCCCGTCGCCATCTGTCGCGAAACGAACGCGTTCGCACGAGTGCGCACGACGCAGACATCTTTACTACCGACAGACGATGACGGCCGAAGTCAGATGGTGTCCGACGATTATTGTTATTATTGCGATGAACGTCGCAGTCAGATAGGGAACGCACCGTCTAGCGATACTCCGCCAAGTCTCGACGATGGGCTGCTGCTACAGTTGCACGGAGGACGAGAACTCGCAGGTATCGTCCGCGAGCGTCGTTCGGCCGCCGTCCCGCACGTGATACCGTACTGGTTGTCATTCGTTTGTTTACAGAGCGGCGAGCCGAGCGAAAGGACTCACCTGCTCGGCGATCCGGTCAGCAACAACACGAACATCCAGAGAGTGAACAGGTGAGCCGGCGCTTACGTCGCCCGGGCCGCGGAGTCTCTTTATGTTCTGTCGTTACAGCGATAGCTTCCTGAGCCAGTACCCGAACTCCCTGCCGAAGAAGACCGACGAACAGTCCGCGCTGAACAGGATACTGCAGGAGACCGCGACGTGAGTGTCTCTCCGGCGGGCCCGCCGGCGGCCCGCCGGACAGCCCGAACGATCCGCGCTCTCTGTCTCAGGAACGTGATCGACGTCGCCGCGCTCGACTCGCACAACCTCGAGCAGCACGAGTACGTCGACCGTATGAAGCAGTACGTGCAGAGGGTCCAGCGGTCGTGCGTCGGCGGCGCGACGCACGTGCCGGACAGGCCGTGCCTGCTCGTCGACGTCGCGTCCCCGGAGAAGATCCTGTCGTCGGAGCCGGTCGACCGGGCCGACTGGGAGTCGGTACGCGTCCGCGCGCCGTCGGTTCGGTCTCGACCGGTCGTCTGACGCCGTCGGTTGTTTCAGACGAACTCGTACGTCGCGAGGGCGGCGTCCGCGATCGGAGAACTGAGAGTCGAGCACAAGGAGGACCTCGTCGTGCCGTTCAGGATCCCGTGAACCCCGGGCCGCGTCTCCGACCGTTTCCGTTCGTCTCGTCCGGCGTCGCGTACGCGGACGCACGCGACCCGCAGGGTCCTCGCATTCGTATACGGTGTCGATAATGTTAAGATTGTATTAACGATAATAAACGCTTTTAAAGATCCGTGACGGTTTTATCTGGTGACCTTTCGCCGATAGCGGCGGCGTTATCGCGCGACCTCCGGCCGACGTCGCTCCGCCCGCGAGCGAAGCGCGGCCGGACGGGCGGCGCCGCGTCTGAAATTCATCGGCGAGGGAGGCGTTTCCGCGACGGCGGGGTCGGTCGCGCGGCCGTCGGCGGCGACGTTCGCTGAGCCCTCTCGACCGATTCGCAAACGCCGGTGAGCGGGCGAGCGGCGAATGCAGGGAACGACCGTGCGACGGACGCGCAGGCACGTCGTTCGGATACTAGATGGCAGCACCGTACCGTCACGGACTGTCGTAAAACGATCTCGCGTCATAAGAACACGAACTACGTCAGCGGTACTTAAACCGGCACGACATTGAAAGTTACGACGATTATCTTCTCGTTCGACGGCGTTTCGAGTTAAGCGTACGTCTGGTCCACGAAGCGCACGTACGGATTCGACGCTGTCGGCCGAGCGAACGCGCGTCTCGATTCCTACCGAACTTCACGATCGAGTCGTGCACCTTTTTTACGCACTCACAAGGATCGATCGAGAAGGCTGAGCGATTCGTGAGACGTTTCGTCTCTCGGCCGAGGAGAAGAAAGTGTGTCGAGTAGGTCGGTCCGGTCGGCCGATCGCTTCACTTAACGCGGAACCCGACAGAAACGAGGTCGTTTGTCGTAATATCGAGCGATGCGTTTTGTCGATCGGGGAGAAAAAAACAACATAACGTTCGGTGCGTGTTCGCCGCGAAATGACGAACGCGGCGACAGCTGCGGGGACGCTCTGCAGATAATACGAGGCGAAACGCCGACACAAAACGGGTATAATTCCGATCGAACGGAGACACGACGACGATAACCTTGAAAAAAGATGCAACCCACAAGCAGAGCAATAAATCGGAACCTTTATTCGGACGTGCGAGACGAGGAAGTCGGACAACCGAGTGAATCGTGTGTCGTGCCGTCCGCGCGCCGAGCCCGCGCGCCTCGGCGTCGACATTTCGTCGACTGCCGGTTCTCGTGCGCCGGCGGCCGTCGTCACGAGTGCTCGCGTGTGACACTTGACATTTGCGATCGCGCACAGATGTCTTCGCGCTGTCTGCCCGCCGTTCCTCGCACGTCGTCGTCGTCGTCTTCGACAGCCGCACCGCAGCCGCCATGGTCGAGTGGAGAGAGAGATTGGCCGTCGTCGGGATCGTCGCGTTGCTGTTCTTCGGCATACCGATCCGCGTCGACCGCGACGAACGTCACGAGCACGCGGAGATGTTCGAGCGGTTCATGACGCGGTTCAACAAGACGTACAGGCGCGACACGGACGAGTACCGGAGGCGATTCGACGTGTTCCAGGTACGGATCGCGGGCGACGTGCCTGCAGGCGGACCGGAGAGCTCCGGCTCTCTCGACGTTCGGCCCGTCGACCGTTCCTCGTTTTCTCGATCGCAGAAACAGCTGCAGCTGATCCGCGAGCTGAACGCCGAGCGCACGTCGAACGACAGCGCCGTGTACGGCCTGACGCGTTTCTCGGACATGACGCCGGACGAGTTCAGGCACAGGCATCTGAGGAGCACGGTCCGCGGCCGGCGCGTCGGACGTCGGCGCCGCGCCGGGCGCGCGCCCCTCCCGCAGAGAGTCGACTGGAGGCGGGACGGGATCGTCACGCGCGTGTACGACCAGAAGGCGTGCGGCGCGTGCTGGGCGTTCAGCGCCGTCGAGACGATCGAGTCGATGGCCGCGCTACGGACCGGCGCGACGCGCCCGCTGAGCGTCCAGCAGGCGATCGACTGCTCGCCGGCGGACATGGGCTGCGACGGCGGCGACGTGTGCGGCGTGCTCGACTGGCTGCGGTCGAGCCGCACGCCGGTCGAGCCGGCGGCCGAGTACCCGCTCGAGCTGACCGACGACGTCTGCAGGACGGAGAGCGGCCGCGGCGGCGTCGTCGTCGAGGACTACACGTGCGACACGTACGTATCGGACGCGGCTCTCGACGAGCGCGACGTGACGTCGGTCCCGCCCGCAGGTTCGTCGGCGACGAGGACGCGCTGCGCACGATCGTCGCGCTCCACGGCCCGGTCGCGGTCGCCGTCAACGCGCTGACGTGGCAGAACTACTTCGGCGGCGTCGTCCAGTTCCACTGCGACGGATCGCCGGCGCTGCTGAACCACGCCGTGCAGATCGTCGGGTACGACATGACCGGCGAGATCCCGTTCTACGTCGCGCGCAACTCGTGGGGCGTCGAGTTCGGCGACGGAGGATACCTGTACCTGGCGGTCGGGAGCAACGTGTGCGGCGTCGCCGTCGAGGTCGCGAGCGTGACCGTCTGACCGCCGGTCGATCGGCCGTCTCTCTCCGCGGCGTTCGCCGGGGGCGACGGTCGGTCGAAGACGTCCGAGCCGAGCGCGTGCGAAGGCGACCGATTCGGTCACGGGAAGAACACCGGCGTTTCTTTTTTCGTCACGCGCCACGTGATTTTTTTAGAAATCGATCGAACATCGATCGCGTCGCTATTCGGAGAACGAACGAACGTACCTTTTCTAGCGATCGAACTCGAAACGTCGACGTGCGCGAACGCGAACGAACGTTTGTTTTCGATCGATCGCAAGTCGATATCTAGACGGCGAGGTCGGCGCGTATCGTGCGAGAAACGACGCACGAGCGCCGCGTCCGCGCTCGTCGAGCGCGGGCGCCGCCCGCTCGTAATCGATCCGGCACGAGAGAAATCCGCAGCGCGTTCACGCGCTCCGATCGCACGAACGCACGGTCTTCTCGATGAATTGTTTTTTCTTCTTTTGTATTCTATTTTCGGATAATAAAATCGTACGAACGAGCGGCCCGACTTGTATTTCTTCCTCCCGTGAGCCTACGGATGCGTTTTCACAGGATACGGATTCGCCGATCGAGCGCCGCGACGGACGTATCGGGGTCGAACCGGATCGTATAGAGGGACGAGTGAAGTCTCGTTCTCCGGTTCCGAACGTCCCTTCTCCCTACCTAGGCCGAAAATATTCGGCGCCGTCGCCGTACGACGCGGTCCGGCGCCGTGTCGAGGCCGGCGCACGTCGGGACGGATCGCGTCGTTTTGCAGAAATCCGCACGGATCGCATTCGTACGTTTCGCGCGTGCCGTCGCCGACCGCGGGCGGTCCGGGTCGGATCGCTCGGCGGGCGGATTTGCGGCCGATCCGTCCCGACGTGCGCCGGCGTTTACGGTCGCCTGCGCGTTTTCTAACCGTGAAACGTCCCGGAAAAGGCGGTCTTCTCGGACGCGTCGTCGCGACCGTCCTCGCAGCTCGAAACGAGCGCGGAGCCACCGGAAACGTTCGGAGCGCGCACTCCTGCTCCGGAGACGGCGGCGCGCTAACCGGGGATCGGGAAACGGCGGCGGGTCGACAAAGAACAGACCGTGCTGCGGATACAGTAGTGACATTTATTGACGGAACGAGTCGCCGCGGCGCGACCGGACGACGTCGCGTCCGTCGCGTCGCGGCGCTCCGATAAAAAAAGACGCCCGGACGAGGATCGTCCGGCGCGCGAACAGCGGCCGGCGACAGTGACGCCGTCCGATGAATTAAGACACAACATCGTACAACAGTATACAATAATAATAATAATAATAACAGTGATGTAAATGCGTCGGAGGACGGCGAGGCGAGCGCGCGCGAAAACGAGCCAGCGCGCGTGCGCGCGACCCGCCGTCCTCGCGTGTGATGCGCGCGCGTACGTTGCGACAACGCACTCGTCGTCGCTCGCGTATGCGAACCGGCGCGTCATGTCCTTCGAAAGAAAATCGCTCGCGGCGGCGGCGGAGCGCCGGCGCGCGCGACGGGTTTTCTTTCCCGGTGCACGAAAACGAAAAGAAAGAGACTGCCGGTCACGATGCCGACCCGGCAGTCCTGCCGAGCAACTTCTTCCTCCGTCTGTGCCGGACGGCAGGTTTCGAATCGAACGATCGGGTCGCCGTGCGCGATGTCGGCGGGCGGAAGTCGTCCGAGAGACGAGAGTCGCTCCGGTAAAAATAAAATTGAGCCCCGTTAAAACCGCACGGAGCGCTCGTTGCGGACGACGTTCCGAAGCCGTGACGATCGACGGGGCGGCGCGGTCGTCCGTCCGTTCGTTTCGCTCGGCTCGGCTCGGCTCGACGGAACCGAGCGCGCGGATCCGTCGGTCGGAGGCGCGCGGGGAGTCTCGGCGCGCGCGTGCGCGCTTACGAGAGCGGCTCGACGCGTGCACGCGAGGCGCGCGGCGGCGGCGGCAACGTCGAAAACGGACCGTCTAGCCGATCGCCTTCTCGTACGACGGTGGCGGCGACTCGTTGACGATCGCCGAAACGTCGACGCCGCCCTGCTCGGGGAGCAGGATCGCGATGTGGTACGGCGGCGGCGGCGGGCCGGGCGACGCGGTCGCTCGCTGCGGCGGCCGCACGGCGTCCGGCGCGAGGTCGTCCTGCGACACCTGCCGTCGGAACGGAAACGGACGTTGATTCGCCGACACAGGCGCGCGCGCCGCTCTCACCTGGCGCTCCGGCGGCGAGCCGTCGCGACGGACGCGCGGCGCCCGCACCGGCTCGGCCGACGGTTCGCCGGCGCGCGCGCCGTCGTCCTGGACGGCCGGATCTTGCGGCTGCGTGACGAGCGCCTCGAGCATTTCCCACGACGCGACCGTCCGGTGGCACTGCGTGACGTAGAAGCTGGCGAACAGCGCGGTCAGGAAGATGATCGCGAACACGACGATCTCGCCGAACGATATCTGCACGGACACGGATCACGTTCGAGAGAGAGCGAGAGAGAGACGGGGGGGGGGGCGAGCGCGCTCACCTCCTTGCTGATGAGGAGCATCGCGCAGCCGCTGAGCACGGTGAGCAGCGTGACCGATATCCATATACTGCGGCTCTTGTACTTCGGATAGACGAGGTGCGGGCCGTGAAGGGTGTCGGGCGTCGCGGAGCCGTGCGCTCCGGCGAGCCGCTGCTGCTGCTGCTGGTGGCGGTGGTGGTGGTGGCGGTGGCGGTCGGCCGAGTCTAGCGGCGCGTCGCCGACGACGTTCGCGACGTGCACGCCGCCGCGATCCGGCAGCAGCGGCTGAGGCGGCGGCTGCTCGTGGACGGCGTGGACGTCAGCGCCGCGGTGCGGTCCGCTGTCGACGGACACGCGTGACTGGCCGGTAACAGATCGTCGCGGACGACTCACCTGCCGGCCGCGCACGGCGGCGAACGGAACCTGTGCAGCGACGCAGGCAACGGGTGCGCCGCATGCCGGCGCGGCCTCGAACTACCGGCGATCGCCGCGCTCTCGATCGACTGGAACCGATGGACCGGGGTCACCATCGACTTGTTCTGCGAGGGCCTCGGGCACGAGCAGACGCCCGCACTGCCGCCGCCGCCGCCGCCGCACGCTCCGCCCCAGATGCTCGACGAGCACCGCACGTTCGGCCTGCACGCACCTGGCGACACACGTTAACACGTAGACGGGAGCGGTCGCGGGCGCGCCGCGCCGTACCCGCCGACAGCGACGAGGGCACGCGGTGTCGTCCGCTGTATCCGCACGTCTGGCTCCTCTTGTCGATCCAGAAATGCATGTGAGCGCGCTGCTAGTGCGCGGCGCGACCGGTCGCCGCCGCGCCGCGTCGCTGTCGTCCGGGCGATCGCCACGAGACGCGGACGTCGCTCGCAGGCGGCGCGCGCGGTCCGGCGTCGCCGCGGCGCCGCTCCGGTTCGCTCGGGTCGCGAGCGCGCGGACGGCGTCGCAGTCGATCGCGCGATCGTTCCGCCGTCGACGACGACGACGGACATCGACGCGCGGTCCGGCCCGCTCGCCCGCTCGCGGACGCCGTTGCGCCGCCGCTCCTAATCGGACGCGCTCGCGCGCCGCCGCCGCCGGGGTCGTTCGACGCCCGCTCCCGGCGACATGCGCGGACGCGCGCGTCTATCGGCGCCTACCGCGGCACCGCGTCGCCCGTCTACTGTCGTCGCGCCGCGGCTCTCACGCCCTCATCGTCGCGGCGCGCGGCCGCGCTCGCCCGGAGTCGCGACGTCCACGCACGATCGACGCGAACGGACGGACGCGCGCGTTCACGCGGGCACACGGGCGGGCGGGCAGACACACGCACGTACGCACGCGATTCTCTCACGGCCGTGCGACGGAAGGCGGTCGACGTGTTCGCGCGTGTTCGCAAGCGGACGACGCACTGGCGATGCCGCGTCGGTCCGCCCTGCCGTAGCCGGCCGGGGCACGGGTCCGGTCGCACGCGCAGCGATCCTCAACAGGACCGGCCGGACGCGCGCGCGCGCGCGTCGGCGCCGCGCCGAGGCGGTCGCGACGGCGACGCGGACGGACCGTTCGACGCGCGGAGCGCTCGGGCGGCCGGACCACGCCGCCGTCGGCCGTCCGGCGCGCCGACCGCGCTGCGGGCGCCGACGCGGGACCGACGCGTCGAAAGTTTCGGTGCTTGCGGTCGAGCGGTCGTCGGCCGCGTACGGATTATGCGACGGAGGACGACGTACGCGGCGCGGCGCGCGCGCGTGTGCGACGGGAGATATTGATTTTTCCAACGCTCTACGACGTATCGTTTTACACGCTGCGCAAATACGTGGAGGCACGGCGTGCGCACGCGCGCTCGCACACTCGGCCAGCCAGTGTGTGCATTTGTGTGCGCGTGTGTGTTACATATAGTCACGTAAACACACGCGCGCGCGTGAATGTAAACACACACACGTGCGTCTGTTTATTTTCATGAAAATTCCATCGCATACACATCCGTGCGCTAATTATACACCGGCGCCGAACGCGTTATTCCTAGAACGTGCGATTATTCGTTTTTCAGTGCGCGCTCATGCATATGCACATATACATACACGTACACACACACACATATATATATATATATATATATATATATATATAATGTGTGTGTGTACGCGACGTGCACGCGAATCAGTCTGGCGGAGATGATTCTACGCCGCCTAGCGAATCGATATGACGGACGAAATCAAAACAATAGCGCACCGGACCACGTGGATCCCGTGTGACAGATCGAACCGTCTGTGCTGGCGGACGCCTCCCCGTGTCCAATACGCGACGCCGAGTGTCAGTATATATATATATATGTATATGTATATATATATATATATATATATATATATATATATATATATATATATATATATATGCATATGTGTTAGAATTGCCTTTTGGGATTGATGAGGATGAATAATGGTTAACATTTTATATATTACAACAGTATTTATTTATTTACTAGTAATACATTCACTTTCAATTTATTGCGCCACCACATGTGTACACTACAATAAACAGTCGACAACTGCGTTACTATTAATATAAAACGACACCATCGCATATCTAAGTATCTACCTGTATATGATAATCAGTATGCTAAGTGGAAATGTACCCAATATTTAACAATATATATATATGTATTTATATATGAATGTGTGTGTATATATGTATATATATATGTAAATGTATATATGTATATGAATATGTATTACTGTTAGCGTGCGTGGGAAAGGGGTGTTGCGTCGATACCAACACAAAACGGATAACAATTTATTTAGAAACTATATTACATTATCTATGCTAGAGAGATACTTGATCTATGCTATATTACAAATAACAACGGCGACGGACGACGCACCCGTACGAGACAGCGGTTCATCAGGGCCCGCGTCCGTCCCGATGCTATCTCAAAGCCGTCGTCATGTCTCATCATAAACGAACACGGCGCGTTTCCACGGCGACGCACCGACAATGGGAATCTGGACGGTCGGCATCGGGCGTCGCCCGACGATGAACACGCACAAAGATTCAGTTTAAGAAACGGCGCGTGCAACGAGTGAAACTTCCTGCAAACTGAATTTAGAAACGACTCCGTCGTTTCTAAGTGCACGTTCGCGTGAACCGGCGAACTCGATCGTTTAGCGATGCGGACGATCGTCTCGTGTTCGAGAGGACGCAGTCGAGGAAGATGGCCTCGTGCCGTCTCCCGTTCCACGTAGCGTGGCACGATTTCGTATCGGAACGGCCGGAGGTCGAATCGCAGATGCTGCGGTATCGGCCGCTGCAGGTCGAGCCGGTCCACGCCGAGTTCAAGAAAACGGGATTCGAGTTCCACACACAGGCACGTGCACGGAAAGTGTCCCGTTCGCTCGAACGGCTCTAGAGAGTGCACACGGGTCCGCGCTCGTGACGAGGTCTAATGTTCGGAGAACGGCGAGAAAGCGCAGCGGGCGCTGTTGCAGCAGACGCCGCTCTATAGTATGCCGCCGTTCGGTCGGTGTGAGACACGTTCGAACGGCGCGTCCGGCGCTGACGAACGTCAAACTCGTCGAATCGCCTGTCGCGTTTTCACCGTCGTGAAAGAAGTCGGCGTCGCGCGTGTGCTTTCTAGGACATCGTGTCGCTCCCCGACCGGCGGTGCACGACGGTACGGACGAACCACAATCCGCACCGCGACAACATCCGCGCAAAGAAGGGGGCCGGCCGGTGCGGGCGGTTCGCAGTGACGTTTTTCGTGTTTTTTTTTTTTTATAGAATGACGCGCGCGCGTGCGTATTCCCCGTGCATATTTTGTACTCTCTGTTCGTATGTAATATGTGATGTGAAAAGCGATTTCGTTGTACGTTCTCGGTCCCGTCGACGCACGGATCGGTCCGTCGACGATTTCAAGTTTTGTGTGACCGTTCAGCGGACGAGCGATCGCGTGAGCCGGGCGCAGTGACAGACCGAAGTGCTCGTTGTTTTCGCAGAACAAGAAACGTTTGCCTGGCCGGTAAACGAGTGTGGATCGCTGCTCGCAGCGCCACGATGCCGGTTCGATCGTCTTCGGAACGCCAAGGTACAGAAAATACACTCGCGACGAGAGCGCGTCGACGTGCGGAACTCGAGTCGCTCGAGGGTCGGCCGGTCGGCGGGCAGTCACCGCTGGCTCATGTTCCCTTAACGATTCGACGCACTTGTGCGCCGTTCGGTAGCGAAAGGGGCTCGAAGTGTCGCGACAACGCACGAGAACCGTGTGATTAGTCTCCGTGCGACCGCGTAGGACGGGCGCGTAGCGTAGCGGGTCAGGTGAGGCGGTCGAGTAGCCGAACGTCTCGGGTTCGATTCTCCTCGGATTTTTTCTGTTTTGTTTTTTTTTTTTATTCTTTTTGCAACAACGACACCTATAAATGTTTCGAAGCTAATTTTATTACTTTCCATTTTTTATCGTTTAAAGACACGTGCATGTTTTTATATTCGTTAGAGAACATTGAAATAATTCGACTGCTGCCACGCGAATTCGTGACGACGACGCCGATCGCAGCGGAATAGATTTCGGAGCAAAGCTTCGAGGAACCGGCGGCCACACGGCCTGCCGACCGACCGAACGTCGAGCGATTCGAGTTCCGCACGTCGGCGGCCTCCCCTCGACGGATACAGATTCGTCTCCGCTCGAACACAACGAGTCGTCGAGATCGAGTTTAAACGACGATCGAGAATCGCTCGTCCGCGATTAATGCTTGTCGGCGTTTCGGCGACGGTATTCGTACGCAGTACGACGAACCACAGCCGTTAGTTCAGAGATACGATTTGTACGTTTCAAAAATTGTATTTCGAGTCGGAAAATACTTTTTTTTATAGCAACGGTATCGGTTTGTCGGCGATAAAGGTGCAGATTTTCGCGATAAAAGTTATTTAATCGCGAATGACGATTTTTAGGCAAAAACCAAAATGGGAAAAAAGCGCCGTTCTGTACAGAAATATCGTTTTGCAATCGGTAGAATGCGAATTTCCTTCAGCACTCTTCTGTTCCTTATGTTGAAATCGCGAATTCGAGCGGAAAAAATCACTTTTGAAAGTTCATGATTTTTCATCGAAATTTGCGTACCGTAGGTCGTGCGTTTTTTTTGGTCGAAAAATGAAAGTTGGAAATCGTGGACTTTTTCATCAAAAACTAATCATTTAGCGGGAATTGAATAAATCTAGGCTAAAAATTGTGTTTCTAATTCGAAAATATGTGATTTATGGACGAGACACGTTTTCGAAGAATTTCTTCTTCCCTCCCGGCGCACAAAAACCGTAAACAAATCGAAATTATGCGTTATTATCATCTGAAATATTTTTTTTAAAGAACAAATATATCTATTTATAAGTTGCTGACAATTCATAAAGCGGTACATTTATAAATCTGTGATTAAAAAAATTATTTATCCGCAAATGGCGATTTGTTAGCCGAAAACTGAAAATCGAAAAGAGCGCCGTTCCACAGCCGACTACCGCTCTCCGATCGTTGGAAAGATGATTTTTCTTAATAATATGATATTGTTTTCGATAAAATCGGGATTCCGAGCCAGTTCGAACGCTTTTGAAATATCATGATTTTCCATCGAAATTTGCATACTGTACGTCCTCTAGGACGACCGGTTATCTAGATATGCGGTTGTATTAGAAGCTAGAGTGCGTGAAGTATGTTAGAAAAATTCCTACGTCCTCTAGGACGACCGGGCATCTAGATATGCGGTTGTATTAGAAGCTAGAGTGCGTGAAGTATGTTAGAAAAATTCCTACGTCCTTTTGGACGACCGGGCATCTAGATATGCGGTTGTATTAGAAGCTAGAGTGCGTGAAGTATGTTAGAAAAATTCCTACGTCCTTTTGGACGACCGGGCATCTAGATATGCGGTTGTATTAGAAGCTAGAGTGCGTGAAGTTTGTTAGAAAAATTCCTACGTCCTTTTGGACGACCGGGCATCTAGATATGCGGTTGTATTAGAAGCTAGAGTGCGTGAAGTATGTTAGAAAAATTCCCACGTCCTTTTGGACGACCGGGCATCTAGATATGCGGTTGTATTAGAAGCTAGAGTGCGTGAAGTATGTTAGAAAAATTCCCACGTCCTTTTGGACGACCGGGCATCTAGATATGCGGTTGTATTAGAAGCTAGAGTGCGTGAAGTATGTTAGAAAAATTCCTACGTCCTTTTGGACGACCGGGCATCTAGATATGCGGTTGTATTAGAAGCTAGAGTGCGTGAAGTATGTTAGAAAAATTCCTACGTCCTCTAGGACGACCGGGCATCTAGATATGCGGTTGTATTAGAAGCTAGAGTGCGTGAAGTTTGTTAGAAAAATTCCTACGTCCTTTTGGACGACCGGGCATCTAGATATGCGGTTGTATTAGAAGCTAGAGTGCGTGAAGTATGTTAGAAAAATTCCTACGTCCTTTTGGACGACCGGGCATCTAGATATGCGGTTGTATTAGAAGCTAGAGTGCGTGAAGTATGTTAGAAAAATTCCTACGTCCTTTTGGACGACCGGGCATCTAGATATGCGGTTGTATTAGAAGCTAGAGTGCGTGAAGTTTGTTAGAAAAATTCCTACGTCCTTTTGGACGACCGGGCATCTAGATATGCGGTTGTATTAGAAGCTAGAGTGCGTGAAGTATGTTAGAAAAATTCCTACGTCCTTTTGGACGACCGGGCATCTAGATATGCGGTTGTATTAGAAGCTAGAGTGCGTGAAGTTTGTTAGAAAAATTCCTACGTCCTTTTGGACGACCGGGCATCTAGATATGCGGTTGTATTAGAAGCTAGAGTGCGTGAAGTATGTTAGAAAAATTCCTACGTCCTTTTGGACGACCGGGCATCTAGATATGCGGTTGTATTTGAAGCTAGAGTGCGTGAAGTTTGTTAGAAAAATTCCTACGTCCTCTAGGACGACCGGGCATCTAGATATGCGGTTGTATTAGAAGCTAGAGTGCGTGAAGTATGTTAGAAAAATTCCTACGTCCTCTAGGACGACCGGGCATCTAGATATGCGGTTGTATTAGAAGCTAGAGTGCGTGAAGTATGTTAGAAAAATTCCTACGTCCTTTTGGACGACCGGGCATCTAGATATGCGGTTGTATTAGAAGCTAGAGTGCGTGAAGTATGTTAGAAAAATTCCTACGTCCTCTAGGACGACCGGGCATCTAGATATGCGGTTGTATTAGAAGCTAGAGTGCGTGAAGTTTGTTAGAAAAATTCCTACGTCCTTTTGGACGACCGGGCATCTAGATATGCGGTTGTATTAGAAGCTAGAGTGCGTGAAGTATGTTAGAAAAATTCCTACGTCCTTTTGGACGACCGGGCATCTAGATATGCAGTTGTATTAGAAGCTAGAGTGCGTGAAGTTTGTTAGAAAAATTCCTACGTCCTTTTGGACGACCGGGCATCTAGATATGCGGTTGTATTAGAAGCTAGAGTGCGTGAAGTATGTTAGAAAAATTCCTACGTCCTCTAGGACGACCGGGCATCTAGATATGCGGTTGTATTAGAAGCTAGAGTGCGTGAAGTATGTTAGAAAAATTCCTACGTCCTTTTGGACGACCGGGCATCTAGATATGCGGTTGTATTAGAAGCTAGAGTGCGTGAAGTATGTTAGAAAAATTCCTACGTCCTCTAGGACGACCGGGCATCTAGATATGCGGTTGTATTAGAAGCTAGAGTGCGTGAAGTTTGTTAGAAAAATTCCTACGTCCTTTTGGACGACCGGGCATCTAGATATGCGGTTGTATTAGAAGCTAGAGTGCGTGAAGTATGTTAGAAAAATTCCTACGTCCTTTTGGACGACCGGGCATCTAGATATGCGGTTGTATTAGAAGCTAGAGTGCGTGAAGTTTGTTAGAAAAATTCCTACGTCCTTTTGGACGACCGGGCATCTAGATATGCGGTTGTATTAGAAGCTAGAGTGCGTGAAGTATGTTAGAAAAATTCCTACGTCCTCTAGGACGACCGGGCATCTAGATATGCGGTTGTATTAGAAGCTAGAGTGCGTGAAGTTTGTTAGAAAAATTCCTACGTCCTTTTGGACGACCGGGCATCTAGATATGCGGTTGTATTAGAAGCTAGAGTGCGTGAAGTATGTTAGAAAAATTCCTACGTCCTTTTGGACGACCGGGCATCTAGATATGCGGTTGTATTAGAAGCTAGAGTGCGTGAAGTATGTTAGAAAAATTCCTACGTCCTTTTGGACGACCGGGCATCTAGATATGCGGTTGTATTAGAAGCTAGAGTGCGTGAAGTTTGTTAGAAAAATTCCTACGTCCTTTTGGACGACCGGGCATCTAGATATGCGGTTGTATTAGAAGCTAGAGTGCGTGAAGTATGTTAGAAAAATTCCTACGTCCTTTTGGACGACCGGGCATCTAGATATGCGGTTGTATTAGAAGCTAGAGTGCGTGAAGTTTGTTAGAAAAATTCCTACGTCCTTTTGGACGACCGGGCATCTAGATATGCGGTTGTATTAGAAGCTAGAGTGCGTGAAGTATGTTAGAAAAATTCCTACGTCCTTTTGGACGACCGGGCATCTAGATATGCGGTTGTATTAGAAGCTAGAGTGCGTGAAGTATGTTAGAAAAATTCCTACGTCCTCTAGGACGACCGGGCATCTAGATATGCGGTTGTATTAGAAGCTAGAGTGCGTGAAGTTTGTTAGAAAAATTCCTACGTCCTTTTGGACGACCGGGCATCTAGATATGCGGTTGTATTAGAAGCTAGAGTGCGTGAAGTATGTTAGAAAAATTCCTACGTCCTTTTGGACGACCGGGCATCTAGATATGCGGTTGTATTAGAAGCTAGAGTGCGTGAAGTTTGTTAGAAAAATTCCTACGTCCTTTTGGACGACCGGGCATCTAGATATGCGGTTGTATTAGAAGCTAGAGTGCGTGAAGTATGTTAGAAAAATTCCTACGTCCTTTTGGACGACCGGGCATCTAGATATGCGGTTGTATTAGAAGCTAGAGTGCGTGAAGTATGTTAGAAAAATTCCTACGTCCTCTAGGACGACCGGGCATCTAGATATGCGGTTGTATTAGAAGCTAGAGTGCGTGAAGTATGTTAGAAAAATTCCTACGTCCTTTTGGACGACCGGGCATCTAGATATGCGGTTGTATTAGAAGCTAGAGTGCGTGAAGTTTGTTAGAAAAATTCCTACGTCCTCTAGGACGACCGGGCATCTAGATATGCGGTTGTATTAGAAGCTAGAGTGCGTGAAGTTTGTTAGAAAAATTCCTACGTCCTTTTGGACGACCGGGCATCTAGATATGCGGTTGTATTAGAAGCTAGAGTGCGTGAAGTATGTTAGAAAAATTCCTACGTCCTTTTGGACGACCGGGCATCTAGATATGCGGTTGTATTAGAAGCTAGAGTGCGTGAAGTATGTTAGAAAAATTCCTACGTCCTTTTGGACGACCGGGCATCTAGATATGCGGTTGTATTAGAAGCTAGAGTGCGTGAAGTTTGTTAGAAAAATTCCTACGTCCTCTAGGACGACCGGGCATCTAGATATGCGGTTGTATTAGAAGCTAGAGTGCGTGAAGTTTGTTAGAAAAATTCCTACGTCCTTTTGGACGACCGGGCATCTAGATATGCGGTTGTATTAGAAGCTAGAGTGCGTGAAGTATGTTAGAAAAATTCCTACGTCCTTTTGGACGACCGGGCATCTAGATATGCGGTTGTATTAGAAGCTAGAGTGCGTGAAGTATGTTAGAAAAATTCCTACGTCCTCTAGGACGACCGGGCATCTAGATATGCGGTTGTATTAGAAGCTAGAGTGCGTGAAGTTTGTTAGAAAAATTCCTACGTCCTTTTGGACGACCGGGCATCTAGATATGCGGTTGTATTAGAAGCTAGAGTGCGTGAAGTATGTTAGAAAAATTCCTACGTCCTTTTGGACGACCGGGCATCTAGATATGCGGTTGTATTAGAAGCTAGAGTGCGTGAAGTTTGTTAGAAAAATTCCTACGTCCTTTTGGACGACCGGGCATCTAGATATGCGGTTGTATTAGAAGCTAGAGTGCGTGAAGTTTGTTAGAAAAATTCCTACGTCCTTTTGGACGACCGGGCATCTAGATATGCGGTTGTATTAGAAGCTAGAGTGCGTGAAGTATGTTAGAAAAATTCCCACGTCCTTTTGGACGACCGGGCATCTAGATATGCGGTTGTATTAGAAGCTAGAGTGCGTGAAGTATGTTAGAAAAATTCCTACGTCCTCTAGGACGACCGGGCATCTAGATATGGGGTTGTATTAGAAGCTAGAGTGCGTGAAGTATGTTAGAAAAATTCCCACGTCCTTTTGGACGACCGGGCATCTAGATATGCGGTTGTATTAGAAGCTAGAGTGCGTGAAGTATGTTAGAAAAATTCCTACGTCCTCTAGGACGACCGGGCATCTAGATATGGGGTTGTATTAGAAGCTAGAGTGCGTGAAGTATGTTAGAAAAATTCCCACGTCCTTTTGGACGACCGGGCATCTAGATATGCGGTTGTATTAGAAGCTAGAGTGCGTGAAGTATGTTAGAAAAATTCCCACGTCCTTTTGGACGACCGGGCATCTAGATATGCGGTTGTATTAGAAGCTAGAGTGCGTGAAGTATGTTAGAAAAATTCCTACGTCCTCTAGGACGACCGGGCATCTAGATATGGGGTTGTATTAGAAGCTAGAGTGCGTGAAGTATGTTAGAAAAATTCCCACGTCCTTTTGGACGACCGGGCATCTAGATATGCGGTTGTATTAGAAGCTAGAGTGCGTGAAGTATGTTAGAAAAATTCCCACGTCCTTTTGGACGACCGGGCATCTAGATATGCGGTTGTATTAGAAGCTAGAGTGCGTGAAGTATGTTAGAAAAATTCCTACGTCCTCTAGGACGACCGGGCATCTAGATATGGGGTTGTATTTGAAGCTAGAGTGCCTGTAGTATGTTAGAAAAATTCCTACGTCCTTTTGGACGACCGGGCATCTAGATATGCGGCTGTATTAGAAGCTAGAGTGCGTGAAGTATGTTAGAAAAATTCCCACGTCCTTTTGGACGACCGGGCATCTAGATATGCGGCTGTATTAGAAGCTAGAGTGCGTGAAGTATGTTAGAAAAATTCCCACGTCCTTTTGGACGACCGGGCATCTAGATATGCGGTTGTATTAGAAGCTAGAGTGCGTGAAGTATGTTAGAAAAATTCCTACGTCCTTTTGGACGACCAGGCATCTAGATATGCGGTTGTATTAGAAGCTAGAGTGCGTGAAGTTTGTTAGAAAAATTCCTACGTCCTCTAGGACGACCGGGCATCTAGATATGCGGTTGTATTAGAAGCTAGAGTGCGTGAAGTATGTTAGAAAAATTCCTACGTCCTTTTGGACGACCGGGCATCTAGATATGCGGTTGTATTAGAAGCTAGAGTGCGTGAAGTATGTTAGAAAAATTCCTACGTCCTCTAGGACGACCGGGCATCTAGATATGCGGTTGTATTATAAGGTTTAAAGATCCATATCTCGACACACAGTCCTCCGTGCGGGCGTAATCGCGAATGACGATTTTTAGGCAAAAACCAAAATGGGAAAAAAGCGCCGTTCTGTAGAGAAATATGATTTTGCAATCAGTCGAAAGCGATTTTCTGTCGATACTCTGTTGTTCCTTATGATGAAATCGCGAATTAGAGCGGAAAAAATCACTTTTGAAAGTCCATGATTTTCCATCGAAATTTGCATACTGTAGGTCGTGCGTTTTTTTCGGTCGAAAAATGAAAGTTGGAAATCGTGGACTTTTTCATCAAAAACTAATCATTTAGCGGGAATTGAATAAATCTATGCTAAAAATTGTATTTCTAATTCGAAAATATGTGATTTATGGACGAGATACGTTTTCGAAGAATTTCTTCTTCCCTCCCGACGCACAAAAAGCGTAAACAAATCGAAACTATGCGTTGTTATCAACTGAAATATTTTTTTAAGGAACAAAAATATCCATTTATAAGTTGCTGACAATTCATAAAGCGGTACATTTATAAATCTGTGATTAAAAAAATACTAATCCGCAAATGGCGATTTGTTAGCCGAAAACTGAAAATCGAAAAGAGCGCCGTTCCACAGCCGACTACCGCTCTCCGATCGTTGGAAAGATGATTTTTCTTAATAATACGATATTGTTTTCGATAAAATCGGGATTCCGAGCCAGTTCGAACGCTTTTGAAATATCATGATTTTCCATCGAAATTTGCATACTGTAGGTCGTGCGTTTTTTTCGGTCGAAAAATGAAAGTCGGAAACGGTGGAATGTTTCGCCATAAATCGATAACTCGGATCGAATGTAATCGATTTCGGCTAAAACTAACACCCCCGATTCCGAAATACACATTTTACAGAAGAGGATCCTCTTCAGAGGGTTATGTCTCTCCTCTGAAAATATGCAAAGCTCGAAATGACCTGTAACACCCGTTCCTGTTACCTGAAATACATTTTCGTG
Organism: Acanthacorydalis orientalis; assembly: GCA_034766995.1. Classification (NCBI taxonomy): domain Eukaryota; kingdom Metazoa; phylum Arthropoda; class Insecta; order Megaloptera; family Corydalidae; genus Acanthacorydalis; species Acanthacorydalis orientalis. The sequence continues at coordinate 104,081 of CM068313.1, read as the reverse complement.
GCCGAGAACACATAATGTATGTACGTATGACGAATCAAGAGCAGTCGAGTCTCAAGTTTCGAAACTGAATCCGCCGTCGTTCGCATTCGGATTTCTGTTATCGTCGAGTTCCTCGACGAGTTCGACACCCGACCGCGCGGCCCGACGGACTCGACGCGACCGGGCGGACCGTGCGGCCGGGGAGGGTCGAGCGCGTACGCGCCCGCAGAGACGACGCGGCGTCACGTCGGTAGTGGCTCGGACACTGTGTGGCGTGCCGATCGTTTTCACGAACGCGAAATAATAACGCCGTCGGCGCTGTAATCCGACACCCGGACGGACGGGGCGCGCGCTCTCCGTCTCTCTCTCTCTCTCTGTCGCTCGCGCCGTCGCTCGTCGGCACGGACGTACTGACGCACGTACGCGCGACGGCGCGGCCGACCTCTCCGGCCCCGCTCCGCCGCGGCCGCCGCTCTCCGCGCGCCGACCGCGGCGCGACCGTCCGCGCGAGATCAGTCCTCATCGGGACGGCGCTGCGATACGGTCGCCGCTCGTGTACGTTGCGCGCACGTGTCAGTACGAGCGAGAGCGTTCGCCCGTTTCGAGCCCGTCGTGTGTTTTTTTTTTGTCGCCGCACGCGTGCACCGTCGTCGTCGTCGAGAACACGGAACACGTCCGGCCGACAGCGGGAACATGAGCTGTCCGATCGAGCGTGCGTCGTGAGTGTTTTTGTTTTTCTCCTCTTCGTCTCGCCGAAAGCGGCGCCGCGGTGATCCGCGCGTCGCGTTTTCGCCGCCGAGTGCCGGCTCCCGCTGCTGCACCACCGTCGCCCGGATCGTTTTCGTGACGACCGTCCGTGCACGAGTGTCGGACGATGCCCGCGTCCGACACGATCGACGCCGGGTCCGACCGACCCGCTCGCTCGCTCGCCGCGTGTCGCCCCGTTCGAACGGGCGACGGATTCCTCGTTCCGTAACGGCCGGCGGCGGTGCCGGACACGTGCGCCGGTTCCGGCCGGCCGTTCGCTTCTGCGTTCTCTCGTAGCTCGAGGTTCTTTTTTTTTACGTCGTCGTGCGGCGCTCGGTAAATTTGGTCGGTCGCTTTTCTGATCGCCGCGCGCGCGCACGCACGCACGCACATCGTCCGTCAGGCCGGTCGCAGAGCGTGTCGACGTTTTCCTGAAAAAAACACAAAAACAGAGAGAGAACCGCCTGCGGTGTCTCGGCTGCGAACGCGACCGAAGACACCGGGCGAAGCGTTCGGCCCCGTGCGTCACTCGGGCCGGACGGAGGAGCCGCCGCGCCGAGGCGCGAGCGCGCGCCTCGGCGCGGCGGCCGACGCCTCCGCATAACGTAAAACGTACACGCCGTGCGCTTCCGACAGTGACGCGAGCCAGGACGGCGAGCACCTCGGCGAGGAGGCCGGCATGCTGTACGGCGAGTACCTGATGCTCGACCGGGTGCTCAACGCGCAGAGGATGCTGTCGAAGGAGAACGACGCGATCGTGCACGACGAGCACCTGTTCATCGTCACGCACCAGAGTGAGTACGCCCGCACGGCGCACGCGCGCTCCGTCGCGACGTCGTCGTCGACGATACGAGGGAGCGCCGCGCGCGCGAGACGGCCCCGACACGGTTCGACGGGACCGGACGCCGTCGCGGACGGGAAAACGGCGCGCGCCTCGAGCCGGCGCAGACGAAACGGACGCGGCCCCGCGCGCGCCCGTCCCCCGGTGCCGAACCGGGACGATTCGATCTCGTCCGCACGCGCCGCGACGGCCTCCCTCGGCGACCGCCGTCCCCGTCCGTACGTCGCGAACGGATCCGTAACGCGCGCCGTGCGTCCGTCCGTCGCGGCGCGGCGCGAGCGCCGGACGCGCGCCGCGCCGCGCCGCGAACGCCGCATGACGCCGTCCGTCCGCCGTTTCGCGCCGTCGCAGCGTACGAGCTCTGGTTCAAGCAGATCATCTTCGAGCTCGACTACATCCGGGAAATCTTCCACGGCCACAAGCTCGAGGAGTCGCAGACGCTCGAGATACTGAAGCGGCTCAATCGGATCGTGCTGATACTCAAAGTAAGTGCGGCGGAGGAGAAGAGCGGTGAAATTTCGTAGTTCGGTGCATCCGGTTTCGAGATCGTCGACTCGAGACGTGCGACGGACGCCTCCGCGCCTCGGCGCCGTCGCGCGAACCGCCCGAAATTTCGGACAGCGGATCGAACCCGGTCCTCGGCCGGCGGCCGCGCGCCCGTCGGAAACGCTTCGAGACGAGTGCGCGCGCGTGGCTTCGCCTGTCGAACTCGACTTCATCGCACCGATCTGATTACGCAATCGGACACCCGACACGACCTAAACATAAATTCATTATCGGCTTACGAACGCCTCCGTGTCAAGGACCGACACGCATCGCGGGCGCGCGCCTCCGAAAGGCGAACGGAACGCGCGCACGCATGCCCCCCTCACCCCCTCTATATATATATATATATACACGCATAAACATACATATATATAAGTATATGTACATTAAAGATAATGAAATCGCAAATGAATGCGAACGAGTCTCTAATTAAATGCTTGTGAAATCGTCTCGACGCACGTACATGACGAAACACACACACACGCACACCACACGTGTGGGTACGAGAAGAGATATCCGATCGAGAGACATACACGATTATTATATATATATATATATTGATGATAGAGATAGACACGCGCATAAATTAATAAGAGAAAGACACGTCGGTCGGCCGAGGCCGAACCGTGAAGATGTTTACAAAAAGAAAACTTGGAGTTTATGTGCGCCGCGCGTGTGTCGCGTACATACGTACGTACGTATATATGTACACACGTACGCACACGCGCGCACACACACACGTATGCATGCATGTAGTGTGTTCGCGTGCATCGCCCGACGACCGGACACCGACCGATGCAAACTCGTTTACCTTTTGCCGAACGCACAAACAGAACGGCAGCGATTCAGACGTGGCGATCGAGTTTCGAGAATAAGAAGCGAAAACAACGATTATGCGACCGAGAGGGAGAGAGACCGACGTACGTACGTCCGTCCGTCCGTCTCGTTTCGATCCGTCCGCGACTCTTCGGGCCCGGCGCCGTCTCGCGGCCTGCCGGTGCCGGCTCCGCCGCCGATTCCGCCCGGCGTCGGCCGCCGCCCGCTCACGGACGGACCGGAAGGCCCTCTCTCGACCTGCCGACGCTCGTGTCCGACGGGACACGGCGAGAGAACGAAGCGCGCGTCGGATTCGAATCCGGACGCGTTTCGTCGATCACGATTCGGACGCGTGGGCGTCGTGGCGCCGGCCGCGGCCCGGCATCCGAAATTACGGCGGCGCGTCCGCCGTCGCCGGCGGTCGCGCCCGCGACTCCTCGACGGCGCCGTGACGTTCTTCGATCGCGTGCGGTGCCCGGGCGAAAAGTCGCCGTTCGCCCGCGGCGAACCGGCGCGCGTCGGCGTCGGCGTCGATCTTTTTCCAGGGATAAGTGGGAGGACCGAGGCGACGCCCGCGGCTCCGGTCGTCGTTACTTAAGACGGTAGAAGACGAAAGGCGCTGTGCGAGCGACAGAAACGGCGAGCAACGTGTCGGGCCGTCGGCACTGACCCGCCGTGTCTGAATCGAGACGGGGCAGAAACGCCGGCGCGCTCCTCTACGCGGAACGGTTCGATCCGTCGATCCGAGACGTCGACGTTCGCGCGCGCCGGACGGGCCGCTCTCTCGCTTGCGGGCGCACGATCGCACGTCGACTCGACTTTCGCGGCGCCGACCGCTTCTTTCCGGACTCGGTCGCTCGAAGCCAGCCGCCCGCCGACCCCGCGCTCCGACTTGCCGGGACGCGACTCGCCTTCCGGGACCGGTCTAAACGGCCGCGGCCGTCACGAGACGCCGCGTACCTAGCCGCGACTTCCGTCGTCCGACGCACACGGCAGTGCGGCGTTGATCGTGCTGCAAGAACTCGTCGCACGCGAAACTCTCTTCGATTTCGATTTATTTAAAAATATCGCATTCGTACGGGCGACCGGGCCGTCGGCCGTCCGACACGCGGAGCAGCGTTCACACGAAATAAGGGCGGATATTCCGAGCGTTGAGGCGCGCGCCACTTTCACCGCAAATAGACGTTCCCCTTATATAGGAAAGGCACCGTATTAATTTGTACACGTGATTTATGTGTGTGTGTAAATGTATGTATACATATACACATATTTACACACATACATATGTATGTACAATGTACATGTACGTACGTACATGTGACGACTCCTGTAATCCGCCGCGTCCGTGACATCGTTTCTCGCAAAGGTCAGCGTTCATTATCATCGATTTCATGTTTTTCAAAGTTGTGTGACTTTTCGACATGTTTTTGTACAAATTAAGACCTAGACGTAAATATCGCTCCGTCCTCGTTTATACATACATACACACACACACACACACACACACACACACGCTTAAATGGCGCCATACCGTCGTTTCGTATGTACGAGCGAGCGCTCGTTTGCTGCTGCGCTCGTCATCCCGCCGAACATGTTTCAATAAAACATATTTAAATTTTCCCCCGCGCACGTGAACAGCCTGCGCCAGTGACGCTGCCGTTTGTTTTACTCGTTCACTAGCTTCCAGCTTACGGTAAATAGACAGAGAGCGTGAGGGGAATATGCATATACACATGCATACGTGTATATATGTGTATATACATATATATATATATATATATATATATATATATATATATATACATATATGTATATTTGTATATATATACATATACATATATATATATATATATATATATATATATATATATATATATATGTATATATGTGCATATGTATATATGTATGTATTCCCTCGGTGTAAACCGATACTCGTCGTCAAGGCCCCCGGTGAAAACTAATCCGGCAATTTCATACCTTTGACTTGTACGGAAATAATTGTATCGACACTTCAAAGCCTGACTTGTGTGTGTGTGAGCGAATGAATTTATATATATACATATACACGCACGCACACACACACGTGTACACACGACAGACAGGCGGTGGTGTGTGCGCATCATGTTACATCATGTAGTGACATAAAGATTAATATTCGTGTCAACGAACCCGCCGCCCTCCGATCGCTGTCGTCGGATTAGTGGAATCCGGCGATTGATATCTCGTGCGCGCTGTCGCCCGCCGATGTCGAGGTGCGCGACGAACGGATCGCTTACGAGAGAGTGAGAGAGAGGGGACGAAAGGCGGAATTCAGCCGGCGGTTGTCTTTCCGCCTCCCGTCCTGCAGTCGGAATCCACCGACCGCTGTCGCCGTCGCACGCGACAGCCGCGGCGGGTTCCGTGCGACGGTCCACCCTACGCCGCACGCGCTCCGGCCGGCGTCCGGCCGGGACGCCGCCCCGGTCCGCGCGCTCGTTCACGCCCGCCATCCCGTCCGCGTGTTCGCAGCTGCTCGTCGACCAGGTGATGATCCTCGAGACGATGACGCCGCTCGACTTCATGGACTTCCGCGGCTACCTGTGCCCGGCGTCCGGCTTCCAGAGCCTCCAGTTCCGTCTGCTCGAGAACAAGCTCGGCGTCCGTCAGGAGCACCGCGTCAAGTACAACCAGCAGTACACGAAGGCGTTCGGCGCCGACGAGAGCGCGATCGGCGCGATCGAGCGCTCCGAGGCCGAGCCGCCGCTCGCGAGGCTCGTCGAGAAGTGGCTCGAGCGGACGCCCGGCCTCGAGCTCGACGGCTTCGACTTCTGGGGCAAGTACCAGGCCGCCGTCGAGACGCTGCTCGACGAGCAACGGAACGCCGCGATGGTACCGACAGGGGCGCGCCGGCCCGCCGCGCCGCGCGTCCCCACGCGTCCGACGTCTCTCTCTTGTGCCCGCAGACGGTCGCGTCCGACAGCGTCAAGAACTACCGGCTGCTCGACCTCGACAAGCGGCGCGAGGTGTACGACAGCGTCTTCGATCCGGCGGTGCACGACGCGCTCGTCGCGCGCGGCGAGAGGCGCTTCTCGCACAAGGCGCTGCAGGGCGCGATCATGATCACGTTCTACCGCGACGAGCCGCGCTTCTCGCAGCCGCACCAGATGCTCACGCTGCTCATGGACATCGACTCGCTGATCACGAAGTGGAGATGTGAGCGCGCCGCGTTCTTCCCGCGCCTCGCCCGCCGTCTCGCCGTCGCTCACGCGCCGCTTTCCGTTTCAGACAACCACATCATCATGGTCCAGAGGATGATCGGATCGTCGCAGCTCGGCACCGGCGGCTCGTCGGGATACCAGTATCTGCGCTCCACGCTGAGGTAGTGGCGGCGGCTCGAACGGAGGGGAACGTCGTCTTTTTTGTTTCGTTCTGTTTCTTTTTCTTGCGCGCCGTAGCGACCGGTACAAGGTGTTCATCGACCTGTTCAACCTGTCGACGTTCCTGATCCCGCGTTCGCTGATACCGCCGCTCACGCTGACGATGAAGAGCCGCCTGTGCCTGTCGTGGAACCTCGCCGAGACCGACGACGGGACGTGCACGGCGGCGAGCGCGACGGCGGAGGGCGCGACGGCGGAGGACGGCGAACGCGCCGCGAACAGCGACAGCGCGCGCCACGAGCTCGAGAGCTCGACAGAGAAGTCGATATGACGGCGACGGCGAACGTCGACGATGGCATTCCACACACACGCACGCAGATCACGTGTAACGTTAGCAGCTTACTCGTTGTTGAGTTTCGTTCATTTGTAAAAGCCATTCGGGATCTCTGTTATTAATGATGAGCAACGCACGTTGCAGTAAATAAAAACAATAAAAACGATTCGAAGACGAACTGTTCCGATTGTTATTCGCCGAACGGCGGAGCGCACGTGCACGCGTTTGCGCCTCCCGCGCCGGTTCCCGTTTCGTTTCCAGATCGACGGATCGGAGCTGGCGGCGCCCGGTCGAACGACGAGCGAGCGAACGGACGATCGGCAGGTCGCGCGTGATTCGACGACGGTCGCCGCCGCGCGCGCGGCGCTCGTACGCCGGGCGTTCGTTTCGAATTTTTGACCGACCGCCACGTCGCCGGAACGGAAAGCGCGTCTCGGCGGCGTACACGCGGACGGACCCGTCGGCCGCTCGACGCGCCGCCCGGGGAGACGACGATGCCTGTGCGTCCGCCTCTCGTCCCCGACGCTGCAAATCGTGCGATAATCGCGATGCGAAAGCCGAACCACACCGGTCGATCGGAAACGCGCGCTATCGAATCCTATCGGACCGACGACGTCATCGACCTCCGCACGGACGTGTCGTCGGGTTTTTTTTCGTTATCGTTTTTTTTTTTTTCCCCCCCCAGTGCGGACGAACGGCGTAAAAACACACAGAAATCAATAACACCCGACGATCGCGATGCCAGCGTTCCGGCCTGATACTTTGTAGTTTTCGGAGACCGATTCGTACGAAACGATGAGGGTAATTCAAGAGGAAAGGAAGTTTGTTATTAGAAAGAAAACAATTTCAGGTCCGATCGGAGATATCTACGAATGCTGTGCTTTTTTCCGCGGACTGTCGTTTCGAAATCGCAGCGAGCTTCGGATAGAAAACAATGAGGTTTTTTTTTTAACGAGCGTCTACGCATCTCTGTAGACGTGCGGTCGATCCGTCGCTCCTGGGGATTGAATCCGTTTAAGACTAGGCTTCGACGTGCGTTATCTAATGTCATATGGTTCCGTCGTTAATATGTCATTATCTTGACCTCGCTACCTACGAAAATTAAGGAAAGGGAACATGTTAAGAATGTTTTAAATGAAATCTTACAAGGTTCATGCTTTTTCTCACTTTCTCTCCACCTCGTTATATACATATACATACATATGTGTATATATATGTATATGTATATGTATATATATATATATATATATATATATATGTATATATATATATATATATATTTATATATATATATATATATATATATATATATATATATACATATATATATATATATATATATATATATATATATATATATATATAAATATATATACATATATATATATATATACATATATGTATGTGCGTACATATATATACACATGTGTACACGCGTACGTATAATGTTTAATGTCGACGACGACGACACGTTCAGACGCACTTGCGGCCGACCAATAGCGCTACGAGTACGTCTTGACGCACGACGTTTCGATTCTGCGATATTGGCAACACTGCCCGGTTGACATTTGACGTTCGTTGTTTTCGCTAGACGTGTCGTCGAGCGTCGTCGTTGTACCCGGTCGACGATAACGCCGTCCCGTGCCTGCAGCGATGGGCAACGCGGACACGAAGCTCAACTATCGGAAAGCTGTCGTGCAGCTTACGTCGAAGACGCAGGTAAACGCGCGCGGCCGGCCGACGCTCGCGCTCCGTCCCGTAACGTATGTTGAACGTGATTCGCGTCGTTCCGTAGCCCATAGATCCGAGCGACGACGGGTTCTGGGAACAGTTCTGGTCCGAGAATGTTACGAACGTGCAGGACGTGTTCACGCTCGTCCCGGCGCGGGAGATCCGCGCGCTGAGGGAGGAGGCGCCGTCGAATCTCGCGACGTTGTGCTACAAAGCGGTCGAGAAGCTCGTGAAGGCGGTCGACAACAGCTGCAGGACCCAGCACGAACAACAGACAGGTACGGCCGTCGCGCGCGCGCTCGCCCGCCCGAGATGAAACGCCCGCGTCGTCGTCTTCCAGTTCTGAACTGCGTCAGGCTGCTGACGAGGCTCCTGCCGTACGTCTTCGAGGACGCCGAGTGGCGCGGGTTCTTCTGGTCGTCGCTGCCGTCGCGGTCCGAGGACGAGGAGGACGAGTCCGTGCCGTTGGCGCAGTCGCTCGTCGGCGCGATCTGCGTGAGTCGGATCGGTGTCGGCGACGTCGTTCGCGTATGACGGTTGTTCTGTCCGCAGGATCTGCTGTTCTGTCCGGACTTCACGGTCGCGGGGACGAGGAAATCCGGTCCGGTAAGTCTCGTCGGGTAGGAAGCTCGCGCGCCGGACGTACGGAACGCGGCCGATCCGTACGGTCGACGGGACCGGACGGACCGGCGGCTTTCCGTACTCTGCCGTTTCGATCCGTGCGTCCGTCCGCGCCGATACGGCCGCGCGCGGACGTGACCGTAAGAACTACGCGAAACGATCCGAGAGGTTTTCTATCGTTTTCGCGTACGTTCGCCGATCCGGTCGACGATTCCGTCGCGTTCTCGTGTCCGCTCGGAGACGACACGGTCGTTCGTCGTCGCGTCGAGCGATCGATTCCTTTACTCGAAACGTCGGCTTCGAGCGACGTACGAGCCGATCGTACGGATTTATCGAAACGCGGTCGCGCGTACGGTCGTCCGAAGTTCCGATGTCGCGTTCGAGATCGGTAGATTTCTCGCGGTACGGAAGATCGTCGGAGATCGTGCGGATACGATCTGTGACGATCGACCTTAACTCTTCGGAATCCGGTTTTATTTCGTATACGTTCTCGTCGATACGTTTGTTTTTGTTTCTGTCGTGTTCTTCCGAACGTCTGTCGGATCCGAAACGGTTCGAAAATTCGTTACGCTCGAGCGTTTACGTATCCGTACGTGTACGCGTGTACGAAGCGCGCGTGCGCGTACACACGACGGCTACTCGACAGGACAAGGCCGAAGAGTTGAACGCGATCGACAGCTGCGAGTACATCTGGGAAGCCGGCGTCGGCTTCGCCCACTCGCCGCCCCGCCATCCGATCCTCGAGTCGAACAGGACCGAGCTGTTGAAGCTGCTGCTGACTTGCTTCAGCGAGACGATGTACCGGCCGCCGGCCGACGTCAGCGTCTCGCCGAACCGTTGGATAGCGTGAGTTCTCTCGGACGGCGTCCCGGATCGGCGCGATCCGCGAGACGTCCGCGCCGACCGGCCGCGTCTTGTCCGCAGGTACTTCACGAGCGCCGAGAACCGTCACGCGCTGCCGACGTTCACGTCGCTGCTGAACGCGGTCTGCGCGTACGACCCGGTCGGCCTCGGCGTGCCGTACAACCATCTGCTGTTCGCCGACTCGCTCGAGCCTCTCGTCGAGACCGCGCTGCAGATCCTGATCGTGACGCTCGACCACGACACGAGCGCGACGACGCCCGACGGCGACGAGGTAAGGCCGCGCCGGTCGGTACGCGTCGACTCTGACGTCCGGCTTCCGCAGAGCGCGACGCCGGACAACCTGTTCATCAACTACCTGTCGAGGATCCACCGCGACGAGGACTTCCACTTCGTGCTGCGCGGCGTCACGCGGCTGCTGAACAACCCGCTCGTGCAGACGTACCTGCCGAACTCGACGAAGAAGGTCTACTTCCATCAGGAGCTGCTCGTGTTCTTCTGGAAGATGTGCGACTACAACAAGGTACGTCGGTCGGCGGCGGACCGGACGTCCGGCTCGCTGACCGACCGTCGATCGGTTCCGTAGAAGTTCCTGTACTACGTGTTGAAGAGCAGCGACGTGCTCGAGGTGCTCGTTCCGATCCTGTACCACCTGAACGACTCGCGCGCGGACCAGTGTAGGTTTACGGTCTCGTCGCGATCGCGTCGGTTCGTAACGCGTCCGTTTGCGTTCCGTAGCGAGGGTCGGCCTCATGCACATCGGGGTGTTCATTCTGCTCCTGCTGTCCGGCGAGCGCAACTTCGGCGTCCGTCTGAACAAGCCGTACACGGCGACCGTGCCGATGGACATCCCGGTGTTCACGGGCACGCACGCCGACCTGTTGGTGACGGTGTTCCATAAGATCGTCACGACCGGACACCAGCGGCTCCAGCCGCTCTTCGACTGCCTGCTGACGATCCTCGTGAACGGTGAGCGGAGAGACGGCGCGCGCGCGCTCCGTCTCGTCCGGTCGCGCACGGCGCCGATCGTTCGGTCCCGGTTTCTAGTGTCGCCGTACCTGAAGACGCTGTCGATGGTCGCGAGTACGAAGCTGCTGCATCTGCTCGAGGCGTTCAGCACGCCGTGGTTCCTGTTCTCGTCGCCGACGAACCACCATCTGGTGTTCTTCCTGCTCGAGATATTCAACAACATCATACAGTACCAGTTCGACGGTAAGCGTAGTGCGGCGCGGGCGCGCCGTCGGGCGACGGGGGCGCCGATCCGACCGGCACGCCGATCCGACCGTCGTCGTTTTCGCAGGCAACTCGAATCTCGTCTACACGATCATTCGCAAGAGACAGGTCTTCCACTCGCTCGCGAATCTGCCGTCCGACTACGGGTCGATATCGCGCTCGTTGAGCAAGAGGGGACGCGGTGCGAGGGCGCCGTCCGTGTCGACGCGGGACGTCGATCGCGACGAGCGCGCCTCTAGCCCGGAGCTCGCGATGGAAGGCTCGCGCCCGGCGCTGCCGGCCCAGCCCGGCACGCTGAAAGCGTCGCTTCCCGACACGCCCGGAATCGGTCAGATGACCGAGAAGGAGAGCGCGAACGTCGCGTTCCAGCAGCTGTCGTCGCTCGGGCTCGGGACCGCCGACGACGGTACGGAGCGGCCGATAGGCGACGGCGGTCCCGCCGAGACGTCGAACGCGATCGCGATCGCGGTGAGTCGTCGGGCGAGCCGCGTGCTCGTCGGATCCGTACACGAGCGCGCTCTCGTTTTACAGCCGCAGCGGATACCGGATTCGCCGACACCGTCGATCGAGTCGAACTCGTCGTGCAGGGACGACCTCGGAAAGGACGACGCCGCGAAACGTTCCGCGAGCACGGTGAGTAGCGGTCGCGTACGTCGCCGGACCGTCGGCCGCTCATCGTATCGTATGTTCTCCGACAGCGGGGAAGCGTCCGGACCGTGACGATCGACAAGACCGGCGCCGGCGGCCAGTGGGTCCCGTCGGCCGAATGGGTGCACTCGTGGAAGAGCAAGTTGCCGCTGCAGACGATAATGCGTCTGCTGCAGGTGCTCGTGCCGCAGGTCGAGAAGATCTGTATAGACAAGTGAGTACGTTCTTCGGCGGAGTCGCGCCGCCTCTTCGCGATTCTGAACGTCTCTTCGACGCAGGGGCCTGACGGACGAGTCCGAGATACTGAAGTTCCTGCAGCACGGCACGCTCGTCGGTCTGCTGCCGGTGCCGCACCCGATCCTGATCAGGAAGTACCAGGCGAACGCCGGGACGACGACCTGGTTCCGGACGTACATGTGGGGCGTGATATACCTGAGGTACGCGCGTTATTTCTAGGAGGCGAGGCTCTCGCGTGCGTCTATAATTCCCGTCCGTCCTCTTTCGACAGGAACGTCGATCCGCCGATCTGGTACGACACGGACGTGAAGTTATTCGAAATACAGCGGGTCTGAACTCGTGCGCTGCGGACGGACGCGCGCGCGCTCGTCCGGTGCGTACGAACACGCGTACGCACGTGCTCGCCGACACGCGTCCGTACGCGCACGTACGGAGACGCGGACGACCGTTTACCGACGAACGTTCGGTCGTCTCGCGAACGGAACGGTTAGGTCTTTTCGTTTCGCTCGGTCGTCGATCGAACTCGAACGGCGTCGTCGGTCGTTACGTCCGTAAACGTTCACGGTTTCGTGCGATCTCGTTTTCTTTCTCTCGACCGGCTTTCTCGAGCTCGCGTGTCTACATCGACTTATTCGAAAACGGAGGGAAGAGCTCCTGCGTTCCGGACACGGTCCGAAAGAAAACCCGGCCGCGGCTCGAGACGAAAGGCGAAGCGTCGACGTCCCGCCGGGCGCTCGTGTCGACCCGCACGGCGATCCGCGCTCGGTCTCGTCGACGGAAACGGATCGACGTCCGGCGTCGATCGACCGGAGCGGAGAGTACCGGACCCGTACCGTTTTACGTTCGATCGTACGGTCGAAGGCCGGCGCACGTCGGGACGGATCGCGTCGTCGCGGTTCGGTCGAAAATCCGCCCGCCGACCGATCCGACGCGCTGCGGTTCGACCCGGCCCGCTCGTAGTCGGCGACGACGCACGAAACGTACGAAAGCGATCCGTCCCGGCGCGGTAGCCTTCGAGGAACGATCGGCGACGATGTGTCAGCAGATTCTCCTGCATCACGGATAATCGATCTCTACGTAACGATCTCGGTGGTTTTTTTTTTGCGTCTCACGTCCCGTCGTCTATCGTCGCGCTAGTATTTATTATTTATTTGAACTTGACACGCTTTGTACACGTTTTTGTTTCTATATATATGTGTGTATATGTGTATATATGTATATATATGTATATGTATATATATATAGAATATATATATATATATAGAATATATATATATATATATAGAATATATATATATATAGAATATATATATATATAGAATATATATATATATAGAATATATATATATATAGAATATATATATATATATATAGAATATATATATATATATAGAATATTTATATATATATATATAGAATATATATATATATATATATATATATATATATATATATATATATATATATATATATATATATAGAATATATTTATATAGAATATATATATATATAGAATATATATATATATAGAATATATATATATATATATATATAGAATATATATATATATAGAATATATATATATATATATATATAGAATATATATATATATATATATAGAATATATATATATATATAGAATATATATATATATATAGAATATATATATATATATAGAATATATATATATATATATATATATATATATATATATATATAGAATATATATATATAGAATATATATATATATATAGAATATATATATATATATATATAGAATATATATATATATAGAATATATATATATATAGAATATATATATATATAGAATATATATATATATAGAAAATATATAGTTATAGAAAATAAATATATATATATAGAATATATATATATATAGAATATATATATTTATAGAATATATATATATATATAGAATATATATATATATAGAATATATATATATATATGTATATATACACGTGCAGATACGTATGTTTTTTATACGTACACATCCGTATTCAGTAGAAAAGTATCGATTCTATCGGTGCAACGGCGACAAGACCGTAGAATAGTTTTTTAATTGTAAAAAGTAAGTTTATTTTTTATCGTTCCGCTGACAGAACGCTTCTTTTATTACGACATCGGCTCTCGATGTATTTGTACGGTCGGATGCGTGCGTGTGCGTATAGTTCGTGTAATGAATATTCCACACTGATTGTTGTGAACGTGCGATGAACTATATGTAAAACTACAAAATATATATATATATACATAAGATTTTATTATAAGATTTTATTAAAACAGTTATATAAAATGTATATGCTTTTTGTCATCGTATTAAATAAAGAACACGACTCTTTATAAATAAACGAACACGACGTCGTTCCTAGACACCCTCGCTCCCGCGCGTCTCGACGGCGAACTCGGCCCGAAACGACGACGCTCCGGTTCGTTTTTCTCGGACGGTCCTCGCGTCCGTCGCGGACGTGCGTGCCGAGCGACGCGTCGCGCGAGCGACCGAGGCGCCCGGCCCTCGCCGGCGCTACGCGGGCCGGACGCCGCGCCGGTCGACGACGAACTCGACGGACCGTACCGGCCCGGACGGGTTCTTGATCGTTTTCGCGACGAACACGCGCCCGGCGCCGCCGACCCGCGACAACAGTATCCTCGAGTTGACCCTGTGCGCGTACGCGTCGCCGAGACAAGGCACGAGGTAGTCGTCCGGTTCGATCTCGTCTAGCCCGTAGCGGCGCGTCATCCCGTTCGTCACGACGATCGCGACGTCGAACTCGTCGGCGAGCCGCTGCAGCGTCGCGAGCAGCGAGTACAGCCGCTCGACGCGGTCGACCCGGTCGCCGCGCGCGGCGAACGGCGCGCCGATCGAGTCGATCGCGATCAGACGGACGTTCCGCACGTCGGTCAGGAAGCGGCCGAGCCGCGCGACCGTCTCGGACAGGCGGTCGCACGTCCGGGCCGACGCGTAGTAGACGCCGCCCATTATCCGGTCGGCGGTGAAGTCGGACACGAGCTCGGCGGCGCCGTCGCGCGCCTCGACGAACTCGCGGACGAGGCCGACGCAGTGCTCGGACATCTCGCGGAGACGTTTCGTCGTGAAGCCGTCGGTCGTCGCGACGTACAACGCGCGGCCTCCGACGCCTCCGGCGCCCTTCGGGACGCGCACGTTCACGCACAGCTGGAGGCACATCTGCGTCTTCCCGGCGCCCGGCAGGCCGCAGAACTCGACGCACCGCCTCGTGCGCACGACGCCTCCGACGAGCGCGTCGAGGTCGCGGCAGAGCGTCGGGACGTGACCGGACGCGGTCTCGTCGTAGAGCGCGCCGAGCGCCGTCCGGAACGGTTTCGGCCGCAGCAGCCGGGCGAGGTCGACGCCGTGGCGGAGCAGGATCTCGTCGTCGGGACGCAGGTCTTCGACGTAGACGTGACCGGCGGCGGCGAGCTCGGCCGCGACCTCGACGTCGAGCTTCAGCGTCGACACGTAGCGGCGCATCGCCGGCGTAGGTCGCGCGGACCGCGTATCGTTCCGGCTCGGCACGGCGATCGACGGAGATCTCTGAAAACACAGCGGCGGTCGCGCGGGCGTCCGTGAAGAATCGGAGAGAGCGACCGAAACCGACGCCTCGACCGGCGGCCGTCGGTTTTCGCGCGCGTCTTTCGAATCGCTCTCTTCGATTCGTATCTCGACGACGCGGACGGGCCGGCCGCTCGAAGCGACGTAGGAGAACGCGAGCTTGCCGTTCGGTTTCGCGGACTCGATCGACACGAACGCCTCCGATCGGTCGGACGAAAATCGCATCCTCGGCGACACGACGTCTGAAATTTCGCCGGTCCGATATCGTCCGTCGTCGCCGTTCGGACGCTTCGTCGAAATCGATTTCGGATATCGACGTTTCGTCTGCCGAGAATCCGCGCTCCGACGATCCTCGTCGTCGCGCTAATAACGATCGCGGGACCGGTCGCCCGGCGATAAGTCTCCGAACATATTCGCATCGATTCGAAAACGTTTAATCTTAACACGATTCCGTAATGATTTTAAAGTATCGAATTTCGTATTTTATGTCGAATCGATTACTTTAGAATCATTATCGAACGTGTTCGAGTTGAACATTTCCGAATCGGAACGTACACTAGCGCTAATATTCAAATTTGAAGTATTCAAACCTCCCGCACAAATATCGCGCGGACAGTGCCATCTAATTAAGTCGGCAAAATTAACGTTTCCATGCCGTAGATTTTTAACCGGTACCCTGTCATCTGGAGATGCTTTACCTGCGCGCGCACGTAAATGCGCACGGCACCGCGTCCGTAACGATCGTACGAAACACTTTTTATCGGTTGACTTCGAACGACAAAGCACGGCTGACCGATCGAATAGTAATTAGTGATTATCTTTAAATTAAAAAAACATCAGACTATTCGACATCGGTGACGTTTAATAGTTTTTAGCTAATCGCCGGGTACTTACGGTGTCTCGAGCGCTTTTTTCCTAAGAACAGACTTTATGTCGTGATCGAACGTCGACCGCCTGTCAAGCGTGCCGCCGCCCGTGCGCAACGACAACGAACACTGTGAACAACGAGACCGAAGACCGTCTCCGCACCGACCGTGCCGTGCGGCCTCTTTCGCCGTGGCCGCGTGCACATCCGAGAAACGCACCGACTCCGTTAGAAATCTGTACGGTCGTGTCGCCGATCGGCCGACCGTCTGACCGTGAGGTTAAGGACGAATCGTGCGACCGCGGCGGCGGCCGGTTCGCGATTTCGCGGCTCCGAGCGACCCGGCCGTCCGGGGGGGTCGTGCGCGTAGCGCGAGCGCACGCGAACGAGCCGCCGCTACCCGCCGCCGAACGTCTCCCGCCGGACCCGCGCCGGGCGACCCGAACGCGCACGGTCGAACGCGTTCTGACGTCATCGTTCGTCCTCTGACGATCTCGAGCGATGCGCGCGAACACGAACGGCGGCCGCCGACCGACGACAGTCCGTCAGATTCGGCGCGACCGGGCGCGTGCAGCTCGTGGCCGGGGACCGACGCCTCTCGACGCGCAAAATGGACAAGGAGAAGCTCATCGCGTGCGTGTACGACAGGCCGTGTCTGTGGGACACGAAGTTCAAGGGGTACCACATCAGAGAGAACGCGAACGCGTACTGGAGGGAGGTCGCCGCCGAGCTGAACGAGTCGAGTGAGTGGCGGCGGCCGCGTCTTCGCGTGCGGCCGCGGTCGGATGCGGCGCGGGCGGCGCCCGTGACGTCGTCGCCGTCGTCGGTCGCGGCGGCCGGCGACGTTCGCTTCCCGGCCGTCGCAGAGCGTCGTTCGTTCGTCTGCTCGCGACCGGCGACGGCGGCGCGCGTCGGACCCGCCCGCCCGTCCCGTGAGCGCTCGCGCACGCGCGCACGGGCACGGCGCGCCGTGACACGCACCGTTTCGGCTTCCAGGCGACGTCGTGAAAGCGAAATGGCGTAATTTGCGGGACACGTTCCGTCGGGAGCTCCAGAAGGAGACGAACGCGAGGCCGGGCGAAGGTTCGGGCGCGGGTTCGAAGTGGGCGTATTACGCGAACATGCTGTTCCTGCGCGATCGGCTCTCGGCGCGCGGCCGGCCGCAGCAGAGGCGGCAGCGGCCGCAGGAGCACGCGCGGCGCCCGCTCGCGCACGCCGCGGAGGCGTTCGCGACGATCAAGATCGAGCGCGACGAGTACGTGGAGGACGCCGTCGGCGTCGAGGCGGCGATAGCGGACGCGAACGGCGCCGAGTCGCCGCCGCCGCCGCCGCCGCCGACGACGACGAGGGCGTCGACGCGCGGCTCTCGAACGGTCGCGGACGTGCTGAAGATCAGGAAGCGGAGGGCGAGGCGCGCGCAGAGGTCGAAAGTCGCGAAGCCGTTCGAGAAGATCGTCCCGTGCGGCGGCGGAGGCGGCGGCGGCGTCGAGACCGACGCCGACTACCACTTCCTCATGAGCCTCCTCCCGTACCTGCGCGCCGTCCCCGACTCGACGAAGCTGCACGTGCGGTCGAAGCTGCAGCAGGTGTTCGTCGACATGTGAGCGCCGGTCGCCGGTCGATGTCGTGCCGGCGCGCCTCCGATCGGCCCGCACGTCCGTCGGCCGGCCGGCCGGCACGTCGAGCGACGACGACGACGACGAGGAGGAGGAGGAGCGGCCGCCGCTTTCAGGTATTGCGTTTGATTACTTTTCGAACTGGCGACGGCGATCGATGCGATTCTTTGTCGTCTACGCGTTCGCGTTCGATCGTCTGTCTGGCGTTAACCACGCCGTCCCCCTCCCTCACCTCCCGCACGAACGGTGCGTCCCCGTCCGATCGAGCGATCGCGCCCCGTCCCGCGCTGTACGATCGGCGCCCGTGTCGCGCGCCGTCGCCGTTCGTTTATACGTAGAAAAGTAAAGTCGGGACAGAAACGGGACGTTCGTTCGTTTCTACCCTGTACGGATCGAAGCGGGCGACGACGGCGCGTCGAACGCACGTGCTCGCGCACGTGTCGTACGTTTTCGTCCGATCTCGGTCGGTATCGCAGCGTTCTGTCCGACGTTTTAGAAAATTCGACACGCGGGCGTCGGCCGCCGTGCGGCGACTCCGACGCTACGGACTCCTGAGTCTAAACCGGACGGTGGAGCGTGTGTGAGAGAGAGTGAGGGGGAGGGGGAGACGCTTCGTTCGTTTCGAATAATTCCGCCGGCTGCGTTTCGCGCCTTCAGTCGCTCGTCGATAGAGAGAGCTCGTCGAAGCGTTTTCTTCACTGCAACGAAATCGCCCGATTCGTCGCCGTCGGCCGCGTCACCCGCGTTCGGCGACCGTTCGCGTTCGAAGCGACCGGCCGCAAACTTCCGTCCGTTCGAGTCTCTGCAGCGGTCGCGTAGTCGACCGCACGTCGTGCCGCGCGCCGGCGTTCGATCGTCGTCGAACGCGCGCTCGATCGGTGCGGATCGTTCGAACAACACCGCGTCAGACCGCACCGTCGGACGGTCCGACGGTGCGGAGAGCCAGAAGGATGCGCGACGGTCGTCGAGCGCGTGTCCCCGAAGATCGCGGTCGGTGCGCGGGACGCGACAACGTCGCCCGCGTCACCGGATTCGCGACCGGATCCGCGCCACTCGTCCGGACCGCAAACAGCGTGCGGCGCCCGCAGCGGAACACGTCGCGTCCCGAACGCAGCCTCGCCCGTTTCCCTTCTTCGCCCCGAATTCCGCGAACGTGTGCACGGCACGATCCGAAAGTAAATTCGAGCCGACGGGGCTTTCCGTGCTCCTCGAATCCGGCGTTTGTTGTCCGTTCGGACGAACGGGCGATTCGTCTCGACCGTAGTCGAGATCAGTGTCTCGAGTCACTGACGGCGTTCGTTTCGAAAGGCTCGCGTCGGATTATGGAGTGTGTGTGTGTGTGTGTATACTGTTAGCGCTAAACGGACAACAATTCATTTCGAAACTATATATCACAAACGACGACGGCGATGGACGACGCATCCGTGCGTTGTCCATCCCAAGACTCTGAGACACGGGTTCATCAGGGTCCGCGTCCGCGCGCACCACGTCCGTCGCTCGGCTCCGATTTATCTCAAAACCGTCGTCATGTTTATTATAAACAACAACGGTGCGTTTCCACGGCAACGCGCCGACAATGAGAATCTGGACGATACACGCATACGTGTATATGTATATATATATATATATATATATATATATATATATATATACATATATATATATAAATATATATACATATTTATATATATATATATATATATATATATATTATGTATATACATACTAATATATACATATATACACACACATATGTACACACATTCATATATATGATACGGACGTTCGATTATTGCCGTCGCGCAGCGTCTACACTACTTTTATCGTGCACTCGCATCGACGTACTTTTATGATGCGCTCCCGTCCGTGAGCGGATTAGCCACTCGAAAGTTTATTATTGCCTCTGTGGTGCGGCTAAGGAGCTTAGCGGGCGGGTTCGCGACGGCGGGCGCCGCGGGGTCGAGGCGAGCGGGCGGGCGGTCGGTCGGCCGCCGCCTCGCGCGTATTTATTGTTCGAGGCGGCGGCTCGTTCATAAATCATGTCGTTGCGACGACGAAAAAAGAGACACCGACGCTGATGTTCGCTCGTTACGTCGTTACGGGCGGTGACGAGCGGTGGCGGCGCCGACGACGACAGAAAGCTCGATCCCGCTCTCTGCCGCAATCGGATCGATCGCCGCGACGCGGAGCCGGACGTCCGGCGGTGCGCGTTCCGCGTCGGACCGGACGGACGCGTCGGACGGGCGCCGGCACGCGGTCGTCCGTTCCGGCGACGAATTCGCGTCGTCGTCGTCGTCGTCGTCGACGCTCCCGAGCCCGACGCGCGCTCGCCAATCGATGCCGTCGACGCGCGACGCGCCTTCTTCAGCGTCGCGACACCTGTTGATCCGCCACTGGCGTAGAACGGACCGGGCGCAACTGTTGCGCGCGTGTGCGTGTGCGAGAAGGACCGTATGCGCGCGTATGTGTGCGTGCGGCGGAAAAAAAGTTGCGATCTATAAAAGAGACATGTCTTAAATAATAATGGACCGTTCGCTTCCTCCGCGACCCGTTCTACACGCCGTATGCGACGGCTCGAATCGCCGCCCGTGTTCGCACACGCGCGCGCACGCATACATTTACATACATACGTATACATACATACATATATATATGTATGTATGTGTGCGCGTGTACGGTATAACACTACGTGACACACGCACGCCCCGATTGATCGGCGGACGCGCAGAGAAAGAATCAAAGGTAGCGACGATGGAAAAAACGGCCGTCTTTATGGGAGATGTCTCTTTCGTCGTTTCGATTCCGACATAAGGGGAGAACGGGCGAGTCTGGCGCTGAAAATCGACGGCGACGTCGGGCGTTCGTCTCGAATCGATGCTCGATGTCGAACTCGTCGGTCTTTGCCGCCGGATCCGGGCGCCCGGCGGTGTCGACGTCGTCCGCCGTCGATCGTCGCGACGGTACGTCCGAGCGCGCGTTCCGCTCGGCCGGAAGGCGTCGCCGGACGCCGTCGTGTCCCGTTCGTCGGTCGGTTCGAGCGACTGTACCCGGACGAGCGGCGGAACCGTCCGCCCGTGCGAGGAGCGCGCACGACGACGGAGCGACGCGCGTTCATCGGCGGCGCGCTTCGTTCGACGCCCGTCGACGGAAAGTCGAAGTCCTACGACACGATCGGAAAATCGCCACCCTCGGCGTCCGCGCTCCCTCCCTACCCCCACCGCCTCCCGGACGGTCGGCGTGCGTCGGTGGTCGTGGGTGCCCGCTCCGGTCCACGCTTTAATGTTTCCACGAACCGTACACGTGTGTGTGTGTGTGCGTACACACATGTGTGTGTGTATACATACATATATATATATATATATCTATATATATACGAGGTGTGGTCAAAAAGTAACGAGAATTATTTTTTTTCTCAAAAACTATTCATTTATTCTTTAATTTCGAATTTGTCGCCTTCAAAGTAATCCCCCCCCCCTGACATGATACATTTTTGCCGACGCTTTTTCCAGTCTTCAAAGCACTTTTCAGACTCACTTTTTAATATAGCTCTTATCTCCTTCAGCGATTCCTCTTTTATCTCATCAATGGTATCAAAACGTCGACCTTTCAATATTTTTTTCAACCTTGGGAACAAAAAAAAGTCACAGGGTGCGATGTCCGGTGAATATGGTGCCTGAGGTATCACAACAGTATTATTTTTTGCCAAAAATTCACGCGAGAGGGAGCGTTATCGTGATGCAGTTTCCACGAATTGGTTTGCCACAATACCGGTCGTTCTCGTCGAATCGCTTCGCGTGAACGGCGCATAACTTCCAAGTAGTATTCTTGATCGACAGTGCGACCTTCTGGTAGGAATTCATGACGCACTGTGCCCTTCGAATCAAAAAAAAAAACAGCGAGAATAACCTTCACTTTTGATCGAACTTGACGAATTTTTTTCGGTCTCGGCTCACCAGGCAGCTTCCGTTGCGATGACTGTGCCTCGGTTTCAACGTCATACCCATAAACCCATGTTTCGTCACCAGATATGATGCGATTCATAAATTCTGGATCGTTATTGGCTTTATTCAGCAATTCTTCGGAGACATCTACTCGATGTTGTTTTTGATCAAAATTCAACAACTTTGGGACGAATTTGGCTGCCACACGTGTCGTGCCTAAAACGTCAGTGAAAATTGCTCGACATGATCCACATGATATACCGATATCATCAGCGACTTCTCTGATAGAGATTCGTCGATCTTTTAAAATCATTTGCTTAACTTCCTCGACGTTATCCTCATTAATCGAAGTGTTAGGGCGCCCAGAACGATCATCATGTTCGACGCTTTCACGACCGTCTGAAAAACGTTTATACCACTCATAGATTCTTGGTTTACTCACAGTAGAGTCACCATAGGTCTTTCTTAACATTTCACACACTTTGTTGCACTTTATTTCATTTTTTACGCAAAATTTAATACAAATTCTTTGATCCATTTTTTTCAATGAACAAAAATCGCCGAGCTCAAAAGACACGTCTTACCTTAGCGGCTGCCACTTAAAAACTAAACAATGAAAACAGCTGAAAATTTTTTTATACTTTAGGGACATGTGTACCAACATAATAAAAAAAAATTTTGATAAACGGACTCTTCAAACCCGCGAAATTTAAAAATTCTCGTTACTTTTTGATCACACCTCGTATATACATATATATATATATATACATATATATATATATATATATATATATATATATATGTATATATATATATATACACACACACATGTGTGTACATGCATGTGTGCGCGCACACGCGCCTGCGTGCGTACGTGCAGCGGCAATGATAACGATAATAAAAGCCGAGCCGTGCGGCGCGGGACGCCGCTCGGACGGATACGCGAGCCGCAGATGAGGTCCTCCGGGACGAATAAAGCTGTCCTCGTATGCGTTTGCATCGCACGGCGGCCGCTGACGTCGTGTAACGAAACACTAGACGGACGACGATCGCGGATCTCTGCGAGCGTGTGTGTGTGTGTGTGTGTGCGTGCGTGTGCTTTTTTTTGCACATTCGAAATATCGAATTGCGACGGATCTATTCCTGGACTTTTATCTATCTGCCCGTTCGCACACACGTGTGGGTGTCGTGCACACGCACACATATATATACATATGTATATATACATATGTATATGTATATATATATATATGTGTGTATATATATATTCATAGATATATATGTTCTTAAACGAACGTCCGCTCGGCAATCAGAAAGAAAAACCGTCAGCGATGAAAATGATTCACTGCAGGCAAAAGGCACGCGTACCTCCCCGCACGCATTAATTTTCCCACACGACCGCCGTCGACTTCCTGGACGCATTTCCGGTGCCGTGGCCGCCCGTGACGTGAAACGACGATCGGCGGCGACCGTTCTCGCTCGTCCGATCGTCGGACGTCCGTGTTCGGAGGTCCGCGGCCGAAGTGTGCGCGAGAGGGACTCTTCCCGTTACGGAGTCGTCAGTCTTAGGACCGTCGGAACGGTCGAGCCTAGTGCCGCCGTGCGTCCGAGACAACGTGCGCCGCACACTCGAGCGAGAAGCGCGGCGATCCGTCGGCGCACGGGACGGAAGAGTACCGCAGACGTTCGGAAACCGAGCGCACGGATTGTCGCGTTCCCGTCCGGTCGATCCGACGGGCCACGCGCGTGAACGACGCGCGGCGCGCATCACAAGAACACAGAACACGGACGGCGTCGATCGGAACGCGACGGGGGCGGCGGTCGCGACGGCCGATCGACGATGTGGACGTTAACCGATATATTATTGCTATCGTCGTCGTTCGGAGTTCGCTGCGAGATACTCGCTGTTCGGGCGAGCGCGTCACGGGGAGTCCTGTCCGGCGACGGCCTGTCCGACCGTCGGGGGCGACGGTGTCTTCGGCGCGCCCGCCTCGACGTGGCGGCGAACGAGCGGGCAGGCGGGCGCGCGAACCGCCCGACACGACGCCGGCGCACGCGCCTCGTTCCTCGTTCTTTCGGGATCGTCCTGGCGGACGAGCGCGTCGGGGACGCGTCTCGAGCGAAGGGAACGACGACGCGGACGGACGCGTTCACGGTCCCCGGCGGAACGGACCGACGGGTCGGTCGTGCGGACGCGCTACGTTCCCCGCATCTCTGCGCTCCTCGCGGACGGACGTCGCGGCGGCACTCGTCCGCGCGGCCGTCCGGAACGACGGAAGGGCGGTCGACGACGGCGCGAAAGTATCGGCGCGGGGGCGCCGGGACGCGAGTTCCGGTTTCGACACGGACGAGCGAGGCGTGCGACTGCGACGAGCGCCGCTCGTCGCAGTCACGTGTCGTCGGAGTACGCGGGTGGCGGACGCGCGCTCGTGTCCGACGTGCCGCGCTCCGTGTGCCGGAGCGCGTCTCGGCGCGACGGTGCCGCGATACGGTGCGGAAAGGCGAAGGCGGCGGGGGGGGACGCCGGCGCCGCCGCCGCCGCCTTCGTAACAGCGTAACGGTAGCGGAGGCAATAATCTTCGGACCGTGCGGCGTCCGTGTCCGTGTGTGTGTGTGCGTGCGTGCGAGGGCGCGCGCGCGGGGTCGGGCGCGCGGGGCCGCGGGGTCGGGCGTTACGCGAGAGATGAGCGCCCGCGTGGGCGGTCGGGCGGCGCAGGAGCGCACGCCGTTCGGACGGATGCGCGCGACCTGTCGGCACCGCGTATTTATCCGCGTCGCGGCGCCTCCGCTCGTCCATTCGAACGTGCGCCTCCGTTCGCTCCACAAGCACAGCACTCTCGCTCGTCTGCGCTCGCACCGTCACACGGCACGCTCCGACCGCGCACTCGCTCGCTCGGCCAGTCAGTCAGTCAGTCAGTCGGCCGTCCGCCCGTTCGATTCGACGAGTCCTGTCCGTTCGCGCGCGGCGCCCGCTCCTCGGCACACGCCCACACGCACCCGTCCGGTCGCGGTCCGAAACATGAGGATCTCCTGGATGTTCGTGACGGCGCTCGCGATGGCGATCGTCGCCGTCCTGCTGCCGACGCCGGCGACGGCCGGCCCGTACTTCGATAACGGTGAGTCGTCCGTCGTTCGTATGTCGCCCCCGTCCCGTCCCCCGCGGATCGTCCGTCCGTCCGTCCGTCCGGACCGATCGGCGGACGTGCGGAGGACCGTCGGTCCGGTCCGTTCGATTCGGAGACGTTTCGTCGATCGCGATCCGAGACGCGCGGCCTTCCGGCGCCGTCCGCGGTTCCGTTCGCGGAGCGTCGCCGTCGTCCGGACGCGGCGCGGCCTGCACCACACGTGCACTTCGTCCGACATGACCTTTTCGATGTACGTGACTCGCGCCCGGTTCGCACGCGGACCCGACGACACCGCGTCGAGCGGAACCGTGTCCCGATCTCGAACACGCTCGCGTCTGTCGGGCGGAGGACGTGCCGCGGCTCCGACTCGAATTCGAAAACGTTTCGTCGACCGTGGTTCGGATGCGAGGCGTCGTGCCTTGTGGTTCGACACTTGGAATCGTGGCGGTGCCGCTACCGTCGCCGCGTAGTTACCCGCGGGCCGCCGACCCGTCGCGCGCCACTCTCCGTAATGAACTGGATAGAGCGGAGAAAATAATGTAATTGTTTCAATTCAAATTGAATCTCGTATATATTATTGTTCGCATTTGGATCTCGACATATGAACGTACGCGTGCATGTGTGTGTGTGTGTGTGTGTGTGTGCGTATGTATCGTGGCATACGTCACACAAACGAATCGGGTCACGGATGTCCACGCGAGCAAATATCATAGAACAAACGGATCGCTGTAGAACAATCTAGACGGCGAGTACTGATCAGACAGCACGATGTAGAAAACGATGCCTGCTCGGACAGTCATTTGCATCTGCATTTTGTTCCGACAACGAGTCAAATAATCGGATGCGATACGAAACACTCTCGGACGATGTGTAAATGTACGTTGATGACGGCGGCTGAAAATCAGTTATGTAAATCGAGCGTCGGGCACCGAACGGAACCGCCGTGGCGACCGACGCCCGACGGACACGACAATATATATATATATATATGTATATATATTATATTATACATACATATATATATATATATATATATATATATATATATATATATATATATTATATATATATATATATATATATGTATGCATATATGTATATATATATATATATATATATATATATATATACATACATATATATATATATATATATATATATATATATTATATTATATATATATATATATATATAATATATATATTTATATATATATATATATATATATATATATATATATATTGGAAAATTTGTTGAACCCCGACTTAACGTGATTTAACTGGTCGTTGAATGTTTATATAAAAAGGTCTCGATGTGTTTACTGCTCCTTTATTAATGAGTAAAAAACACCAATAGTTCAAATATAATTGCTGTATTTATTTATAAATATGAGGAAATAACGCAGTTACAGTATGATTACAATTATCGAAAGAATACAAGTTGACAATTATACTGAGTGATACAAACGTGCTTCGCTTTTCTATGTTCCGACAACTCGACCGGTTCGTTCGAGCTGTTCGATGCGACTGTCCGTACCGAGAATATTTATTTATTGTTCCTACAATGTAATTAAAGTATACTGAATTGAGTTTAACAATCAATGTTCAAATTACCGAAATATTTTCAATAATGAAAGTAACGAAAACATACAAAATGGTTTAGAAAATCGACAATTGAACATTTCAATACACAACACGACAATTAAAAATATTATACATAAAATATACAACACTGTTTTTACATTGTCGGGTTTGACGGTATATCAAATAAAATAAAACGTTCGAACGAAATATTTGGTGTATTCAAGATTGAATCAATATCACCTCTACCCTTTGCTACGAAATGTGTATATATATATATATATATATATATATGTATATATATATATACATATGCATACATACATACATACGTATATATATATATGCATACATATATATATATATATATATATATATATATATATATATATATATGTATATGTACACATATGTATGATTTGTGCGCGTCTGCGTCGTCCCCGCGCGTACGCGACTGCTCCGTCTCTCGCACGTCCGAAGCGTCGAACGTGCAAATTAGAATTTCTGCCGAAGCGTGGTTTCGCGTTCGATATTTCGTTCCCGTCGCGAAGCTGCGGATCCGTAACGGTACTGCGGTCGCGTCTCCGTCTCAGGAACACGCGGACGTCGTGCGTGCGTGCGTTCACGCGCCGCCGCCCGACGCCGACGGGCACTGTCGCGCACGAGCCGACGACGAGGCCGACGCGACTGGAATTTCAGTGGACGCGACGCGGAACGCACGCACGCACGACGTCCGTGACGCGCGAGCGGGCCGCCGGCTCGCCCGCGTTCGGCAGGACGAGCGCCCGAGGACGGCCGTCGAACGGAAGCGCCGTCAGAGTTCGAAACCGGAAAGATTTCAAGCCGTGACCGAATCCTTCCGTTCGCGTCGCGCGACGGCCGAGAGGATTCCGATCGCTGTCGCTCGCACGTTCGACCGAGTCGGCCGACACACGGGCGACGGACTGCTGACGACCTCTCTCCGACACGCTCCGGCCCGGCGCACGTTTTTAAATTGCCGAGAGAGTGTGTGTGTGAGAGAGAGAGAGATTGTGCGTGACACGACGTACGTACATCGCGAGAAAGAGGAAGAATCACTCTTGTGATGTTTTGCCGCGTCGGTGTTCTGACGTGTCGTTAAGGGCACGACGTCGGCCGCAGGGAGGTGGCTCGTCGCAGTGAACGGTCGGACGAGTGTGTCAACAGAGAAATGCGCGGACGCGCGCTTTCGACGAATTCCCCATCGCTCCTTTGCGTTTCGGCCGTGCGTACGTACGTGCATACATACACACATGTACATGTATATGTATACACACATATGTATGTATATACATGTGTATATATGTATATATATATATATACTGGTAGCGCGCGTGGGAAAGTTGTGCGTCGGTACCAACAGAAAACGGACAACAATTTATTTAGAAACTACATTACAAATGACGACGGCGATGGACGTCGCACCCGTGCGAGACGGCGGTTCGTCAGAGTCCGCGTCCGTCCCGATGTTATCTTAGAACTGTCGATGTTCATTGTAAACAACAACGACGGTGCGTTTCCACGGCAACGCACCGATGTGGAATCTGGACGGTCGGCATCGCGCGTCGTCCGACAATACATATGTACATACATATGTATATATGTACATGCATATGTTATATGTATATATGTATATATATATATATATATATATATATATATATATATATATATATATATATATATATATATATATATCTGCATTGAAGAACCAGGGCATAGAGGGCACATATATCGAGCTGCTAGATAACATCTATAAAAAAGCAACGATGTCGGTGAAGCTACACGAAGAAACGAGAAAAATAAAGATCGAGAAAGGTGTAAGACAGGGAGATGCAATTTCTCCGAAATCGTTTACTGCGGCCTCGGAAGGAGTATTCGAATCGCTCGACCGGGAGGACAAAGGAATCGAAATGAAGGGCGAAAGATTAAGCCGTCTCCGGTTCGCCGACGATATAGTTATTTTCGCAAATACCCCGGAAGAGTTGCAAAAGAGGATAGAAGAACCGAACGATGCCAGTCAAAAAATCGGCCTCGACACGAATCGTACAAACGCGAAAGTTCTGTTCGACGCGTTCGTGTGTCCGAAGAAAATCGAAATTGAAGGAACGGAAATAGAAGAAGTCACGAAATATGTCTATCTGGGCCGGCTCATCAACAGAGATGGATCGTTCACCGGAGAAGTAAATAGGAGAATAAAAATCGGATGCAGCTCTTTCGGACGAAACGCCTCGATATTTAAATCGACGATCCGACTCTGTTTAAAGCAGAAAGTGTTCGATCAGTGTGCGCTGCCGCCGGTCCTCACCTACGGCAGCGAAACACGGGCGCTCGACGCCAAAATAGTTCAAAGACTCCGAACAGCACGACGAAGTATGGAACGATGCGTGTTGGGAATAACGAAAAGAGGTAGAAAGAGGTCTTTATCCAGCAGTGGATTGACAGGGGCCGAAGATGATGATGATGATATATCTATATATATTTATATATATATATATATCTATATATATATATATATATATATATATATATATATATATATATATAGATATATATATATATATATATGCATATGCATATTTGATAGAATTCCCAGATTTTGAAGAACCAAATACTGTAAATACGTGCTGAAAACATATAATTGTTATTTTTTATGCATTCGAATCTTTTTCAATAGAAAAGAACACGTTCATGTAAACCATTTTCTTTTCAAAAGGAAAAACACCTGTGCGCCGAAAGATCTGAACTTTTTGACGATAAGTGTCGGTTAAATTTCATTGGCGTCCAGATGATAATAATAATAATAATCATCAATATGAAAAAGAAAAACTGGAAAATGAGCGAAAAAGGATAAGGAACTACCCGCCAAAACTTATTGTTCTGTCGATGGCGCGGTGTGCCGGGTCACCGTGAATTGTTTTTCACACCTTGTATACACGGAAACATATATGCGTACGTATGTATGTACGTATATGTGTGTGTGTGTGCGCGTGCGTGCGTGCGCGCGCACGTCGGGCGGACGAGGAAGTCCTGTCGCCGTCGTGACGCACGGACAGTTCCGGGAATTGTCTGCGCTCGCCACCGGGATGACAGTCCGAGAGAACTGTCTGCCAGTCGTGCCGACTTAAAAAAATAGCTCCGGCCGTCGGAAACGTCCGCGGGGAACGGTGCAGTTCGCCCGACGAATTCGTGTCCGGGACCGGCGCCACAGGAGCCGCACGAAACAAATCCGCACCGCGCTCGGGGACGAACGCGGTCGCGTCGAGGGCGGCCGAGGGACGGTCTCGAGAAAAATTCCGCCGGGGGGCGCGGCTCTCGGTCGGGGACGGGACCGGACGCGGAACGCCGTCGGATTTAGATGTGACGACGATCGGAACCGGTTCCGGTCGAACGCGACGCTCTCGGCTCTTCGCGATCCGAAAAGGCGGCCGATCGACGCGACGGCGGCACACGGGATTCCGTCCCGGTATTATTTGGGGCGCGAGAGCGCGGCCGCCGCGCGAAAAGCGATGCTTTCCGATTACGTAGCCGCTGCTTGACGACCGCACCCCCGACCCTCCCCCCACCCGCCCGTCATTATCGTCCACGATTTAATTTCGACCGGGCGCGACGGCCGGCACCATTACGCCGCTTGCAATTTTCACGCCGTTCCGGGCGGTCGTGACGCGTCGATTCGTTTTTATCGTTATTATCATTGTTGTCGTTGTCGTTTTGCTGTTGTTTTTTCTGCCGTTCTCCGCACACGAGACCGATAATGAGGAGCGGACGCGCGCCGTGTCTACGCGCGCGCCTCCTGAAATTACGTACGCACACCGTCCGCGCCGATTGAACGGAATCGACGGCGGGCCGGGGCTTCCGACGTCGCCCGCTCGATCAACGTCCGACGTCATCTAATCCGGTCATTAGATACACGACACTCCGGATTAGAGTTTACACAATGGAATATTAATGTGACTCCGACGTCCGACGTCCGTCGTGGAAAGTTTTGCGGGGCCGTTTCGCTCGGTCTCCGTCGCGCCCAAGGATGCCCGTATCGACGCCTACGCACGCGATCGCGATCGCGCGCGCGCGTGTGTGTGTGTACGCACACCCTCTCGCGCTCCGTACGGCGGGCGATACGTTCGGTCGCCGAGGCCGCGCATGGCGGCGAATCCGTACACGAGCCGTTCTCTGTCCGCACAGGCGGCCGTCGCAGAGTTTAATTGATAAATCATACGCAGTGAGACATTAACGACGTCGAACAATAACGAAACGCGTCGTGCGTTATTGTTTTTCAGCGCTCTCTCGCTCTCTCTCTCTCGTTCGCTCTCCCTCTCTCGAACGAACACGATTCCGACCTTTTATTGAATTAACTCCGAACGAACGACGGAACAATGAAAAACGTCTCGTCAACACACACGCGCAGTTCAAACAGAATCCTTTACGATTCGTTCCTTAAGAATTGCCGGCGTCTGTCGCTCGCAACTTGGAACTGGCGGAGCGTACGTTCGTGGAATTTTCCACTCGACGTTCTCGGTGCGCGGCGGAATCGCGTTTATCGGGTATCGCGGGACCCGGATCCGCGGATGCGAGGGTCCTACTCTTTCTCTCCGTCTCTCACTCTCTCTCTCTTTTTCTGTTTATATATGTATATATACATATATGTATATATGTATATGTATATATATATATATATATATATATATATATATATATATATATATATATATATATATATATACTGTGTTGTATACGTCATACAAACGAATTATCATAGCTGTCTACGCGAGCAAATATCATAGAACAAGTAGATCGTTGTAGGACAATCTAGAGAGCGACGGCTCGATGTGAAAAGTCATCGACTGCATTTTGTTCCGACAACAGATCTGTTGTAGTAGGACGTTTAAATGTCAACCTGTGTATCTTAACGGTCGTCGACACTACTGTCTCCTGTGCTCGCCGGTCAGTCGCCAGCATCGATTGTTTTATCGCGACGACAATTAAAATATAATCGTCGTGCCGACGTCTCGTGTCGGTGGGAGGGCCACTACGTCGATACGTTCGGTCGCGCAGGGGCCGGATAGTCATCAGTGAAATAGTATCCGCGTCGGTGAGTCGGTTCGGTTCATATACGCGCCAGCGACAATTCATCGACAAAATCAAATAATCGAACGCGACACGCGGACAAGGTGTGACCGCACGCTCGTGACGGCGGCCGAAGAAGAAGACCGTCGGGCACCGGACGGAACCGGTGCGCCGGTGCGCTCGTCGGACCGCCGATCCGACGCGCGGCGCGCCGCACCGGAGCCGAAGATCGAAGCGCGTCGGTCCCCGTAGAGGCGAGAAATCGAATCGCCGACCGCTCGGCCACCGCACTGCGGACGCGTCAAAGGCGCCGCTCGGATGTCGAAACGCGCATCGTCCGACGGCGCCGCCGGCGATCGAGGGACTCGGCGTGCGGGCGCGCTCTACAGTCGGACGGGGAGCAGCGAGCGGGCGAAGGCACGCGCGGAAGCGTCCCGGCGGAATTGGAAATGCGTCGGGAGAGACGACGGCGATTGCCCGTGTATCGTCTTTGAAGTCGGGACTCGATCGGCGGCCGTGACGTTCGGCACGTTCGGCAGGAACACGTGTACGCATGTGTGTGTAGTACGGTGTACGTCACACGAGCGAATCGAGTCACGGCTGTCTACGCGAACAAATACCATAGAACAAGTAGGTCGTTGTAGAATCTAGAGCAATCTAGAGGGCGATTACCGACAGACAGCTCGATGCAGAAAACGGTGCTCGGACAGTCGTCGGCTGCATTCGTTCCGACAGCAAATTAAAGAATCGAATGTGATACAACGCATACAAAACATAGAAGGAGGAGGAGGAGAAGGAAGTGCCTGAACCGGCGCACGCCGAATCAGACGAAACGTCTCGGATGCTCGATTTGAACATCGATCGTGGTCGTTTTGCTCACGACGACATACATACACACATACATATATATATATATATATATATATATATATATATATATATATATATATATATATATGTATATATACATGTATATATATATGTATATATATACGTATATATACATGTATATATATATGTATGTATGTGTGTATGTATGCATGAGACGACAGGGGACGTGACGACGCAAACGATAACAATTGTCGTCGTCGCCGCCGCCGCCGACTCAACCGCCCGCGTTTTTTTTTTGTTTTGCACTCGGCGCTCGCCGTGCCTCTTACAGGTTTTCTTTCCCCCTTTCATATAGACGAGGCGCGTTCGATTCGAATCGCAGAAGAAAATCTAATTTGCAAACTGTGTGTGCTCGGTCGTTCTCTTCTTCTTCTTCTTCTTCTCCTAATTCTCGTTCTCGACGACAAACGAAGCACTCTCCGCGACTCTCGTGCGCATGTGTCTCCGCCGCCGTCCGTCGAGCGATGAAATCGACGCGTGTTCGATACGAGCCGCCGGCCTGCGGCGGCCGCGCGCGCCCTCCGTCGCGCGCCGTCGCCCTCGCCGTCCGCCGTAGCGACCGTCGGATCGCCGGTTCGAGCCGGCCGGTCGACCGTCGGTCGGGTCCGTGTAAATGTGACACGACGCACCGGGGTGCGGGCGACGGCCTCGCCCCGCCTTCCGTCCGTCCGGCGAACGGTCGACGAACGTGCGTTCCGTTCGGCCGAGTCGACTCGCGAACGGCGTGCTTACGTCTCGACGCTCGTTCGCTTTTCCTTTTTCCGAGAGAAGACGCTCCGGACGCCCGACGAGGCGCTCTCGCGCGCCCCGCGTGCGTCGGACGCGAGTCGGACGCCGTTCGCGGCGATCCGACCGCGCGACCGTCTCGCTCTCACGCTCGCGTTCGTTTCAGATGACGCTCTGCAGGACGACTACTCCGACAACACGATCGACAGCTTCTCGCCACAGTACGCGCCGCAGAAGTAAGTACGGCCCGTCGACCCCGTCCGTCCCGTCCGTCCCGCCGTCCTCGCGACGTTCTCGCGCGACCGGTCGCGCGTCCCTCGTCCGCGTCGCGTCCTCGTCGGAACGGTCCCGCCGCTCGCCGCCTCCTCCGTCCGATCGGCGCGACATTCGCTCGGAGGCGTGTCTCTTTTCGTGCGAAAATCGCGATCTCCGTCGAGACCGTGCGTCGGCTCCCGCGTCACAAACGCACCGGAGTGCGCGGCGCCGGCGCCGACGCCGACCTCCGACGCGGTCGTTCTTCTCCGGACCGAGCTCGATTCGAGCTTCGGCCTCGACGCCGTTCGAAGCCGGTTTTCCTGCGGACCGACGAGTCGATGGCGAACGGCGGTCCGGCGGCATCCGGCCGCGGCGGGCGCCGGCGCAGCGGTCTCGGGTTTTCGTCCGGTGTCGGCCGGTCCGCCGTGTGATCGTGCGGCGCGTAGTCGAGCCTCGCGATCCGGTCGCTCCGGTCGCCGTGACGAGTGCGCGACGGCCGTCACACGAATGCCGCCGTCGTCGTTGTAAAGCGATTTCGCTGCGAAACGCCGCCGGCGCGCACCGGACGGCCGCGCCGCGTTCCGTTCGAAGCACGACGGATCGCTCGATCCTACGGCCGTAATCACGTTCGAACGACGAGCGGACGGCGAGCGCGCGCTCGGAACCTGTGTGTGTGTGTATATACATACGTACGTGTATATATACATACATACGTATATATATATATATATGTGTGTGTGCGTATACATACATATACACACGCACGCACGCAGCGTCTCGGTGTCGCGATTCCGTTCCGAACGTTTCCGCACCCGACACACCCGGGCGCGACCTTTTCCGGTGCCGGAGTGTCGCGTGCGCGTTTTCGCTTCTCGGGACGTGCGCTCTCGCTCGCGCTCGCCGTCGCACCGCGCGGCGCCCGCTCCGGATCGATCGAATCGATTTGCCGCCGCCGCCGCGCGCGATCGAGTTAATTTGCTCCCGGGGGGGTGCGCTCGAGATAACGGTCCGCCGCGACGATCAATTTCCGATCGGTCTTTGACGAGCGCGACGCCGCCGCCGCCCGCCGCCGCCGCTTCCGACACGCTGTTTCCGTCCCGCTCTCCTCCCGCACGCCGTTCCTTCGCCTCGCCGCTCTTCACGTCTGCGTTGTCCGACAGGAGATCGTGCGTGAGACGCGGTGGCAGCTGCGACCACCGGCCGAACGAGTGCTGCTACAACGGTTCGTGCAGATGCAACCTGTGGGGCACGAACTGCCGCTGCCAGCGCGCCGGCCTCTTCCAGAAATGGGGTTAGACGCGACGGTAGCGACGACGACGACGACGACGACGGATCCGAGCAAAACGTCAAACGGACACGATTCTGGACCGATCCAGCACACGCACACGCACGCACACACACGACACGCACACGCACGTACTCTCGGGCGCGGGCGCCCGCCGCCCGCGACGCAGAGACGATGATCGAGCCGACGTGCGCCGCCGCCGCCGCCCCGTTCCCGTTCGTTTCCGCCGTCGGCCCGCGTCCGGCCGACAGCGTTCCGAGTCGACTTCGCGTCGATGTCGTGCGCTCCGTCGGCGGCATCTGTTCGCGGGCCGCACGCGCTGAACGATTCCCGTCGGCGGCGGCGTCGCCGTCTCGGCCGGACCGTCGCGCGCGCTCCGGTCGAGACTCGGACTCGCGTCCTCCGAACGGCGCCCCTCGAACGTGCCGCGTCTCGTCTCCGTTCGGGACGACGGGCCTCGGCTCTGCTCCGTTCGGCGACCGACACGTTCGACGTCCCCGTCGGTCGCCCGGCATCGTCTTCTCCGCACGTTCCGATCGAACGACGCGGACGCACGTCGAGCGACCGGAATCGATGTCGGCGACGACGTCACACCTGTCAATTGTAAGATGTGCGTGCGTACGTGCGTCGCTGCACACACACACACACATCACATACGCTCGTTGTTTATCGGTAGTCAATTCAGTTGTGAATATGTAATCGAAATCCGTATGCACGCACACACACCCACACACACACACACACACACACACAAACGAACAAACAAACGGAAAAAAAACGCTGTAAAACTGTAACAATGTAAATGTCGTACTTAAAAACCAATACGTACATAAGTATAAAAAGAGATATTTTTGAGAACAAGAATTACACTTATAACCGTTACTACTAACTACAACTAATATTATTATTATTATCGTCATTGTATGTATAGATATTTAAATGAATAAAAAAGAAACTATATTAATATATAAATATAGAGAGAGCGAGAGAGACAGAGAGATGTTAACAAGTAAGCGTGCGAACGAGATGACGGTACGACGACCGAGCGGCGGCGGAGCGGCGCGGTCGCTCGCCCGCTCGCTCTGTCGCGCTCGCGCGCGCCCGCGGCACTCGGCTGCTCTCTGATCGGGGATCTATCCAGCCACATCCGCCGATCAGAGAGCACGGGGACCGTTCGGCGGACGCCGGGGCGCGCGCGCGCGCGCGCGCCAAACGTATACGTATGTGTCGTAAATGTTTTACATTGTATTTTGAAATGCCATTCTTACAATATGCACGCGTGCCGCGTGCGTGCGCGCGCGCGCGCGGACACGTCTATCGTGCTCGATTGATTCTCACTTATTAATTCGCACACCGTCGACGCCGTGTGCACGTGCACACGTATGCACGACGTTCGCGGACAGGTGAAACAAAACCGTACGTAGAATCGAAACGGAAGAAGCGCGCGTTCCGTCACGGTCGAGCGTGGGAAAAATACACACGCACGCACGCACGCGTTACGCGAACGTTCGCCACGACCGTTTCGACGCACGCGGACGACGCGAGGAACAAAAAAAAAAAACGAACAAACAAAAGAAAAAAACTATGTAGAGACGCCGAGACGATTTTTCAAATATGACCGTGGAACATGCTCTGATGAAACAAACAAATAAATAAATACATCGATTGGCCGAACGCTGTGTGTTTCTTTCTCTATCCCTCTCTTTGTCCCCCACGAGGCGATCGCGATCGTTCGATTCGGGCGAGGCGGCGGTCCGAGTGCGGAAGCGCATTTATAGTCGGGCGCGCACGGACGAGCGAGCGGCGACGAGCGCGCCGCATCCGTACGCACGTCGTTACCGGACGTTCGGTGCGGAGACGGAAACGTCGGGCCGTGCCGTCACGGCGTTCGTCGTGTGACCGATCTCGGCTCCGAAGCGTCCGGTACGTCGCGCGGTGCTCGCACATCGCGAGACCTCCAGTTCGTTCGGATATAGTCAGCATGTCGCGAGACGAACAATGCTCGTTGAAATCGAATTACGAATTACGAATCTTAAAGGAGTAGGTGGATGAGGATAAGGAGGAGGAGGAGGTGGGGGGAAAACGTAATTCGTATCTAGGCGAGAACAGTACTCCCGAGACGTTCGATCGTCGCTCTTCGCCGTCGCGCAAGACGGGCGCTCACGCCCCCCCCCCCGTTCCTCGTCCCGCGCGCCACCAAATTCGATTCCGAACTCCGTCACGTTCGGCGGAGATTACCGTCGCCGGGCGACGGTAATTCCCGTCACTCGTACGCACGCACGTTCCGTGCGTGGTTTTCTCTCCGTTATCTACGCGCGTCGCGCGTCGGCACGCGCCGGCACCGGCGAACGCTCGCGGCGCGTCCGCCCGACGGGACGGGGACCGCCGGTGATCGAGGATTCGCGACGCGCGCCCCCCGCCGACGACAATGACGACGGACGGACCGCGATCGCGTCGCCGTATTTTTCTCAGGCGACGACGGTCGGCCCGGGTGCGCGCGTGCGGCCCGCGCGCTCCGTGCGCACGGTTCTGTCGCGTTCGATTCCGGAACGTGTGGCGACGCGACGTGGCACGGACGGCGGCGAGCCTCGAGTCGCGCGCGTACGTTCGCGAGGGCGGCCGTCCGGGGCGTCGGCCGCGCGCGGCGGCTGCGCCGGTCGACGACGTCGCGTGTCGCACGTCCCTCGCGATGTCGTTTCGGCGTCTCGTCGACGGATCGACGCCGCCGCCCCCCGCGCACCGGCGACCGACTGAGCGGCGCGCGCGGCTTCTCGGACCGACGTCGTTCGCGGAAACGTGAAACCTCGCTTCGTTGCGATGCCGCGAAATGAAATCGCTAGCGATACAGAAGTCGGTCGTCGGGGCATTCGCCTCCCGGAACTGAACGCGCGCGCGGAGCGCACGAACGCGCCGCCGTACTCGCCCGAAAAGAAGAAAAACATTCGGGACGTCCGTGCGGCGCCGCGCTCGCTCGCCGGTTCGTCGGCGCGGATCCGTCCGTGTCGCGAGAC
The DNA here is from genome assembly GCA_034766995.1 of Acanthacorydalis orientalis. Lineage (NCBI taxonomy): Eukaryota > Metazoa > Arthropoda > Insecta > Megaloptera > Corydalidae > Acanthacorydalis > Acanthacorydalis orientalis. Next base: position 66,162 of record CM068313.1, on the reverse strand, counting down.
GAGAACGCGGCGGCCACGGAACGACGCCGTCTCTGTCGGACGCGACGCGCCCCCGTTCTGAGTCTCGTTCGACGATGCGCTTAATTAGACGGTCGGCGACGGGAACGACGATGACTGATCTCGGCCGGCCCACGCGCGCGCGCGCGCACACGGAGACACGTACGCGGAGATTCGTTAATTAAATTCGAACGAGAGCGATTTCAATTAGTGCCACGCACTCGTTCGGTATCGAAACCGTCGCCGCCGTGCGCGGCGCCGGCCGTTTCGCACGGCCGGCGGCGCGCGCGTCGGTCGGACGAGGCGCGGGCGACAGGCGGCGCGCGCGCGCGCGAGTGAGACGGAGATCGCCGCCGTACGACCGTGTTCGTCCGTCCGCGAGGTGTTGCGTTACAGGGACACACGATATTGCACGCTCGCAGGAGGTTGAAAGGTTAATTCGGTGTAATGCGATTGTCGCGGGCAAGGTCGCGCTCGTCGGGCGAACGATGTGCGCGGCGTGCGTGCGTGCGCGAGTGCGTGCGTGCGTTTATTCGGCGGACGCGTTACGTGTTTATTCGAGTCGATAGAGTGATCGAGTCGATCATGTGTGTGTGTGTGCATGTGTATATACATATACATATATATATATATATATATATATATATATATATATATATATATATATATGTATATATACGTATATATAAATATATATATATATATATATATATGTATATATATATGTATATATATGTATATATTGTTAGCGTACGTGGGAAAGAGGTGTTGCGTCGATACCAACACAAAACGGATAACAATTTATTTGGAGACTATATTACAAATAACGACGGCGATTGACAACGCATCCGTACGAGACAGCGGTTCATCAGAGCCCGCATCCGTCCTGATTTATCTTAAAACCGTCATCATGTTTATTATAACAACAGTGCGTTTCCACGGCAACGTACCGATAATGAGAATCTGGACGATCGGCATCGGGCGTCGCCCGACAATATATATACACATATATACATATATACACACATATACATTATATATATATATATATGTGTGTGTATGTATCTACGTGTGTGCGTGCGCGTTCGTGCGTGATTTTAATTAAACGACGCACACAAACACGACAAATAAATCTACCGGTCAGTCACAATAATTACATTAATTGCGACAGCAATCTCAATCCAACGCGACTTTGATTCACCATCGACTCCGTATTGTGTGGCTGACTTCATTCTTGTCACAGGCTTCGTCTGGCCTGAACTCCCACACATATGCATTTGTTTCGGACGTTTACGGTTTTTCTTTTACGTCCGACGTCTCCTGAAATTTCTCGCCGTAAAGTGAATCGAAGTAGAGACAGAGAACGCACGCACGGATGCCGTGCATGTTTAAATTAAACGCGTGCCGAAATGTTTCTCAGACGCAGCCGGAAACGTTTGAATCGTACGTACACGGTCTGTGTGCACACGCACACATACATACATACGTATGCGTGCGTGCGTGCAGCCTCGCCTTCCTACTCTACAGAAAGGAAAGAGTGCTAAACGCTGAATCGTGTTTCGTATTCAACGTGAACAGATACACAAGAATCAAATACACGACACGGATCCGGCACCACTAGGCCAGATTCGCCATTAGGAGTCGGCGACACCTCCCGCGCCCGACGAATCGCAAGAGAAGCTCCTCTCGTTGACGCACCCTCTGTTGCGCGTCCGCGCTCGTTTCGATCACGACTCGATTCTCGAAGCGTCGAGGCACGGACTTCGGTCGGAAGAAATGGATTAATTTATTAAATCGCATCGAATACGCGCGGCACGTCCGGCCGTTTCGTTAAACCGTACGGGAACGATGCGACGGACGAGTCGAGCGAGGATCCGGACGAGCGGAGCGCGAGCCGGCCGGACGCCACGACGGTCGCCGCCGTATCGGTCGTCTCATTCGAACGTTCGATGGAAAGTGTCACCGAACCGGCGGTGGCGAGCGACGTCGTCATCTCGTCGACGAACGCTTTTCGCAGAGAGTCGATGACCGTTCGAGAATCGCTAACCGGCCGACGACGAAAGACAAAACGAACGATTGCACGTGGAGGGAGTTTGAACTCGTGAAGTTTGACTTTAATCGAGTTCGAGCTGGGTGGGGTCGGTGCATCGATCGGTGCAGCGCAGTTCCCGGCGGTCGATTTACGTAACTGATTTTCAGCCGCCGTCGCGAGCGTGCATTTACACATCGTCCGTGAGTGTTTCGTGGCGCGTTCGATTCTTTAATTTGCTGTCGGAACGAATGCAGACGACGACTGTCCGAGCACCGTTTTCTGCATCGAGCTGTCTGTCGGTAATCGCCCTCTAGATTGTTCTACAACGACCTACTTGTTGTATGGTATTTGCCGCGTAGACAGCCGTGACTCGATTCGCTTGTGTGACGTATACCACGATATATATATATATATATATACATATATATATATATATATATATATATATATACGAGATATACATATATATATATATATATATATATATATATATATATATATACGAGATATACATATATATATATATATATATATATATACACACATATGTATATACATGCGTGTGTACATGCACACAAGCGCGTGTATTCATATTCGCGTCAGGAGCCCTCGGCGATTTGGAAAAGATACGAGACGGCGCGGCCTCCGAAATTGAATTAACGAAAGTTTTCTCATTTGTCTCGATATTGTGTTCGTTCCGTTGTTATTGCGTTTGTTTTTTTTATTTATTTATTTTTCTATCTATCCGAATGAGTAGAAAAGTTTTCGACGCGAACGACGCCTCGGTCGAGAGGAGAAGATCCGCGGACGGAGTGAAACTTCTTGTCGTCGTCGTGTTCCTGTTCGGACGTCGGATCCGTTAATTCCCTTCGATTTCACGATTTTTCCAACCGTGCGTTCGATAGCAACCCATACCTGTCAGAATCCACACGGAATGCTCCCTGCGCACCGCGGAATCGTGCCCCCTCGCCCCCTCCACCCGCCGCAGTAGTACATTCCTGACGCAGTGCTGCCGAAACAAAATAAGTCACGCTCCGGACGTGCCGGAATCTGCGAACAGCAGCCACCGCGCGTATTTCCCTTTTGTAAACGTCGACGCATTTAATAAACAGGAGCCGGGTGACGGAATGCGTGCGTGCGTTCGGCGCGACGCGTTAATACCTGTCCGTTTCTCCGTCTCGTACGGACGCATCGTGTCAGGTTATGTGCGTGCACGCGTGTTCTTGTTTATGTGAGTATACAGTGTGAGAGAGGTGTACGGTGCCGACACATGTGCGAAATTAAGAAAAATAAGGGACGGTATCGATGAGAGAGTCTCAGCCGTTCTCGCGTAATCCCATCGAATATACCATGACGTACGTTACGGAACGGACATTCATTGATTTAAATATCGGATTAATCGAGGAATAACGATCGTCGATGTACAAAATATCTGCGTACACACCGATTCTCCGACCGACGACCGTTGCTACGTACGTTAGAATATTTCGGTCACAGGCGCCTACGCTCTCTACGCTCTTTCGCATGCTCGCGTACATGCTCGATCGTACATCCATTCGTATGTACTAGCGCAAACTCTTCAATGTACATGTATATATATATATATATATATATGTACACACACGCGTGTACATTGTGTGTCGAATTCGTCGGGACGACGGGGACCCGACGACGGCGCTCCGCGTCGGACTCTCGTCGTCGCGACGGACCGTTCTCGTCTCGTGCGTCGTCGACGTCTCGCGTCGACCGAACGATCGTAGCGTCCGGTCGATCCTCGTTCCGCTCGTTGAATTTTCTATGCGACGCGCTCGCTTGAAATTCCCGCCCGTCGAGAAGCCGTGCCCGTAATACGGGCGGGACGCGGCCCGCCACGACGCGCACGCCCCCGCTCGGGGCCCGCGCGATCGAATCGGGCGCCCGGCTTCGCACGGCCGGCCGTATAACGGTTCACGGGTTCAGACCGATCGGAGAGGTTTTTTGTTTTTGTTTCGTCTTCCGGTCGCACGTGACGAGGCCGAGATTTCTTTGTAACGTCGTGTGAAAGAGTCGCGCCGTCGCGCCGGCGAAAACGCTCGCTGCGGACACGCGCGCAGTCGCGCGGGCGCTCCGCTCCCGTTCCCAGAATTGTCGTCGTCGACGTCACGGCCGCCAGAGTTCATCACGTCCGCCCGTTAACTTAGCAGAGCGGACCGGAATCGCACGGGCCATTGTTCTCGAGATACGACGTTGTAAATAAATTGTTGTCCGTTTTGTGTTGGTATCGACGCACAACTTTCCCACGCGCGCTACCAGTGTGTACGTACATATGCATATATACATATATATATATATACATATACATATACATGTATAAATATATGTATATATATATATATATATATATATATATATATATATATATATATGTATATATATATATATATATATGTACATATATGTATATGCATACGACATGTACATATGTATGTACACATCGTGGTATACGTCATACAAGCGAACGAGTCATAGCTGTCTACGCAGCAAATATCATAGAACAATCTAGAGTGCGATTACTGACCGACAGCTCGATATAAAAACGATGCTTAGACAGTTATCGATTGCATTTGTGCTAACAACAACAAACTCATCATGCGCATAAAATTAGTCGATTGTATTTGTTTCGTCAACAAATTAAATAATTGAATGTGAAACGAAACACTCTCGGACAAAGTATGAATGTATCGTGGTGATAGACGCTGGAAGTCGATCGATCAATCGAGATCGACGATCGGGCACCGAACGGAACCGACCTGGCGACCGACGCCCGCGCGGATACGACAATACATATGCATATGCATATATATATATATATATATATATATATATATATATATATATATATATATATATATATATATGTATATGTACATACACATATGTATATACACATGTATATATGCGCACGTGTGCTCGGATTAATGCATTCGGAACGTGTCCACTCGATCTCCATCTGTACGTCCGTGGGATGTGCGATGCGCAAATGTCATCCCCCACGTACGGATCGTTCTCGTCGCCGATCGGACCGCGCTAGCGAAGCAACGTTTCGCAGCTCATATAATCGGATCGGCGACGGATCTACGCGGAAGCTGACGGAGCGTAAGCTTCGGGGCCCGGCAACGGACGAAAATGAGAGAGAAAAAAACGCGTCACGAGCGAACAGCGAAAACCGCCGGTCGTCTCGTGCGGTGGCGATTCTCCGGATTGCCGTCGGCCGACAGCGAATGAGATTCGCGGCGAAACGTTGACGTTGCTGTCGGTCCGATCCACTCGGAGCGGACGCGGCGAGTCGGTTCGTCGGGAGCGGAGGGCGGACGCCGACGAACGAGGGAGCCGCGCGACCCTCTCGATTTTCCAACACGCACGAACTCTCGTCCCACACTCGTTCGTGCGCGTTGAAATCAAAAGCGAGCCGCCGTTTCGCTTTTGCGATTTCTTTTCGAACGGGAGAGGCGCTGTCTTTCCTTTTCTTTTTCTTTAAAAAAAAAACAACGAACAGACGGATCCGCCTGTCGGCATACGAACCGTGGTTTCGTGCGGAAGCCTAAACCGGCACCGCCTACTTACGTCGACGCGCGTGGCTCTAAGTGCACGGATCCGTCGTCCCTGCGCGCAGTCGAGTCGAGCCACCCGCTCGGGCGATTTCGCGCATTCGTCGTCGTTCAGTGTCGAATTCACTTACCGGCCGACGTGTTCGAGCGCTTTCCTCGAGCGTCCGCCGTCCGATTTCAGACCTACGTCTCGCCCACACAACTCGATGCTGTGTTTTTTTCTTCGTCCGACCTCGGCCAATCATTCTCCGTGTTCTCGTCGTGCCTTCGGACTCGATCCCTTTTATCTACACTCTGACACGTATTTGTAGCAATCTCGCTTTTTACGTGTCATATTTTGACTTTCATCGCTAGGAATATTCCCGACACTGAGTTTCGGATAATCCGTGCACGCCTGTTCGACGTTCGACATCCTGTACCGGGGGCGATTCAATAATAAATTCGACGACGAGCGACGAGTTTGATTTGATATTTGTTTGAGTTTACAGTTTAGGTCTGCACAGCTTGTCCGCGCTCATAGATGCGCATTCACACCTGCGACAAGACCGCATAAAAATGCATACATGTGCATACATGTGCATATATATGCATATATACATACATATATATATATATATATATATATATATATATATTTATATATATATATATATATATATATATACGTATATATATATATATATATATATATATATATATATATATATATATATATATATATATATGAATATATATGCACACATTTCTGTACATATGTTTCTATACACCGCACCCTAACGTAGTCTCATACATGAGCGCGTTGTGCGCTCATGTGTGGTGTGTGTGTGTGTGTGTGCGCGCCTGTAAAACACACAGATGGAGAGGCGTGTGCATGTATTATTAAATACAATAGAGGTGGATCGCGCGCGTGTGTGTGTGTGACGGACAGGTTTTTAGTTCGTGACATCATTTCAACGGTGCTGCGACTACGTCGATGTGTTTTTGAATTTTAAAACTACAATGGCCGCCGTCGGTCGTTTGCGTGCGCGGCGTGGGCGGCGAACGTGTTAGGTTCGACGTTCCCGGTCGGCACGTGCTTCTCCGGCGAGTCCGGAAAACGCACGCAAACGCGCCCGTGCCGCGTGCGTGCGTGCGAGCGTGCGTGCGTGCGCGCGCGCGTCTCTCTATGACTCGTTCTCCGTCGCCGGGTTCGTTTCACGCGCCTCGTGACGATCGCTGATTCGCGTCGGATCGCGGCGCGCAGGAACCGCCGGTCCCCGCGCGTTCCCGAGTTCGACGAACGAAGTCCGTCGGGACGAGTTTCACTCGTCGTCGCCGGTCGGGAACGCGCCGGGCGCGCGGTCCGTCCGCCGTCGTCTCCGACGGACGTCGCGCCGTCGTCGTCCCGGCCGTCGCTCGGGCCCGGCCGCGCGCGTTTCGTTCGCGACGGCGACCGGCGCGTCCGCGCCGTGCGCCGCACCCGGCCGATACCGGTGCGGTCGGTGCTGTGCGGCGAGCGCAGTTAGCAGCGATCGTGCCGGCCGAAGGTGGGTCCCCCTACCGCCCGAACCGTGCGACGTCATCGCGCCAAGGTGGTTTCTAAAATATACACACACCACGACACCGTTCGCTTTAGTTTAGTAGTGGTCGCGGCCCGCGCTGAGCAAGATCGCCGCCACGCACGTGGCCGTTCCGTCGTCTCGCTGCGTTCGTGTCGATTCGTGATCGTGTGTGCATGCGTTCGTTCGTGTCTATATATATATATATCGCTCTCTCTGTGTTCCGAGTGCGTGCGTGCGTGCGTGCGTGTGGAGTGCGCGGAACGTCCGCGTAGTTCGGCGGACGCGAGGAAACGATTCGCGGACGGCGATCGTCGAGCGTGACGACACGACACACGTCACCGCGACGTGCGTTCGTCGTTCAGACAGAGACAGAGCGAGAGGTAGCGGAACGTCGTCGTTTCCGTCCGACGGCGCTGCGGTGTTCTCTTTCGAACGTCCGTCGGCCGTCCGGTGACGTCGCGTCGTCGCCGCCGCTCTGCGGACGGGATCCGGGAGCGACCGTCGCCGCCGCGGCACGGACGGCGAGCGCGCAGGACACTCTCGCGCGTGCGACTCGCCGAATACGCGCGCTCTCTCTCCGTCTCTCTCTCTCGCTCGCTCCGGCCGTCACACCTTGATTCGCGTACGTTCTCGTTTCCACGTCGGATCCGTTTCTGTCGTCTTCTCCGTCTTCTCCTGTTTTGTGCATCGAACGCGTCGAGTCGAGGAACCCGGCTCGCGCGTCTGGAAGACAACAAGGAGCGCCCGCCCGCGATCGTTCGAATCGCACGGAATTCAGTCGCATTCTCTCGTACGTATAATATCGCTTTTACGTTACAATTTCATTACACGTACACGTATTCGCGGACGCGCGCGCGCGCACACACAGACACACACACAGACACACAGACACGACACGGCCGGTGAATCAGCCGAACGATTGTTTGCGTCGTCGTGAAAAGTGCGTGACCACTCCGTCACAACCGAATCGCGCTACCGCACGCACGTGTCTAGTGAAGTGTGCGTGCGTGCGTGCGCGTACGCACGTCGTGCGCGCACATGTCTACGACGTCGCTCTCGTTCTCCATATGGCGGTAGAAGCGTGCGTGTCGGCCGCGTTTCGGCGGCGGAATCGACCGCTGACGAGATTCGATCGAGGGAATCTCCGACGCCCCGTTTCGCGGCCCGCGTCGGATGACCGTCGCGCGGCGCGGCCGGCGCTCGAGTCTCCCGGGCGGCCCGCCCCATACGAACGCCGATCGGCGCCGACGCGGATTCCGATACCGGGACGTCCGTCCTCTCGCTCGCGATGCCGCCGGCGCGTTCGCCCGCCGCGAACGAAACGGGCGCCGACGGGTCCGCGGGAGAGAACACGGACGTTCGCTGCGGTTTCGTCGGCCGCCCCCGTGTCCGCCGCACTCGCGTGCGACGGTCCTTCGGCGGTCGCTCGCTCCGCGCCCGTCGTGCGTGCGTGCGTGCGCGCGCGCGCGGAACGTTCGAGGCCGCCTCCGCTCCCGACGCCCGTGCACACGTTTCACGATCCGATCCGAACTGGACGTCGGCGATCGGACGGAGCGTATCGCCGTTCTCGCTGTCCGTCGCGATGTCGGACGAGGAGGAGGCGAACGACAGAAATGGAAAATACCTGTTCATCGCGAGAACGTCGCTACGTCGCTCTTTCGGCGCGCTATATGCGCGTTCGCACTCGCGCGCGCATGTACGTGCGTGCGTGTGTACAAATAGCGGTCGACGCGCGCCAACGAACGCGGTTTTCGTGGACTTTAAATGGATTCTTTACGTGTTCCGTCTCTCTCTCTCTCTCTCTCTCTCTACACACACATAAAACACCGTAGTGCGCGGGCCGATTCGATTCGAGCTCTCCCGCACGGAAGGGCGTCGAAAAAACGCCACACGATTTCTTTTAATTTTCGCGCCTTTTTCTTCCCTTCCGTACGCTCTGCACGAATCGATTCGGCGCCTTCTTTTCTCGCGTAGAAAATCATCGTCGATCGACCGAACGAGTCTCGGCGCTCGCAAGGGAGACCCGGTCCGTTTTACGCGGCTGCGCGCCGTCCGCCGCGTAACGGAGACGTGTCGGGTCGTCGACGTCGACGGTGACGATCGCCCCGCTCATCCCCGCACCGCCTCTCCGGACGACGTGTGGCGTCTGTCGGTCCGGGTCGCTTCCGTCGTCGCGTCCTTCCGGTCGCCGTTCCGTCGGTCGGACGACGTCCGGCGGCGTCTCGTCCGCCCGTCGCGAATGCGCGAAGGGCGATTCACGTCGCACGTGTGCGCCTGCGGCTGTCGCCGCGCGGCGGCCGGTGACGCTCTTCTCCGTCCGTCGCCTGAATGTCGCAAGCCGCGTCCGCCGGACACCGACCGGAGCGCGCGATCGCAACAGATCGCACGGTCGTTCGTCTTGAACGCCGAATACGAGACGCTGAACCGCCGTGCCGCCCCGGCGCATCGTGGTCGTCATTCGATGGTTCGTTTTATGGTTCGACGGAGGCGGCTCTGTTTTTCAAAGTATGGCAGCGCTAACAGATATGCACATATATGTGTGTATATATATACATATATATACATGTACGTGCACATTCGTATGCAAATGTGCATGCATGCACGTGCGTCACCGATCGCCGGCGACGCACACTGACCGTGCCGCGTCCTCACGCCGTCCATTTAATTCTAAATGAATGGAAACGTAACCGTCGAACGGGCACGGTGCGAATTTACAGAGTTTACGGGAACGCGCGCGCGCGCGCGTGTGTACACGACACGTTTACACGACGACCTCGTACGCTTGCGTGTGTGCGCGTGTGTGCGTGCGCGTGTGTTCAACAGCCGTTGATTGTTGAATGCAAGCTACGTTTTCGGACGCGCCGCTGACAAACGGACAAACATCACTCGTCGCCTCTCCCGTTCTCGTCCACGATCGACAGAATACATTTGCTGTTCGTTGACTCTTTGTCGAATGCAAACGTGAGACACACTCTGCTCGTTCTGTCTGTGTGTGTGTGTGTGTGTGTTTCGATTTCGCGGACCGAAACGGCGCGCCGACGAAACAACGAGTGTTTAGAATCTGTACACAATGGTCACTGTACGTACACACACACATATCAGGATTAGTGTGTGTCTCTATATGTACATATATATATATATATATATTGTTGGATAGCCGTTCGTTGATACCGACAGGGACTGTGAAGTTTTTCTTCTGACACCAGGGCAAGTTCTTCGATAGAGCTTCCGTAACTATCGCTTCCGTGACTGATATTTGATTTTCTAATGTCGCGCTATATAAGGTATCACGAAGGAATTGTTGTCGTGGACCGATATTCAATTCAAGACGTCGGTTTATATTAACGAAATAGATTTATTCGATAATCGAATACAGAACGAGTGTTTTCACAATAACAATATACGACTCGTGACGTCGACATAGATACCAGTGCACCGGTACTGTTACTGATTCTAATGCTGATTTACCCGGGGTGCTGTGCGGCTTTATATACACCCTCTACTGGAATTTTAGATAGCGAGGGGTTGAAATTAGAGAGAGCGTGACCCAATGTGCTGGAATTTGGAAAGTTGTGGCCACACAACATATACACATACACATATACATATATATACATACATACGTGTATATGTATATGTGTATGTATATGTGTATATATACGTATGCGTGTGACGTCGTACGACGCCCGATGCCGATCGTCCAGATTCTCGTTGATCCTGATTTATCTTAAACATGATAACAGTATTAAGATAAATCAGGACGGACGTGGAGTGTGCGAACGCGGACTCTGATGAACCGCTGTCTCGCGCGGATGCGTTGTCCGTCGCCGTTGTTATTTGTAATTCAGTTTCCAAATAAATTGTTATCCGTTTTGTGTTCGTATCGACGCACAACTTTCCCACGCACGCTACAATATATACATACGCACATACATAAACATATATATATGTACATGTATATATATATGCACGTGTATATGTATGTGTATATAGATGCATGCACGAAAACGTGTCCGTGTGTACGGCGGCGCTCTCACTGCACGCACGCACACAAACACAACACGCGAGCGAGTGTGCAGCAGCGCGGCCGGTTGTAAAATTCAAGGTGGACCTGTTCCACGTATGAATTTTTTATTCTCGTTCGCGTTTCTTCTTCGCGTTGTCCTCGTCGTCGATCGAGTCGAGAGTCATCGCTATTAATAGCCGAGCGGGCAGGTAACGCGGCGCGGCGTCCGCGCTCCAATAGAACGCTCTTACGATCCGATCCGAGCGGCCGCGACGAATCCGTCCGGCACGCCGCGCCTCCCCCGCCGACCGGCCGGTCGATCGGACGCGACTCGCGTTCGACGACACGCGCGGCGACCGTCTCGCTCGTCGCTCGCGTCGATCGCAGCGAAAGCGAGAGAGACGAACGAGCGTACGACGGACGGTGAACCGGGCGAGACGCTCCGAATCGAAAACGACGACGACGATAACAAACGGACGAGCGGCGACCGTCGTCGGCGTCCGCGTCGATCTCGTGCGCAGCGTGCGATCGGAGAACGTCGTCGTCGTCGAACTCCCGACCGCCCGTAAGACGCACGGCTTTTTTCGTTTCTTCGTCGTTCGACAGTTTCAGGTTTTCGTCCGGGCCTCGGCTAAATTACTCTCCGTGCTCCAGTCGTGCGCCGTCGGGCCTTCGTGTTCGATCCCTGTTGTTATCATCTGGATTTTAACTTGCATTCGCAGCATTCGTAGCTCTCGCGTCGTGTCGCACGTCGACCCTCTCGCCACGGAGACTATAAAACGCACGCACGTGTAACATAAAACACACATTCGTGTCCGGTACAGACGTAAGACGTCTCCGTACCGATGACGTTTTTCCTCCTGTCTCTCTCTCTCTCTCTCTTTTGCACGTCTTCCGATCGGTAAATGCGAGCGTTGCAAAGAAGCGAACCGGCGACGACGACGACGACGTTCTCTCTATCTCTCTCTCTCTGCTTTCAGATCGGACCGCCGCTCCGCCGGCGACACCGCGCCGCGGCGACGACGCGTCCGCTGGCATGCGTCCGGCGCGCCGAGGCGTCGTCTCACCGGTGCCCAGTGACACAGTGGCGCGCGCGCCGCCCGTCGCCGCGACGACCGCCGACGTCGTCCGATGACCGTCTCGCCCGCGGGTTCGCGGACGCGCTGCACGACGGTCTACGATTCGGTCGGGGGACGCCGGCCGCGACGGACGCCGGATGGTGACGCGATGCCGGTGCTGAGCCGGTCTCCGCCACGCCATGGCTGAAACGAACAGGGCGCTGTACGCGTCGTGCGTCGCCGGTCTGGGATTCGTGTGCCTCGTGCTCGGCGCGACGGCCGTCGGGCTGCCGATGTGGGGATACTTCGACACGCCGACCGGTGAGTGGCGAGCGCGGGACGTCGGGGCGAGCGCGCCCGGCCGACACTCGCGGACGGGCGCGCCGCGACGGCGGCCGCACGTCGGCCGGTCCTCGGCTCGTCGAACGACGAACGTAGGGTCTCGTCTCGTCGTTCGTGCGCCGCGCGCGCGAGCCGTCCGCCGAATCGATCGTCCGTCCGTCCGTCGACGCTCGGGAGCCGGCGGCGGCCGTCTCTCTTTTCCGTCCGCCGTGTCTTTGCGCGCTCGCGCGCCGCCGGCGAACGGTCCTGTTTGTTTTTAATCAAGAATCGCAAATAAATCACAATAACTAAATTAATTCCCCGTTCTCTCGACGCCTAATTGAATTCGCGTTACGGCGGCGACGACGACGGCGACGGCGATCGCGCGGCCGGCGGCTGCCGGAGGTGAACGCTTACGCGCGCGCCCCCGCACGCGCGTGTTTCGAGCGCACGTACCGTGGCGCCGCGGGGCACAAGTTCGGAAACTTCGCGGGCGCGTGACACTTGCGAAGAGCCGCCGCCGCTCCGCGCAGCTTACGATTCGGGCGTAATGCGCCGCCGCGCATCGATCTCGGGACCTATCGTTCCGTTCTCGACGTGCAGACGACGACACCGGGACGTGCCGGCGCGCTCGTCGCCGCGATCGAGGCCGTCGGGCGACGGCGGCCGCGCTCCGTCTCGTCGATCCGTCCCCGTCGGACGTGATGCCGGCGTCGTGCGTGCGTGCTCCCTCCCGCTTACGTCCGCGGCGGCGGACCGCGCCTATTCGAGGAGAACGTCTCGCGCGTTACGCGAGAGCGGACGGCGGCGACGACGTGTACTCGACTCGACGCGTTCGTTCGAAACTCGCGACGGCGGCGACGACGAAGGCTCGAATCTCGGAACAGGGAGCGATCGAGATCGCTCGTCGATGTGCGGCCGGCCGCGTGAAACGAATGAATTTCAGATCGCGCGCGCGCGCGCGCGCTTCGCGTCTCCGTGTCTCGTGCGGTAATTTTATACGTTCGTTTCTAATCGACGTGCGGTCCGACCGAGCGGCGTCGTCTGCGCTCAAATAACACACGAATTCCTTTTACTGATACGATGAGAAATGTAACCTCTATAAACACGTACGTAATATATATATATATGTGTGTGTGTGCACATACATGTATATATATACACACACATACATGTATACGTGCATGTGCTGTTTGACGCCCGATGCCGATCGTCCAGACACTCGTTGTCGGTGCGTTGCCGTGGAAACGCACCGTCGTTGTTGTTTACAATGAACATCGACAGTTCTAAGATAACATCGGGACGGACGCGGACTCTGACGAACCGCCGTCTCGCGCGGACGCGTCGTCCGTCGTCGTTTGTAATACGGTTTCTCACTGTTGTCCGTTTTGCGCCGGTGTCGACGCACCGCGCCTTCCGCACGCACGACGACAGTACATAATGTTAGCGTGTGCGGAAGAGCGGCGCGTTAATAACAAAACCGATAAAAATCCATTCAGGAACGATTACGAATTACAACGGCGACGCTCGACGCATTCGCATGAGACGGGGGTCCACGACAGTCTGCCGTCGCGCGCACACGTTCCGTCACTCGGCTGCTGTTTATTGAAAACATCAATGCACGCCGAAACGAGGGTGCTCGGCCACTTCGATTAGCCGACCGTGACGATCGGCTTCGGGTATCTTCTTACGATATGTGTTATATATGCATATGTATGTATATATACATATACATATACATATGTATATGTACATATATATACACATATATATATACATATATATATATATATATATATACATATATATATATACATACATACACACACACACACACATGTATGTTGTACGTTTTACAACATTATTATAAGACAAGTACGTACACGTATGATTGCGTACTCCGAATCGGATCGACACCATCGCTCGTTCGATCGCAATGCTCGATTGTGCAAGTTGATGGGCGTTGCACGTTTAAATCGATCCAAGAACATCTGAACGCCGCACTCGCATCTGCGCCTGTCATGTGTGTAAGAGAGAGTCGAATATGTGACACACATTTCAAACGCGACTCGTATTGTCCTGTTCAGAGCCTGTCTACAGGAGATCCGCTTCGGCGTCTCCGCCTCTGACGTTATTCGTTTGTGGCGCGTGCACGGCATCCTCCGACTTTCACGCGTTTATATATACGTATATATATATATATATATATATATATATATATATATATATATATATATACGTATATATATATCACCGGTCTGGGTATAACGAGAAGACACGGGAAAAGAATAGAGTGGATACGAAAATGGACGGGAGTCACGGATATAATAAAAGAAAAGAGTGAAAAGCCAGAAATGGAAATGGGCGGCCGGGAATGTTGCGAGGAGAGAAGACGACCGACGGACACCGGAGATCGTTGACTCGGGAACCGAAGAATATAAAGAGACCGACGGGCAGGCGGGATAAGGAAATTAGAAAATATATATGTTGGAAATCAGTGGAATAGAGGGGCAGCACTCGACCGTACAAAATGGAAAATCGCGCATTGACAGACGCTGACGATGATTGTATATATATATATATACACACACACACTTGTGTGTGTGTGTGTGTAGAAAGACAAACGCTCGACGAGCTGCACGACGTTCGGGCGCGACGGCGGCGACCGCACGGGCAATCGGCGTGTCGACACCGTTCGCACGCGTTCCGTTCTCGTTCTGTGACCGTGCGAAAGGGTCGACGTAACACGAACCGAGCCGGCCGACGTGCGATATCTGTGCGGCGGCGGCGACTGTAATGTCGAAACGGATGTCGCCGGCTTGTCGCCCCATCGACGGGCCTGCCATCTCGGTCGAATCGGACGCAGCGTCGACTGCTGTGAACGCGCGGCCGGTCCTCGTCGACGAATCGTGTCGGACGCTCTCCGACTCGCCGTCGATCGTCACACGGTGAAACGACGACGACGACGACGAATGACGAACGTAAAGACAGTTGTCTGCTTACGTTCTCCGAGCGTTCGTTGTCGATCCGCAACAGCGCCGCCGTTCACGATGAAAAACATTCTTCACGCATACGAAAGACAAGCGTGTGCGTGCGTGCGTGAGAGAGAGAGAGAATGCCAGAACCGTGATTGTTTCCGGTTCGAATACGCGTGAAATTTTCATCGGTCGCGCGATTACGAATGAGAGCGCGCGTCGACCCGAAATGCGTGCACGCAGAAGACGAGAACGGCGGGACGGACGGGGAGAGAGAGTGAGTGAGTGAGTGACGGAGAACGAACGATAACGATCGCTGCGGATCGGTGCGAACGCACCGGCGTTGTGGATCTCGGAACAGGTGAATAACAGTTCGTCGAAACGCGCGGTCGTTCACCTGCCGCACGTTCCGTGACGGCGCGCACTCTCTCTGTCAGCCGCCAGTGCAGCCGCCGCCGCTGCTAATACCGCTACTACTACTACGGACACGCCATCGCTACGACGACGACGACCGTCACTGCTGTTTCGGAGACGGACCGTCGGCCATCGCGACGCCGCCTTCGCGGTCCGACGTTCGTCGACAGCCACCGTGCGGCGGCGGCGGCGATCGCCCGGACCGTTCCGTCCGTCCGACCGTCCGACGTGTCGTCGATCTGTCGAGAACATTCGCGTCGCTCTCGATCTCGAAAGCACTCTACACGAACTGCGGAAACCGAACGTCGTCGGGAGACACCGTCGCGCGCGTCGACGCCGGACGCGCGACGACGGACGAGCGTCCGCCGCGCGGCTCTCTCCGCTCGCGGGCCGGTCGACGCGACGAATCGATTGTGCCGAGCGCCATGCGGACCGCCGCGAAGGTGATTCCGTCCGATCGTTCGATACGCGGTGCACGCACGGATGTCCTCTGTGTGCGTGTGTGTGTGTGAGAGAGAGAGACGCACGTCCGCACGACGAATGCGCGTACGTACACGATATATTTGTACATTTCATATCGGACTGATTTAATGAAGTAGTAATGTCTGACCTGGTTTCGAGTGACCTGTTCAGTGGTTCCGCTTCGTTTGTGACGATCGATCGGAAAACGAGAGCGGCGACACGCTGTGAGAGCGCACGTCCGGATACGTGCATACCTATACGCATGTGCATGTACATGTACGTATATACATATACATATACATATACATATACATATATATATATATATATATATATATATATATATATGTATACATATATATACATATATATTATATACATATATATATGTATATATATATACACATGTATATATACACATACACATACATACACCCACATGCACGCACACGCACACACACGCACGCTGACATTCCCTTCGAGTACGAGATACGCGCATTCCTCGCTTAATTGCAAAACATCCTTTCCTAATTCGGACCCGACGTCGCCGCGCGCGACTACACCGTCGCTACAATCGTTCCGAGAGACGAGAGCGATCGGTTCGAGACGAGCGCGCACGTGTACGCGGCGCGTGTCGTCCGGTCCCCGTCGCTCCGTCGAAACGGACCGGCGAAGTACCGCGATCGCGTGCGAACGTATTCGGGAGCTCGAAACGAAGACGCCGAGCGACGGGCCGAAAGCGACACCGCGTCCGCTTATCATCGACGAGCGACACGCTCGTCCGTGTGGCCGAGCGACGTCTCGTTGCGGTCGCGCGCGCGCGTGTTCGGCGGGCGCGTCGTCCGCAGCGTCGAGCGGACGCCGCGCGGCCGACGCTCCGACGTATCGCGACCGTGCGGCCGGTCGCCGCCGATCCGTCGTATCGGCGCACGACGAACGACGGACGGCCGCCTCCTCGCCGCGCCGCTCGCGCGCGCGTCTCCGGCGGCGACGGCGCACGGAAACGGTACCGGTCGACGGGCTCCCTGACGACGATCGACCGCGACGTCACTACTCGCCGCTGTCGTCGCGACGACAGCGGCGACGGGCGACGTGCCGGCCGCTCACGCGCCGTTCGACGTGATTCCAGGCGGTCCGAGTTCAGAGAAGGGCTACTTCGGGCCGTGGAAGACGTGCAAGCAGCTGCTGTACTCGAGAGAGAGATGCGGCCCGCACGATTCGAGATTCAAGACGTCCGGTGAGTCGGTCGCGCCGCGACGCTCTCGCGTCCGGCCGCGAAGCCGGACGTCCGTTGACGCGCGTTCTGTTCCAGTCGTCGTGTGGCTCGCGGGGCTGGCGGCGGCGTTCGGCACCGCGTCGCTCGCGGTCTTCTGTCTCCTGAGCGTCCTGCAGCTCGCGATGATCAACTCGAAGGAGAAGGTCGTCGTCAGTTACGCCGTCGCGGTCATGTCGAAGCTCGCGCTGAGTCTGCTGGCAAGTACGTGCTCCGTTTTCACTATCTCTCTCTCTCCCCCGGTTTCCCGTCTTTCGAGAGAAGGAACGCCGCCCGTCCGCCCGTCCGCTTCGGATCGAGCGACTCGGTGCGTCGTCGTAGTGTTCGTCCCGGTGTCCGGGAACGAGTACTACGACGACGACGACGTTTGCGGCTCGCCGGTGCGTCGGGCGGCCGGCGCGGCCGAAAGCCGTCCGACCGATCGGCCGCGCATCGCTTTAAGCGGAATCGCATAGAGAAAACGAACGGAAAGAGTGCGAACGGATCGAATGACGGGGCCGCCGCCCGTCGACGACGAAACGCAGACGAACGTAGCCGTACAAGTGCTCCCCGATGAATTTTCAATCGCGACACGAGCCCGACGGCGAGACGCAACCGGAACGGATGTCGACGGGAAACGAATGCGAAGCCGTACGTCTGGAGTCGGTTCGAGGCCGGAAGCGCGGAGAGCCGCCGCTCGTCGACAGGCGAGAAGATGTCGTGTGATGAACGCGCCGCCGCCGCGTCGCACCGTCGACGAACGGCGACGCCGTCGCACCGAGCGCACTTCCGACACGCGTGCGTGTCATACGTACATACGTGTGTGTATATATATATATATATATATATATATGTATGTCTGTGCGCGCATATAGCGTTAACGTCTCAGTCGATGCGAATGGAATGAGTCTTGTGAACTGTTCGCGACGTCGACGTTTGCGTGCGTGCGCGCGCGCGCGCGCGAACCGATCGAGATGAAAACGCGTTCGCGGAGCTCCGAGTACGCTAATGCGCCCG
>CM068313.1:25000-42500 GCA_034766995.1 Acanthacorydalis orientalis | reverse complement strand
GTTTATTAATTTATAAACGACAATGTAAATATTTAATAATTTGAAAAATCAATACCCGTGAGGCCGACAACATTCGGGCCGTAGCAGGAAGATCTCTGACAATTAAATTCAAGTGATCTGCACTGCTTCGTAACAACACCTTTATATTTTTCTTATTTTTTGCACAAACACGTTTCAGAGTACAGATATATTTTTGTTTCCTTTTTAAAATCTTCATAGATTTTTCTGTACTCGACGTGTTTGGCATTTCTTTCCTAATATCTCTGAGATATTAATGTTGGTTTCTAAAATAGAAATAAAATCAATAGATTTTGAATGTCAGATGTATAAATCATGCTAAAGAATAACAACTACTTACACGAGATTTTTTAAAAGGAACAGCTACTAAAGGCGTTGCTTCGTCGTCGTCACTCGTTTCAATCGAGTTCGCATGGAGTGTGGCGATTTCTGACGGTTCCTCCAAAGTTGCGATCTAAAATATACACGTATTATATCATATAATATTGTACTATTTTGAATTACTAAATTAACTTATACCACCAGTGTTTCTATTCAAAATAATAACAGACACACTGCAGATGTGGCTACAATTTGAATGATTATAATAGAATTTTTTATAATTATTACAAAATAAATTATAATATTAAAGTTGTGAATACTTACATTTACCGGCAGATCGATCTCATCTGCAACGGTAGGAGCGATCGGTGTTTCCATCGTGCCGGTCGATGGAAACACTGCAGACGGTGGCTAAAATTTAAATAGTACTTATTATACAAATGTTTATCGTTACTCAAAAACAAATCAGGTACTTTCGGATCATTATATCTCACATAGCATGATTTTTAAAAATTGTTATTTTTCAAAAACCGTATCTAATAAACCACTTTATTTATTTTTAACAGATGTAGATGATGTTAACAAATAGAGAACATTTTATACCTGTCTCTCCAAGCACAAAGAGGGGACGGCTGATCTATTTAAAAGGCTTTGTAGGAAATTGGTAAAGTCGCTTATTTTAAAATGATGGCTACATAATCTCATCATTTTTTATGCAGCATCAGCATGGTCTTCACCAATTCCCATTGCTTGAAGCCATAGTCGTGCTCTACGATACAAACAGAATTACACATAAATAACTATTAACAATGAATGTTAATAAAATTAAAATTTAACTCACCTGCTTTTCGTCCTTGGGCAATAAAATAATTTATCCCTCGGGCCATCGCAAGTGCAACAAGCACGCCGAGCAAAATTCATTCTCACAAAGTGTGCAAACAGCGATAATAAACAATATTAAACAGACGAAATTGTAAACATTGTTTTGCAAAGAATGCAATTTTTGTTCGACCAATCAGAGGCATTTATATTTGTTCATGTTCTCTGCCAATAGTAAAACGATACATAAAATGACTTACAAATCGAACAACTAACGCCATCTAATTATGTCCGCAAAACTAAATAGCATGCTCATATTTAGCTATGTTACTTTCACCGGCCTGGTCGTACCGTTTTCAGAACGGCCTTTTCGTACGATTTCCGAAGTGAAATCGATTCGCCGAAAGGAGACGCCTCTCGCTAGACCGGTTCGACCGCTCGGTCGACGTTTCGAACCGCGTCGCCGAGCTCGAGATTCGATTTCACGTGTCGCGCGTCTCGGCGTTTCGTGTCGTCGGCGGCGAGTACGCGTCAGACGCTCTCTTCTCGTAGGTCCCGCGTCGTCGTGCGCTCGTCCGTTCGGTCGCCGTCTCGCGCGATCGCGGTTCGGAACGGGCGGGACGCGCGGAACGAAAGGTCTAGGGAGAGGCGTCGGCCGGTCGAGACGGAGACTCGCGACGACGCGGACGCTCGGTCGCTCGTCGCGTCCGGACGTTCCGGTCTCGGGATCTCTCGTCTCCGAGCGGCACCGTTTCCGTCTCTCGGACTCGGACCGCGTTCGACGTGCGGATCGATCGGTTTTCGTACAGGTCCGGTATTACAAGACGAAGTTCGAACCGCCGAAAAAAGAGGAGAGGACGTCGAAGAATCTGTCTGCGAACGTACGGAAATTTCTCGCGCGCAAAGAAGCGGAAGAGAAGTCGCGAGCCGAAGAAGCGCGCGCGAAGAGACTCGAGCTGCTCGCGCTACGGTCGCAGGACGGCAAGGCGAAACGTCGGGTCCAGGTGATGCTGAAGCGCACGAAATCGGCGAACAAGTCCGCGATCGACGACGCCGTCGACCGGAAGGACACGGCCGTGACGCTCGCCGGTCCTTCGCAGCCGGACGAGGACGATTACGGCTACGAGTCGCAGGAGGCGGCCGCTTACTACGCGAAGATGATGGAGCGTTACGCCGACGTGCCGGAAGAGGAGAAGTTTCCTCGAGCGAAGCGTAAGGCGAGCACGAATCTCGAAGGCACGCGCGATCGCGTCAGGGCCGCGCTGCTCCGCGAGCAGGAGGAGGCGTCGCTGCCGCACAGACGGAAGCGTAGGACGAAGGCCGAGCTCGAGAGGGACGCCGGCGGTACGGCGGCGACGCGGACGTCGCGCGAGGACGCGGCGGACGTCCCCGGACGGGCGGACGAGCCGGAGAAGAAGACGAAACCGAGGAAGCCGATGCCGCCTCCGATCGACTTCGGTCAGCTGCTGAAGATCGCCGAAAAGAAACAGTTCGAACCGATCCCGATCGAGCCGAAGAAGGTCGACACGGACGAAAGACCGCTGACGAAGAAACAGAGACGCGAGTTGGAGAAAGAGAGAGCGTTTCTCGACGCGAAAGAGGCGAGGCAGAAGGCGCGGAGGGAGAGAGAGAGAGACGGCGAGCTCGTCCGCGTCGACGGCGCGAGACGTCCGGACGGCAAGGCGCCGAAGGCCGCCGTCGACGTAGACGCGAAGACGTCCGGGTCGGACGGAAGGGCGAGGACGGACGGGGCGGCGGCGGCCGCGACGGACCGATCGAAAGCGAGACCGTCGGCGAAAAGCGAGCCGAGGTCGGAGGCGCGCGCGTCGTCGCCGCCGAAGGCCCCGCTCGTGCGGAGGTCTCCGTCGGCGCCGGAACGTCGTTTCGATCGGGGGCCTCCTCCGCTCGTTCGGAAGACGCGAGAGACGGCGCTGCCTTTTAAGAAACCGGAGCCGGTCCGGGGCGTCCCGAAGAAGATCGTCGGTCCGCCGAAGGCGAACGGGCGGGACGCCGCCGCCGGTCCGGCGTTCGGCGGAAAAAGAACGTCGCCGAGCGGAAGCGCGACGACCGAGATCGATCCGAAGAGGGACGTTCCGACGTCCGAGGAGACGAGACCGAGATCGAATCCGACGTCGGACGTCGTCGATCCGAAACGACCTCCGACGGCCGCGCGCCGTTCGCTCTCGAGCGTCCGTCCCGATCGGACGCCTCGTCCGGGCGACGTCTTGCCGAGACGGTTTCCGCCGCCGGACGTCCGGAGAAAGCCGCCGCCGGCGAGACGGAACGCGCTCGTCGCGAAGAAAGGTGAGTTCCGGAGGACGGTCGTTTCCGGGGAACGATCTCGCTCGTCGAACGCGTGCACGCGGTTTTTTCGTTTCAGGTCGCATCGTCGACGACGACGACAGCGAGTACGATTCGGAGCTCGACGATTTCATCGACGACGGGCCGGAGGAGGGAGAAGACTATTCGAAGTACATCAGCGAGATATTCGGATACGATAGATCGCGGTGAGTCCGGTCCGCCGACGCCGGTTTCGTTTCGTGCCGATCGCGTTCGGTCTCGGTCGGTCGACGCCGTTCTTTCGACGAGGGCGGCGCGCGACGTGCCGGGCCGACGCGATCGGTTTCGCGGCGGACGGAGTCGTGACCGTTCGCCGAGAAACGCGCGAGACGTCTGTGAACGGACCGTAATCGTCTTTCGCAGGTACAGAGACGTCGACGACGACGACGCGGCGATGGAGTCGAACTATTCGAACATATTGAAGGAGGAGTACGTGAGTGCGAAAATAGGTGCGTGAAAAATCCCGTACGCGTTTACGGGTTCCGCGTGACGACGTCGTCATCGTCGTTTGTATTTTTCGTTTAGGTATAATGGAAGATTTGGAGGACATGAAACAGGAGCAGATCGAGAAGAAGCGGAAAATGATGATGAAAAAACAACGGAGGTGATCGCGGAGTGTCCGGACGACGACGCGACATCGCCGTTCGATCTCGCGGATCGACGACCGCGAGACGTGCGACGTGATCCGTTCGGCGAGCGGAAACGCAGGACCGTATCGTTCGATGTCGAAGACGATTGAATTTCGTTTTATGTGCTTCGATCACGTACGGTCGTGTATATATATATTTATAGGTCACCGTGTTTGTACGGATATAAACGTATCGAAAGATCGATCGCGTGCGCGTATCGTATATTCATTCTCGCGCGCGTACGAGCGTGTGCGTGCACGTGTTTGTATATATAGAACACGCGTCTGTTTTATTTACTCGAAATAAAGGTTAAAATCGACGTTTTTCAAAAAACGATAACTTCGCCTCGTTCGTCCCTCTTTCTCGTTTTTTTCCGTACGTTTCGATCGTAGGTCGACGTTCGGTCGATTCGATCGAAAAACGGCACGCCGTGTCCCGAGAAAACGTCGACGCGCGTCCCGAATCGGCAAACGTCGTTCGAAGGATCTCGGTCGTTCTCGTCGCTCGACGACGGAGCGTGACCGAAAACGCACGGACGATCGTGTCTTTTCGGCGACGACGGCGGTCGTCTTTCTACGTTCAGATACGTACGGACGTACCGACGTACGCTCGAACGATACGTCGCGCCGTATCCGTGACGACGATCGTATAGATACGACGAGTTTAAAAAACACGTCCGTCGCTTCTTTCGTTTTACGTTCGGGCTCGCGAGCGGGCGAGCGCAGCGAACCGGCGGCTCGGTACGAAGACGCTTTCGTCACGGCGGCCGAGCGAAAAAAATCATTCCCTCGACCCGACACGTTCCGTAGTCTGTCGTTTCGATAACGCGCTCGTCGGTCGGACGATAACGATTTTCGTCGGACGAAACCGATCGTACGATCGATATCGGCGCCCGGTCGCTACGCACGCCGCCCGAAACCCCCTGGATATATCGACGAATATCGTAATATAGAAATATATTAGTGTGTATGTCTATATAATTACGTTCACGGTAAGATTGCATAGTTTGTTTCTTAAAGTCGTACATTTCATTGAATTTGTTATATTTATATTATGCATGCGTGTGTGTGTGTGTGTATATATATATATATAAATGTAATATACGTGTCAGTGTGTCTGATAGATTTTTTGAAATTTTACAGGTAATTTTTATATATGATATATAAATAGATACACTTAAGAATATTTTTCCTGAAATGAAGGTACGAGATGAAAGACTGTTAATAATGATTTCAATGCATAGGCTGTAAGGATTTGAATATTTGGGGGGAAAAATTGTGAATAATTTTTTGATTTATATATATATATATATATATTGTACTTAACATTTAGTCGATGCTACATTGTGATTATTATTCATTATAAAATTAAATTTATGATCGAAAAAATCAATCAAAAGTTGTACAAAATTCTGAAGCAAAATTTACATTAAAACCGCCATTCACATTATAGGCAAGCTCTTCATCATACACTTCATTATTACACCGCTTCCCTACGTTATAGTTGGAAGTGAAACTTTGCCGCTGAAGTCGTACTGACTTCGACCATATAGCAGACATCACCGTGCAGGAGATGAAAACAAAAAGATATTTGATTAACGATCGACGAGACCTCGAAGAGTCGTTGAAAATGTATTTAGCATTCTCGCATCACGGTGCAGAGTATTTCGTCGGTCTCTAGACCGTTCTGTGTACGAATTACACCGTTACAAGATGTTACGGATCATGTCGTAGCGGTTTCACAACTTTATATTGCTACGTTTACCCTTGCCTAGATTTTAGAAATAATGTGTTGGGCGCTATCAAGATTTTTTATATTATTTGATAATAACTGTTATAATAAATATTTTAATAAATAACAATGTTGTTAATTTATTTAAGAGTTACTTTTACATCTGGAAGAACCAAATTGTTTTATTAGGTTATATTATACTATGTTACATTATTTATACTATATAATATACTATACTATAATAAAATACATTTTTATGTATTTTCAATTAAAATCGACACATTTTCAATTCATCTCGAAACTTTTCAAACTGAAATGTCAATTGACAACTGATTCAAAAGTGTTACACGTCACGGAATATCTGTAAAAACAGAAATATATCAGAACGTGTTAACCATAGATAAATATAGTCGAGATAAGAACCACACGTGTTAGACGGGATGTACGTGACGTGTCAGTAGTGTGCACGGGTACCATTGAACCAATGTAAAATTAGCTCTCACATATTTCTTATCACGTGATCGTGTTTCTTATCACGTGTCAGTAATGTGCACGAGGCTTTAGCCTCGTGCACACTACTGACTGTTTAATAATTTTTATTCATATGTACATTTCTGATATGTTTGAATATGTACCTGTTGCAATTTTCAATTTTAATCATAAAGTCATATTGTACATTGTAATATCTGGTTGATGATATGAACCAGTCAGCATATGTATCCAATGAGTACCTGAAAGAGATTTTGGATAATTAGAAATTAGAATCATATATATATATATATATATATATATATAATATATATATATATATATATATATATATATATATTATATATATATATATATATATATATATATATATATATATACTATATATATATATAATATATTATATATATATATATAAAAATTATATATATATATATAAATATAGTATATTATATATATATATATATATATATATATATATATATATATATACATATATATATATATATATATATATATATATATATATATATACATGTACGAGGTCAGACAATTAAGTAATGCGACAAAATTCAAAAATCGAGTATATTTAAAAATTAAGGTACATCGCTGCGATCCCCTTCAAAGTAGTCCCCTCCCGCATCTATACACTTATTCCAGCGAGTTTTCCAGTTTTCGTAACAATTCTGGAACACTTCTTGTGGGACCTCTCCGAGTACCCTCGTCACAGATTCTCGGATATCTTCGACGGAGTGAAAATGTCGACCTTTGACGAATTTTTTCATATGGGGGAATAGGAAAAAGTCGCAGGGTGACATGTCCGGTGAATAGGGCGGTTGTGGTAATAACGTTGCGATGCCTTTAGACGCCAAAAACTGAGAGACACTGAACGCACTGTGACAGGGAGCATTGTCGTGATGCAGAACCCAAGTCTTCGCGATCTCTGGACGCACTCTGAGCACCCTTTTTCGTAATTTTTCGAGCACATTGCGGTAGAATACTTGATTTACGGTTTGTCCAGGTGGTACGAACTCTTTGTGAACCACCCCTTTGCTGTCGAAGAAGCAAATCAACATGGTTTTCACTTTGGACTTGCTCATTATCGCCTCCTTTGGCCTCGGTGCTCCAGGGGACAGCCACTGTTGGCTTTGTCGTTTAGTTTCGGGGTCATATTGAAAGAACCAACTTTCATCACCAGTAATAACTCGATCGAGAAGAGTAGGATCACTTTCAACCTGCTCGAGACAATCTTGAGCGATCCATTTTCGTGACATGCACTACTCGCGCGTTGTTACAAAACACTAAACAGCTGGCGAAGAAATGATCGTACGAGGGTGGTCAAGGTCTCAATCGAGAGAGTAGGGATCTGCTATTACGGTGGCGGAGTTACAGGTTCGCAGTGTTACCACAGGCCGAGAAAAAAAATCGGTCGCATTACTTAATTGTTTGACCTCGTATATATATATAAAATATTGTACGTGTTTTTATGTGATCCGATTTGGCGGAGCAAAAATTGTTTACATGAATAAAGAAGCACGAATGCCAAAGCACGTCTTGACTAAGTGTTGTTCGCCTCTCCTATTCTCTTGCTGTGTGACATCTATTTATCTCCGTCTACAGTTCTTGCTGATGCAGTGATTATCAGAAGCAGAGTCTTTTATCTATGATATATATATATATATATATATATATATATATATATATATATATAAATATATATATATATATATATATATATATATATATATATATATATATATATATATATATATATATATATATATATATATGTATATATATATATATATATATATATATATATATATATATATATATATATATATATATATATGTGTGTGTGTGTGTGTGTGTGCCTGTACAGTGAAAAAATACTATCTAATAATTGGCTAACATTTATTTCATTAATAATCTGGTATATTTAGGTAATAAAAACTAACATTTACATTAATCTTTTGTAGAGTACTGCTTCAAAATAGGTAGTTATATTTTGTGACAAATAAATTATTAGATAATAACCCTAAGTTTTCATAGTTGTTTAAATTTGCACTTTTGTAATAAAATATATTTTACATTCTCAGAAAACCTTATATATTATAAAAATATATATTATTATCTAATGACATATCAGTTCAATTTAAATCATCTGTAATAAGAATTAGTCTTGACAGAATGTCATCATGTTAAATGCATCATATTTAGAACTTAAAATACTTATTTAAATCATAAAATACACTTATTATATTAGTTTATTAAAGATTCAGAGCCCTCATTTGTATATATTAATGTCTAATGACATATCAGTGAAATTTAAACCAACTGTAATAAAAATAATCTTGACAGAATGTCAATATTTTAAATTCATCATAGCTTAGAACTCACAATACTTATTTAAATCATAAAGTACACCTATTATATTTATTTATTAAAGTCTTGGACCCCATCCATGTGTATATTAATGTCTAATGATATATCAGTTCAATTTGAATCATCTGTTATAAGAGTATTTTCGACAGAATGTCCTCATTTTAAATGCATCTTATTTAGAACTCAAAATACTTATTTAAATCATAAAATACACCTATTATATTTCTTTATTAAATACTTGGATCCCTCCGTTATTAACTGTTAACATGTTGTAAAAGAACATTTCAAAGTTTTACTTCAACACAGTTCAATTTGAATTATCTATAAAAAGAATTTTTTTTCAGAATGTCACTATTTAAAATGCATCATATGTAGACCTCAAAATACTTATTTCAATCATAATACACTTATTAGATTTGTATATTAAAGACTTCGAGCCCACTTAAAATATATATTATTATCAAATGACATATCAGTGCAATTTAAATCATCTGTAATAAGAATATTCTTGGCAGAATGTCACTATTTAAAATGCATCATCATATGTAGACCTCAAAATACTTATTTAAATATTAAAGTACACCTATTGTATTTATTTATTAACGACTCGGATCCCTCCTTTGTATATATTAACGTCTAATGACATATCAGTTCAATTTAAATCAACTATAATAAGAATATTTAGACAGAATGTCACTATTTAAAATGCATCATATGTAGACCTCAAAATACTTATTTAAATATTAAAGTACGCCTATGGTATTTATTTATTAAATACTTGGACCTCTCCTTTGTATATATTAATGTCTAATGATATATATCAGTTCAATTTAAATCATCTGTAATAAAAATATTCTTGACAGAATGTCATCATTTTAAATGCATCTTATTTAGAACTCAAAATACTTATTTAAATCATAAAGTACACCTATTGTATTTATTCATTAAAGACTTGGACCCCTCCTTTGTATATATTAATGTATAATGACACATCAGTTCAATTTAAATCATCTGTAATAAGAATTAATCTTGACAGAATGTCATCATTTTAAACGAATCATATTTAGACCTCAAATAACTGATTTAAATCATAATACACTTATTATATTTGTATATTAAAGACTTCGAGCCCACTTTGTATATATTAATATCTAATGACATATCAGTCGATTTTAAATTATCTGTAATAAGAATATTTTTGACAGAATGTCGTCATTTTAAATGAATCATATTTAGACCTCAAATAACTGATTTAAATCATAAAATACACCTATTATGTTTCTTTATTAAATACTTGGATCCCTCCTTTGTATATATTAAAATCTAATGGCATATAAATGCAATTTAAATCAACTGTAATAAGAATATTTTTTACAGAATGTCCCTATTTTAAATGCATCATATTTAGAACTCAAAATACTTATTTAAATCATAAAGTACACATATTGTATTTATTTACTAAAGACTGGGACCCCTCCTTTGTATATATTAATGTCTATTGATATATATCAGCTCAATTTAAATCATCTGTAATAAGAATATTCTTGGCAAATGTCTTCATATTAAATTCATCATATTTAGAACTCAAAATAATAATTTAAATCATAAAATACACTTATTATATTTGTTTAATAAAGACTAGGACCCCTCCTATGTATATATTAATGTCTAATGATGTATATTTTCAATTTAAATCATCTGTAATAAGAATATTCTTGACAGAATGTCAATATATATATATATATATATATATATATATATATATATATATATATATATAAAATATTGTACGTGTTTTTATGTGATCCGATTTGGCGAACCAAAAATTGTTTACATGAATAAAGAATGCGAATTGATAACAAATAGTTGTGGGTAGTTATATTGTGTAACGGTCTTCACTTGAATGCTCACTTCTTGTGCTGTTTTTAGGATGACGAAACACCTAACGACCAGGTGTTGTTCGCCTCTCCTTTTCTCTTGCTGTGTGACATCTATTTATCTCCGTCTACAGTTCTTGCTGATGCAGTGATTATCAGAAGCTGTCTTTTATCTATGACATAATATTTATATATATATATATATATATATATATATATATATATGTATATATATATATATGTATATATATATATATATATATATGTATATATATATATATATATATATATATATATATATATATATATATATATATATATATATATATATATATATATATATATATATATATATATATCATCATCATCATCATCATCTTCAGCCCCTGTCAATCCACTGCTGGATAAAGGCCTCTTCCATGATTTTCCATTTTGTTCGATTCAGTGCCTCTCTTTTCCACAGATTTCCAAGAAAGTTTTTAATATCCTTATCCCATCTGTTCATTGGTCTCTTTCTCGGTCTTTTCATATTCCTTGGTTCCCAGTCAATAATTTCTCTTGTCCATCGGTTGTCTTCTCTTCTTGCGACATGTCCCGCCCATTTCCATTTCAGACTCTTTACTCTTCTTATTATATCTGTGACTCCTGTTTGTTTTCGTATCCATTCTATTCTCTTTCTATCTCTTCTTGTTATTCCCAACATGCATCGTTCCATACTTCGTTGTGTTGTTTGGAGTCTTTGAACTATTTTGGCGTTAAGCACCCATGTTTCGCTGCCGTAGGTAAGGACCGGTAGTATACACTGATCGAATACTTTTTTCTTTAAACAGAGTGGTATTGTTGATTTAAATATTGAGGCGTTTCGTCCGAAAGAGCTCCATCCCATTTTTATTCTCCTATTTACTTCTTCCGTGAATGATCCATCTCTGTTGATAAGCTGGCCTAGATAAACATATTTCGTGACTTCTTCTATTTCCGTTCCTTTTATTTCAATTTTCTTCGGACATACAAACGCATTGAACAGTACTTTTGTCTTTGTATGATTCATGTTGAGGCCGATTTTTTGACTGGCATCGTTTAGTTCTTCTATTCTCTTTTGCAACTCTTCCGGAGTATTTGCGAAAATAACTATATCATCGGCAAACCGGAGATGGCTTAATCTTTCGCCCTTTATCTCGATTCCTTTGTCCTCCCAGTCGAGCGATTTGAATACTTCTTCTAAGGCCGCAGTAAACAATTTCGGAGAAATTGCATCTCCCTGTCTTACACCTTTCTCGATTGTTATCTTTCTTGTTTCTTCATGTAGCTTCACCGACATCGTTGCTTTTTTATAGATGTTATCTAGCAGCTCGATATATGTGCCCTCTATGCCCTGGTTCTTCAGTGCAGATATTACCGACAAGGTGGTGATGGAGTCAAAAGCCTTCTCGTAGTCTATAAATCCAAGACACACTGGTATTTGATATTCATTTGATCGGCTTATTACCTCTCTCACTACTTGAATATGATCCATTGTACTAAATCCGGTTCTAAATCCTGCTTGTTCCCTTGGCTGGGCGAAGTCTAGTTGCACTTGTAGACGTTTCGAAATTAATTTTGTAAAGATCTTATATATCGTAGGTAGTAAACTAATCGGCCGATAATTCTTCAAATCTTCTTTATCTCCTTTCTTGTGTAGAAGAATTACGGTGGCTTCATTCCATTTATCTGGGATAGTTCTTTTTTGTATACAAGCAGTGAATATATCAGCGAGAACTTTTTCTGTTTTTTCTCCTACTAACTTGAAAATTTCTGCTATTAACCCATCATTTCCGGCTGCTCTTCCATTTTTCATATTCTTTATTGCATATGTAACCTCTTCCGGTAGCACGGGTGGGACACCTTGGTTTGTATGTTTTCTATTCTCGTTTTCTTTGTTACATGTATTTTTGTATAGGTCTGTATAGAATTCTTCTACTCTTTTAATGATTTCCTTTTTGTTGAAAATTCTGCTCCCATCATCTAATTTCAAGGCAGTTATATGTTCTTTGCCAATCGTTAAGCTCTGTTTCATTTTTCGGTAGCTTTTATTTTCTTCAATAGTCTTCTTAATTAGTTCATTGTTGTACTTTCGAACGTCTTCTCTAATACACTTCCTCACTGTTTTGCCAAGTTCGATGTATTCGATTCGGTCTTTCACATTATCTGTTAGTTTTATTTCTCTTCTCTTCTTCATTAGACATTTAGTTTTTTCTGATATTTTCTTATTTGATTTTATTTTAAGGATTCCTCCTATTTCTTGCGCGGATTCTTTGATAATTTCAACCACTTTTTCTTCTACATTCGCATCTGCATTCTCCAATATGTCAAAACGGTTTTTTAATTCTATTTCAAATTCTACTTTTCTCTCTTCTAGACTTTGAATATTAATTGTCTTCCTCGGAGTCTTGAAAAGTTTTCTTCTTTCCAGTCTTGAATTTATGCGTATTTTGCTTCTTACCATCCGATGATCGCTCCCGGCATTAAATCTATTTAATACGGAACAATCTTCCACAATTGATTTTTTATTTACCAGGATGTAGTCTATTTCGTTTTTGATGTTATTGGGACCTTTCCATGTCCATTTCCTTTTGATATTTTTCTTGAAAAAGGAGTTCATTACATATAAACTTGTGGTCTCTGCAAAATCAATTAGTCGATTTCCTCTTTCATTCCTTGTTCCAAAGCCAAATTTTCCAACTACATTATCGTTCTCTTGCCTTTCTCCGATCTTTGCGTTAAAGTCTCCCATTATAATTTTGTAGTGACAGTTTCCCTTGTCATTAAGTTTTCCTATTTCTTGGTAAAAATCTTCAACTTCTTCGTCCTTATGAGCTGTTGTAGGCGCGTAGACTTGCATGATTTGGATTTGATACCTCTTTGATATTTGAATTACCAATCTCGCCGCACGTTCTGATGTGCTTTCTATTTCCACAATGTTATCCTTTAGTTTCTTATTTACGATAAATCCGATTCCTCCTATATTTCCTTTTTCTGATCCACGATAGTAAAGAAGATCTCCGTTTTTCATTTCAAGCGTCTTTTCTCCTTTTCTTCGTACTTCACTAAGTCCTATAATGTCCCACTTAATTTTGGTCAGTTCTTCTTGGAGTTCTTCCAGTCTTTCTTCGTTCGATAGTGATCTGCAATTGTAGGTAGAGATATTAAGCGTAGATGACCTGTGGAGAGAAGGGCAGTCGGTGTTTAGACTCCGGGGATTCTTAGCACCCTCTGCCATCATGCCTTGGTCCCTGCTACTGCCACAGCAGGGGACAAGTAGGCCTCCGGAGAATGAGGGCCGTTTTGTATTTGTACTCATCATGTAAGGTTTGGGATCATGACTCGCCACGCTGATCCCACTTGCGTATTGGCGAGTACCTCTTCATTTTGGCCGGGAATAATTTTCAAGTTTTCTCTGTATGGTTAAACCTACCAATATTCAAAGAATATCACAGTACATCTCCTTGAAATCCCGTTCGCACCTTCCCGCCACTTTGAGGCAATGAAGTAGGAATTTGGGGAGGATATATATATATATATATGTATATGTATATATATATATATATATATATATATGTATATATATATATATATATATATATATATATATATATATATATATATATGT
Organism: Acanthacorydalis orientalis; assembly: GCA_034766995.1. Lineage (NCBI taxonomy): Eukaryota > Metazoa > Arthropoda > Insecta > Megaloptera > Corydalidae > Acanthacorydalis > Acanthacorydalis orientalis. Next base: position 28,245 of record CM068313.1, on the reverse strand, counting down.
ATATATATGTCTATATATATGTATATGTATATATATATATATATATATATAGTTCAATTTAAATCATCTGTTATAAGAGTATTTTTGACAAAATGTCCTCATTTTAAATGCATCTTATTTAGAACTCAAAATACTTATTTAAATCATAAAATACACCTATTGTATTTATTTATTAAAGACTTGGACCTCTCCTTTGTATATATTAATGTCTAATGATATATATATATCAGTTCCATTTAAATCATCTGTAATAAGTATATTCTTGACAGAATGTCATCATTTTAAATGCATATGCATGCAATGCATGCATATGCATTTGCATGCATATGCATGCATGCAAAATACTTATTTAAATCATAAAGTACTACACCTATTGTATTTATTTATTAAAGACTTCGAGCCCACTTAAAATATATATTATTATCTAATGACATATCAGTGCAATTTAAATTGTCTTTAATAAGAATATTCTTGACAAAATGCCATCATATTAAATGCATCATATTTAGTGCTCACTGTTCTTATTTTAATCATACAATACACTCATTATATTTGTTTATTAAAGACTCAGGAGCCCTCGTTTGTATATATGAATGTATAATGACATATCAGTGCAATTTAAACCAACTGTAATAAAAATAATCTTGACAGAATGTCACTATTTTAAATTCATCATAGGTCAGAACTCAAAATACTTATTTAAATCATAAAATACAATTATTATACTTATTAATTAAAGACTAGGACCCCTCCTTTGTATATATTAATGTATGACACATCAGTTCAATTTAAATCATCTATAATAAGAATATTTAGGCAGAATGTCACTTATTTAAAATGCATTATATGTAGACCTCAAAATACTTATTTAAATATTAAAGTACACCTATTGTATTTATTAATTAAAGACTTTGACCTCTCCTTTGTATATATTAATGTCTAATGTTATATATATCAGTTCAATTTAAATCATCTGTAATAAGAATATTTTTGAAATAATGTCATCAATTTAAATGCATCATAGGTTTGAACTCAAAATACTTATTTAAATCATAAAGTACACCTATTGTATTTATTTATTAAAGACTGGGACCCCTCCTTTGTATATATTAATGTCTAATGTTATATCAGTTCAATTTAAATCATCTATAATAAGAATATTCTTGGCAGAATGTCACTATTTAAAATGCATCATATGTAGACCTCAAAATACTTATTTAAATATTAAAGTACACCTATTGTATTTATTTATTAAATACTTGGACTTCTCCTTTGTATATATTAATGTCTAATGATATATATCAGTTCAATTTAAATCATCTGTAATAAGAATATTTTTGAAATAATGTCATCAATTTAAATGCATCATAGGTTTGAACTCAAAATACTTATTTAAATCATAAAGTACACCTATTGTATTTATTTATTAAAGACTGGGACCCCTCCTTTGTATATATTAATGTCTAATGATATATCAGCTCAGTTTAAATCATCTGTAATAAGACTATTCTTGGCAGAATGTCTTCATTTGAAATCTTATTATATTTGTTTATAAAAGACTCAGAGCTCTCCTATGTATATATTAATGTCTAATGATGTATCATTTCAATTTAAATCATCTGTAATAAGAATATTTTTGACAAAATGTCAATATATATATATATATATATAAAAATAACATTGTATGTTTTTATGTGATCCGATTAGGCGCCACAAATTGTTTACACGAATAAAAATTCGAAGTCATAACAAATTATGATGCAATAGCTGTCCTTGGGATGCCTTAATACGTTATGACGTATGTTGTTCGCTTCTCCTTTTCTCTTACAGTGTGACATCGATTTATCTCCGTCTACAGTTCTTGCTGATGCAGTGATTATATGAACATTCATGCTTCTGTGCTACTGAAAGTACGCTACATTGTAGTTTATCGCTGACAATTTGTTTTTTTAGAGCGGGGTGAGACGTTGTGTTCATCGGTCGGTCGTGCTAGGTCACGGTTTAGTCTTGAAATCTTCAATTAAAATGTAAGTAAGTTATAAACAATATATACGTACGTATATGTATGTGAATATATAGTTCTCGTCTGTCCCAAAACAGCATTCAAATGTCGTTCATAAATTCAATGACATTTATAACCGATACCTTTCATTAAATCATAATTACTTCAATTGAAAATCTACAAGTATGTTTTGGTGCATATATGTAGGGTTGTGTTTCCTTTCAATTAAAACTTTTTTTTATTAAAGATAAACGTATGTATATATGTTGTCTCTCCCCCTTCTTCATCCTCTACAGTAATAATTAAGCATTAGACGTATCACGGTGGACTGCCGGAGACCAGAGATAAGTGTGTGTGTGTTTATATATATATATATTAATGAGATTTTAGTCTGAATATTTGGTCATAATTTCGTCTTGAAATCTTCAATTAAAATGAAAGGAAGTTATTAACAATATATGTATATATATGTAATGTATGTGAATATATAGTTCTTGTCTGGCCCAAAACGGCATTGAAATATTGTTCATAAATTCAATTACATTTATAACTGATACCTTTCATTAAATCATAATTACTTCAATTGAAAAGCTACAAGTATGTTTTGGTGCATATATGTAGGGTTGTGTTTCCTTTTAATTTAAACTTTTTATTTTATTAAAGATGTATATATATATATATATTGTAAGTATATATATATACAGACACATATGTGTGTATGCGCGCGTGTGTTCATTCTCCACAGCAATAATTAAGCGTTAATTAGGTGTAACAATTCTTTCTATTTGTGTTATCACTAGGTAATCAATAATGTCTGAAACATGTTCTAAATTTGTTAAATCACATAAAATCCGTCAATTAATAATGTATTTACTTATGTTTGTTGCGAGTGAAAACCTAACTTTGGCCATGTTGCACAGTAATAATTATCCGTTAATTTTGCGTTTAGGCGTTAATTTTATGTTAATAAAAAACTAAATCCTCCTACGTATGGTTTCGTTCAGGATCGACAGTTCCATCGGTCTCAGTAATCGTAGTAAAAGTTACCCAACATGAACATTTAACGCATCATACTCGGTAACACCGAGGCAAGGACGCCATTACATTCGTGGAATCGGCGGTCGCGCGTCAAGCCGAAGTCAAGTTTGCAGCGTAATGCATCAGTTTCTAACTCTATTCAAAATAAATCAAGTTTGGAATTATCGGCGAACGTCGCACCTATTTCATATTCAAAAATCCACTC
>CM068313.1:0-17500 GCA_034766995.1 Acanthacorydalis orientalis | reverse complement strand
ACCCAATTTGATTTTAGGTGTGGAGGTAGTGTACGAACGCATATAGGTTATATTCGAAGATAACAACAACTTACAAAAGAATGAATATTTAAAGTGGAAATCGTCGCAAGTATAAATTTTTTCAATATATTCTTTAGGGTTATAGTCATATATTTAAACTCTGATTGCTAGTTTGTTAACACTGAATTTGATTTTAGGTGTGGAGGTAGTGTACGAACGCATATAGGTAATATTCGAAGATAACAACATGTACAAATGGATGAATATTTAAAGTGGAAATCAAGGGAAGTAAAATTTTTTTAAATATATTTTTAAGGTTACAATCATGTTGAAAGTCTGATTGCTAGTTTAACACCCAATTTGATTTTAGGTGTGGAGGTAGTGTACGAACGCATATAGGTAATATTCGAAGATAACAACAACAACATAAATGAATGAATATTTAAAGTGGAAGTCATTGCAAGTATAAACTTTTGAAATATATTTTTTAAGGTTACAATCATGTTGAAAGTCTGATTGCTAGTTTAACACCCAATTTGATTTTAGGTGTGGAGGTAGTGTACGAACACATATAGGTAATATTCGAAGGTAACAACAACTTACAAACGAATGAATATTTAAAGTGAAAATCGTCGCAAGTATAAATTTTTTAAATATATTCTTTAGGGTTATAATCATATATTTAAACTCTGATTGCTAGTTTGTTAACACTGAATTTGATTTTAGGTGCGGCGGTAGTGTACGAACGCATATAGCTTATATTCGAAGATAACGACTTACAAACGAATGAATATTTAAAGTGGAAATCGTCGCAAGTATAAATTTTTTAAATATATTCTTTAGGGTTATAAACATACATTAAAACTCCGATCGCTAGTTTGTTAACACCCGATTTGATTTTAGGTGTGGAGGTAGTGTACGTACGCATATAGGTTATATTCGAAGATAACAACAACGACATGAACGAATGAATATTTAAAGAGGAAGTCATTGCAAGTATAAACTTTTTAAATATATTTTTTAAGGTTATAATCATATCGAAAGTCTGATTGCTAGTTTGTTAACACCGAATTTGATTTTAGGTGCGGCGGTAGTGTACGAACGCATATAGCTTATATTCGAAGATAACAACGACTTACAAACGAATGAATATTTAAAGTGGAAATCATGGAAAGTATAATTTTTTTAAATATATTTTTTAAGGTTATAATCATATGTTTCAAATCCGAATGGTAGTTTGTTAACACCCGTTTTGATTTTAGGTGTGGAGGTAGTGTACGAACGCATATAGGTAATATTCGAAGGTAACAACAACTTACAAAAGAATGAATAAAGTGGAAATCATGGTAAGTATAATGTTTTTAAATATATTTTTAAGGTTATAATCATTTTGAAAGTCTGATTGCTAGTTTGTTAACACCCGTTTTGATTTTAGGTGTGGAGGTAGTGCACATACGCATATAGGTTATATCCGAAGATAACAACAACATACAAACGAACGAATATTTAATGTGGAAATCATTGCAAGTATAATTTTTTTAAGGTTTTAATCATATATTTATACTCTGGTGCTAGTTTGTTAACACACAATTCGGTTTTAGATAGGGAGAACGTTCACGTACGCTTACCAGTTATATCCGAAGGTAACAGCAACATACAGACGAATGAAAATTTAATGTGGAAATCATCGCGAGTATAATTTTTTAAATAAACTTTCGATCGTCATAATCATATATTTACTGTCCGATGCTAAATCGTTAACACCCAATCTGATTTTAGGTACGGATGAAGTGCACGGACGCATACGCATATAGATATTCGAAGGGAACAACAAGAACAGGCAAACGAATGAATATTTAAAGTGGAAATCATGTAAGTATACATTTTTTAAATATATATATATTAATGTTATAATCACATATCTACTTTCTGACGCTACTTTGACACCCGATTTGATTTTAGGTGAGGAGATAATGCACGTAAGCAAATAGGTTATATTCGAAGATAACAACATACAAACGAATGAATATTTGAACTGGAAATCAATGTAAGTTTAAATTTTCTATATATTTTTTTAAGGTTATAATCATATATCTTCTATCTGATGCTAGTTTGTTAACACCCATTTTGATTTTAGGTACGGAGGAAGTGGACGTACGCATATAGGTTATATTCGAAGGGAACAAAAAGAACAGGCAAATGAATGAATAATTATAGTGGAAATAATGGCAAGTTTAAATTTTCTATATATTTTTATTAGGTTATAATCATATATCTACTATGTGATGCTAGTTTGTTAACACCCAATTTGATTTTAGGTACGGAGGAAGTGGACGTTCGCATATAGGTTATATTCGAAAGGAACAAAAAGAACAGGCAAATGAATGAATAATTATAGTGGAAATAATGGCAAGTTTAAATTTTCTATATATTTTGTAGGTTATAATCGTATATCTTCTATCTGATGCTAGTTTGTTAACACCCAATTTGATTTTAGGTACGGAGGAAGTGGACGTACGCATATAGGTTATATTCGAAAGGAACAAAAAGAACAGGCAAATGAATGAATAATTATAGTGGAAATAATGGCAAGTTTAAATTTTCTATATATTTTTTTTAGGTTATAATCATATATCTACTATGTGATGCTAGTTTGTTAACACCCAATTTGATTTTAGGTACGGAGGAAGTGGACGTACGCATATAGGTTATATTCGAAGGGAACAAAAAGAACAGGCAAATGAATGAATAATAATAGTGGAAATAATGGCAAGTTTAAATTTTCTATATATTTTTTTTAGGTTATAATCATATATCTACTATGTGATGCTAGTTTGTTAACACCCAATTTGATTTTAGTTACGGAGGAAGTGGACGTACGCATATAAGTTATATTCGAAGGGAACAAAAAGAACAGGCAAATGAATGAATAATTATAGTGGAAATAATGGCAAGTTTAAATTTTCTATATATTTTTTTAGGTTATAATCATATATCTTCTATCTGATGCTAGTTTGTTAACACACAATTTGATTTTAGGTACAGAGGTAGTGCATGTACGCATAGAGGGTATATTCGAACATAAAAACAACATACAAATGAACTAATATTTAAAGAGGAAGTCATTGTAAGTATAATACTTTTAAATGTATTTTTTAAGGTTATAATCATAAATGTACTGTCTGATGCTACTTTGTTAATATACAATTAGATTTTAAATAGAGTGTTTGTGCACGTACGCATACAGGGTATAATCGAATATAACAACATACAAATGAACGAATATATAAATTGGAAGTCATTGAAAGTGTAAAATTTTTAAATGTATTTTTTAAGGTTATAATCATATATTTAAGTTTGAAAGTAGTTAGTTAACACACAACATGATTTTAGCTACAGGGAATATATAATTTTAATTATAACTTTTTTATTAAAGATAAATGCATGTATATATATATATATTAATAATTGAGCGTTAAGTAGGTTTAAGAGAATTCGTTTAGCTTGTATTATCACTTGATATATAATAATGTCTGTAACACGTTGTAAATGGGTTAAACCTTGCAGTTTTCAATTAATAAAGTATTTGCTCATATGTTTGTTCAGAATGAAAACCTCTCTGATTATGTTTCCCAGCAATAATTAAGCGGTAATTTAGCGGGTAAGCTTTAATAAAAATCTTGGATTCCTGATTTATATGTTTTTGTATAACATCGACAGTGCCATCGAACTCAGTATATGCAACAGGTATATATATATATATGTAGTGTCATCTGTGTGAGAAGCTGCTGCGAGTTTTTTTACAAGTACGCGACAATGCAGTAATACTCAATTAAAACGATAGTAATACCGTTCAACGGCCGGTTCGTCAAGACGATGACGGTATACATACAGTGGTAGAGGCACGTTGTCGACGTTATTTATATTGTTCACCTTAGCGGGGACTTTGTCGATCAAGTTTGGCGCGAGTCACCCGGCTTGCGTTGATTCATCGGACTCTGCGGATCGCCGGAGACCGGCGGTCCGCATGGAACACGTTCTAAATAGGTTGAACCTTGCAGTCACGTCAATTAATAAAGGATTTGCTCATATGTTTGTTCAGAATGAAAAAATGCGTATCACGCTTTGTTTTTGCTCCTTGCATTCAATTCCCCTGTCAGAACAGTTCTATTTTGAATGTTGTTAATCGCAAGCATGAACGACCGGACTAAAGAAACATATATTTTGTATAGTAACCATCTTGCCCCTGTTCTAAGATTATGACATTGTACGAACAGCAGAATGCGATTCTTTTTTTGAATTGTAATATTTTCTGTTTAACAATTTAATAACATGCAGATTTTTACTGTCGTTGAATATATACCTGTTGCAGTTTTCAACTTTATTTATTAAGTCATATGTATATAGAAATATTTGTTGGCACGTTGACGACATCATTAATATTGTTCACCTTAGCGGGGACTTTGTCGATGAAGTCTGGCGCGAGTCACCCGGCTTGCGTTGATTCATCGGACTCTGCGGACCGCCAGAGACCGGCGGTCCGCATGGAACACATTCTAAATAGGTTGAACCTTGCAGCACTGTGAATTAATAAGTATTTGTTCATAATGAAAATTCGTTCGCAATGCCACTTTTTCTTCTACGTGCAATATTTTCTGATTATTAATATGCTCATATGTACATTTTTTTTACAAATTAGAATCATATATATATATATATAAAATAAATGCACATGTGTATTAGTGATTCTCTCTTCCCTCTTGCCTATGCAAGTGAACATTGCAATACCTCTCCTCGACGACGATGACACATTGTACGAACGGCAGAATGCGATCCTTTTTTTGAATTGTAATATTTTCTGTTTAACAATTTAATAACATGCAGATTTTTATTGTCCTTGAATATATACCTGTTGCAGTTTTCAACTTTATTTATTAAGTCATATGAAAATTGAAATATTTGTTGGCACGTTGACGACATCATTTATATTGTTCACCTTAGCGGGGACTTTGTCGATGAAGTCTGGCGCAAGTCACCCGGCTTGCGTTGATTCATCGGACTCTGCGGGCCGCCAGAGACCGGCGGTCCGCATGGAACACGTTCTAAATAGGTTGAACCTTGCAGAACTGTGAATTAATAAGTATTTGTTCATAATGAAAATTCGTTCGCAATGCCACTTTTTCTTCTACGTGCAATATTTTCTGATTATTCATATGCTCATATGTACATTTTTTTTACAAATTAGAATCATATATATATATATAAAATAAATGCACATGTGTATTAGTGATTCTCTCTTCCCTCTTGCCTATGCAAGTGAACATTGCAATACCCCTCTTCGACGACGATGACACATTGTACGAACAGCAGAATGCGATTCTTTTTTTGAATTGTAATATTTTCTGTTTAACAATTTAATAACATGCAGATTTTTACTGTCCTTGAATATATACCTGTTGCAGTTTTCAACTTTATTTATTAAGTCATATGTATATTGAAATATTTGTTGGCACGTTGATGACATCATTTATATTGTTCACCTTAGCGGGGACTTTGTCGATGAAGTCTGGCGCGAGTCACCCGGCTTGCGTTGATTCATCGGACTCTGCGGACCGCCAGAGACCGGCGGTCCGCATGGAACACGTTCTAAATAGGTTGAACCTCGCAGGACTGTGAATTAATAAGTATTTGTTCATAATGAAAATTCGTTCGCAATGCCACTTTTTCTTCTACGTGCAATATTTTCTGATTATTAATATGCTCATATATACATTTTTTTTACAAATTAGAATCATATATATATATAAAATAAATGCACATGTGTATTAGTGATTCTCCCTTCCCTCTTGCCTATGCAAGTGAACATTGCAATACCCATCTTCGACGACGATGACACATTGTACGAACAGCAGAATGCGATTCTTTTTTAGAATTGTAATATTTTCTGTTTAATATTTATTAAAATGTACATTTTTAATAACTTTGAATGTATGCTTATTATTAAGTCATATGTATTTTGAAATATTTGATGATTAGAACCTGTAAGCATATGTATCCAATTTGTATGTGAAAGTAAATTTGGATAATTTACAAATCAGAATCACACATATTTATAAATACAATAATATATAATGCATATATGTGTGTATAGAGATCCTCTCTTTTCCCTTGGCAACGTGTGAACATTGTATGAACACCTGGGCGAGTTGTGAGTCATTGAAACTGTTACAAAGTCGGTGTAGCGTTGCAGGTAGTCGGAGGGAGCGGGAGGTACCTCTGCCGGCATTGGCTGTACGTTAGACATACATGTAGTATTTAGATTCTCTTTCTCATCTGCGACGATGATGCCATGTTGCACGAACACCACAATGCCACACTTTGTTGGACTTTAAATATTTTCTGTTTAACAATTTAATAACATGCAGATATTTACTGTCCTTGAATATATACCTGTTGCAATTTTCAACTTTATTAAGTCATATGTATATTGAAATATTTGTTTGATGATTAGAACCATTTAGCATATGTATCCAATGTACCTGAAAGAATGATTTTTTTATATGATATGTATTAGACATGTTGGAGCTGTCCTTTTTATACATTAATATTAAATACCTTGTCTGTTATATTTCATTATTTTATACAAGACAACTACTCTGTAATTTTCAAGGAAATAATTTAATTCATTTATATTAAGTGTGTACATAAATGTCAGTTTTCTGCCTTTTTTGGTTGCATTTTATCTGTTTGTGTATATATATATATATATATTTAATTAATTAAACATATTTTTTGAACATTCATTTAAATTCAAACAAATATTGTGAAGAATTAACGTAAAGTTATAATTATTATTCAATAGCCCTATCCTGTTGTAATCAAAATATTTATTCTCTGCATGAGTATATATAACGCTTCACAACACTGTCTATATCATGTGCAGGTCAATGCTTCACAGCGCGTTACATTTATATAAGATTTGGAAAATTATATAAACCTACAGCCATGAACTTTCGTGTCTGTGAAATTACACATTTATTTATTCAGTCGTGTCTAGTTTTCAAGATGATATGGTTGCTGCATATTACTGTTGTAAGATATACACTTTAATAGATATTTTCTTTAATTTTATTCGATTATAGTTTCAATACAATACGTAATTTATTTCTTAGTGTAAATATATTTTGATATAATTTATGAATATTTCTAAATATAATATATATATATATATAAATGTGTGTGTGTGTGTGTTGTGTGTATATATATATATATATATATATATAATTTATATCAATCATGCCATTCATTCTTTGAAAACAAATTTGTCTATTTATGTATTTGTATCATACTTTAAATATATATTTGTACAATTAAATTTAGAGTCTGCTCTTATTGTACGTTATTATAGTAGATTTTTAGTTCCCTTAGTCTGATTTTGAAGTAAAATTACTGCTAGCTGAATTTAAATCATACATTATACGAGTATAATTGAGACCTACGTTTCAGTACAACGTATCACAGTTAAATTTTGTAATAGATATTAAAACTATAATCTACTCTCATTGTATGTTTTAATAGTATATTTAGAGTTACTAGGTATTTCATGTAAAACTACTGCGTCTAATTGAAATCATACATTATACGAGTATAATTGAGACGTACGTTTCAGTGCAAACATATCACAGGTTAGACTTTGTAACAGATATTAAAATTACAATCTGCTCTTATTGTTTACATTTATTGTATATTTAGACTCTCTTCAATTGGAATTTGAAGTATAATTATTGCCAGTTTAATTTAAATCATCCATAATAAGATTATACTTTGTTATACATACAAAATAATATAGAATATATATATATATATATATATTACTTAGTGTTACACTTTACACTTCTTCAATTTTGCTTCAATTGATTTTTGTACACCTGATATTTATGAATTATCTTATAAACTGAAAAAAAATGATTTGTTAATTAAGCTGAAAAACAATTAGACCTTAATTAGTGTACACATCTACAGCTAATCAATATATAGGATCGCGATCCCCACACAATGCACACATACAAAATAATATAGAATATATATATATATATTACTTAGTGTTACATTTTACACTTCTTCAATTTTGCTTCAATTGATTTTTGCACACCTGATATTTATGAATTATTTTATAACTGAAAAAAAATGATTTGTTAATTAAGTTGAAAAACAATTAGACATTAATTAGTGTACACATCTACAGCTAATCAATATATAGGATCGCGATCCCCACACAATGCACACATACAAAATAATATAGAATATATATATATATATATATATATATATATATATATATATATATGTTACTTATTGTTACACTTTACACTTCTTCAATTTTGCTTCAATTGATTTTAGTACACCTGATATTTATGAATTATCTTATAAACTGAAAAAAAATGATTTGTTAATTAAGCTGAAAAACAAATAGTTATTAATTAGTGTACACATCTACAGCTAATCAATGTATAGGATCGCGATCCCCACACAAAACACACATACAAAATAATATAGAATATATATATATATATATTACTTAGTGTTACACTTTACAATTCTTCAATTTTGCTTCAATTGATTTTTGTACACCTGATACTTATGAATTAATTATATGAACTGAAAAAAATGATTGTTAATTAAGCTGAAAAACAAATCGTTATTAATTAGTGTACACATCTACAGCTAATCAATGTATAGGATCGCGATCCCCACACGAAGCACACATACAAAATAATATAGAATATATATATATATATATATATATATATATTACTTAGTGTTACACTTTACACTTCTTCAATTTTGCTTCAATTGATTTTTGTACACCTGATATTTATGAATTACCTTATAAACTGAAAAAAAACGATTTCTTAATTAAGCTGAAAAACAATTAGACATTAATTAGTGAACATATCTACAGCTAATCAATATATAGGATCGCGATCCCCACACAAAGCACACATACAAAATAATATAGAATATATATATATATATATATTACTTAGTGTTACACTTTACACTTCTTCAATTTTGCTTCAATTGATTTTTGCACACATGATATTTATGAATTATTTTATAAACTGAAAAAAAAATGATTTGTTAATTAAGCTGAAAAACAATTAGACACTAGTTAGTGTACACATCTACAGCTAATCAATATATAGGATCGCGATCCCCAAACAAAGCACACATACAAAATAATATAGAATATATATGTATATATATATATATATATATATATATATATATATATATATATATATATATATATATATATATATGTTACTTAGTGTTACACTTTACATTTCTTCAATTTTGCTTCAATTGATTTTTGTACACCTGACATTTATGAATTATCTTATAAACTGAAAAAAAATGATTGTTAATTAAGCTGAAAAACAAATAGTTATTAATTAGTGTACACATCTACAGCTAATCAATATATAGGATCGCGATCCCCACACAAAGCACACATACAAAATAATATAGATTATATATAAATTTATATTAGTTAGTGTTACACTTTACACTTCTTCAATTTTGCTTCAATTGATTTTTGTACACCTGATACTTATGAATTAATTATATGAACTGAAAAAAATGATTGTTAATTAAGCTGAAAAACAAATCGTTATTAATTAGTGTACACATCTACAGCTAATCAATATATAGGATCGCGATCCCCACACAAAACACACATACAAAATAATATAGATTATATATATATTTATATTAGTTAGTGTTACACTTTACACTTCTTCAATTTTGCTTCAATTGATTTTTGTACACCTGATACTTATGAATTAATTATATGAACTGAAAAAAATGATTGTTAATTAAGCTGAAAAACAAATCGTTATTAATTAGTGTACACATCTACAGCTAATCAATGTATAGGATCGCGATCCCCACACAAAACACACATACAAAATAATATAGATTATATATATATATATATATATATATATATATTACTAAGTGTTACACTTTACACTTCTTCAATTTTGCTTCAATTGATTTTTGTACACCTGATATTTATGAATTATCTTATAAACTGAAAAAAAATGATTGTTAATTAAGCTGAAAAACAAATAGTTATTAATTAGTGTACACATCTACAGCTAATCAATATATAGGATCGCGATCCTCACACAAAGCACACATACAAAATAATATAGAATATATATATATATATATATATATATATATATATTACTTAGTGTTACACTTTACACTTCTTCAATTTTGCTTCAATTGATTTTTGTACACCTGATATTTATGAATTATTTTATAAACTGAAAAACAATGATTTCTTAAGTAAGATGAAAAACAATTAGACATTAATTAGTGTACACATCAACAGCTAATCAATATATAGGATCGCGATCCCCACACAAAGCACACATACAAAATAATAAAGAATATATATATATATATATATATATATATATGTTACTTAGTGTTATACTTTACACTTCTTCAATTTTGCTTCAATTGATTTTTGTACACCTGATAATTATTAATTATTTTATAAACTGAAAAAAAATAATTTGTTAATTAAGCTGAAAAACAATTAGACATTAATTAGTGTACACATCTACAGCTAATCAATATATAGGATCGCGATCCCCACACAATGCACACATACAAAATAATATAGAATATATATATATATTACTTAGTGTTACACTTTACATTTCTTCAATTATGACACATTGTACGAACAGCACAATGCGATTCTTTTTTAGAATTGTAATATTTTCTGTTTAATATTTATTAAAATGTAAATTTTTAATAACTTTGAATGTATGCTTATCATTAAGTCATATGTATTTTGAAATATTTGTTTGATGATCAGAACCTGTAAGCATAAGTATCCAATTTGTATGTGAAAGTAAATTTGGATAATTTACAAATCAGAATCACACATATTTATAAATACAATAATATATAATGATTATATGTGTGTATAGAGATCCTCTCTTTTCCCTTGGCAACGTGTGAACATTGTATGAACACCTGGGCGAGTTGTGAGTCATTGAAACTGTTACAAAGTCGGTGTAGCGTTGCTGGTAGTCGGAGGGAGCGGGAGGTACCTCTGCCGGCATCGGCTGTACGTTAGACATACATGTAGTATTTAGATTCTCTTTCTTATCTGCGACGATGATGCCACGTTGCACGAACACCACAATGCCACACTTTGTTGGACTTTTAATATTTTCTGTTTAACAATTTAATAACATGCAGATATTTACTGTCCTTGAATATATACCTGTTGCAATTTTCAACTTTATTTATTAAGTCATATGTGTATATTGAAATATTTGTTTGAAGATTAGAACCATTTAGCATATGTATCCAATGTACCTGAAAGAAATTTTGGATACTTGTAAATTATAATCAGACGCATATAATAAATATCAATCTGTCAATAAATATCAATCTTCAATCTGTCAATATTGCACGAACATCAGGGGGCGAGTCGTTAGTCATTGAAACCATAACAATCTGGGATGGAGCGTAGCGGGTGTGTGGGTGTACAGGGCACACCAGTTGGCAACGACAGGTGCATCGTGAATCTGACAAATATATTAATATAATATATATATACACAGCAGTAGTAGTTTGACCATCTTCTCTTCTAAGACGATGATGTGTTATTGTAGGAACAGCACAATGCCATTTTTTCTGCAACAAGAATAAATTTTGTTTAATAATGTATCATATGTATATTATTGATAAGTTTGAATAAATATCTCTTGCATTTATGAACAGTAATTTTTTAGTCATACGATATAATGATAGTAGTGCACAGTAATTATGATGATAGTAGATATTTGTTTGATAATAAGTATCAGTCAGTATATGTATCCAACATGTGTACCAGAGAAAAGTCTGGTTAATTAACAAAGTAGTATCAGACAATAATATAAATATATAGTATAATTATATAGTATAGTGATCTTATTATTCTTCTTCACCTATATTTGTGGGTAGAAGAGGGTGCGGAGGCACACCAGCCGGTATCGGCAGGTACGTCAGTCGAATCTGAAAAATGTATATATATATATATATATATATATATATATATATATATATATTTGACATATATATACTTGCAATAGTTTCTGTTTGGTAACCTCTTCAAATGTACATTTATGACATGTTTGTATTATATCTCTGTTGCATTTATGTACTTAAATTCTGAAGTCCAATAGATGGACGGTAATGTTTGTTTGAAGAGTAGAAGTAGTTTTTTTATTTGTCGAATGTGCGCCGCTTCCGCCGCCGCCTCCGCCGCCGCCTCCGCCGCCGCCTCCGCCGCCGCCTCCGCCGCCGCCTCCGCCTCCGCCGCCGCCTCCGCCTCCGCCGCCGCCTCCGCCGCCGCCTCCTCCGCCGCCGCCGCCGCCGCCGCTGCCGCCGCCGCTTCACCCTCACCCTCACCGTCCGCCTCCGCCGCCGCCTCCGCCGCCGCCTCCGCCGCCGCCTCCGCCGCCGCCTACATTTATGACATGTTTGTATTATATCTCTGTTGCATTTATGTACTTAAATTCTGAAGTCCAATAGATGGACGGTAATGTTTGTTTGAAGAGTAGAAGTAGTTTTTTTATTTGTCGAATGTGCGCCGCCTCCGCCGCCGCCGCCGCCGCCGCCTCTGCCGCCTCCGCCGCCGCCTCCGCCGCCGCCTCCGCCGCCGCCTCCACCGCCGCCTCCGCCGCCGCCGCCGCCGCCGCTGCCGCCGCTGCCGCCGCTGCCGCCGCTGCCGCCGCTGCCGCCGCTGCCGCCGCTGCCGCCGCTCCCGCCGCTGCCGCCGCCGCCTCACCCTCACGCTCACCGTCTGCCGCCGCTTCCGCCTCCGCCGCCGCCTCATCCTCACCCTCACCGTCTGCCGCCGTCTCCGCCTCCGCCTCCGCCGCCGCCGTCGCCTCCGCCGCTGCCGTCGCCTCTGCCGCTGCCGCCTCCGCCGCCGCCGCCGCCGCTGCCCCCGCCGCTGCCGCCGCCGCTGCCGCCGCCGCTGCCGCCGCCGCTGCCGCCGCCGCTGCCGCCGCCGCTGCCGCCGCCGCTGCCGCCGCCGCTGCCGCCGCCGCTGCCGCCGACGCTGCCGCCGCCGCTGCCGCCGCCGCTGCCGCCGCCGCCGCCGCCTCACCCTCACCCTTACCGTCCGCCGCCGCCTCCGTCTCCGCTGCCTCCGCCGCCGCCGCCGTCGCTTCCGCCTCCGCCGCCGCCACCTCCGCCGCCGCCGCCTCCGCCGCCGCCGCCTCCGCCGCCGCCGCCTCCGCCGCCGCCTTACCCTCACCCTCACCTTCCGCCGCCGCCGCCGCCTCCGCCGCCGCCTCCGCCGTCGCCTCATCCTCACCCTCACCGTCCGCCGCCGTCTCCGCCTCCGCCTCCGCCGCCGCCGTCGCCTCCGCCGCCGCCGTCGCCTCCGCCGCTGCCGCCTCCGCCGCCGCCGCAGCCGCCGCCGCCGCCGCAGCCGCCGCCGCCGCCGCTGCCGCCGCCGCTGCCGCCGCCGCTGCCGCCGCCGCTGCCGCCGCCGCTGCCGCCGCCGCCGTTGCTGCCGTCGCTGCCGCCGCCGCCGCCGCTGCCGCCGCCGCCGCTGCCGCCGCCGCTGCCGCCGCCGCTGCCGCCGCCGCTGCCGCCGCCGCTGCCGCCGCCGCTGCCGCCGCCGCTGCCGCCGCCGCTGCTGCCGCCGCCGCCGCCTCACCCTCACCATTACCGTCCGCCGCCGCCTCCGTCTCCCCTGCCTCCGCCGCCGCCGCCGTCGCTTCCGCCTCCGCCGCCGCCACCTCCGCCGCCGCCGCCTCCGCCGCCGCCGCCTCCGCCGCCGCCTTACCCTCACCCTCACCGTCCGCCGCCGCCGCCGCCGCCTCCGCCGCCTCCGCCGCCGTCGCCGACGCCGCCGCCGCCGCTCCCGCCGTCGCCTCACCCTCATTCTCACCGTCTTCCCCCGCCTCCGCCGCCTCCGCCGTCGCTTCCGTCGCCGCCGCCGCCTCTGCCGCCGCCTCACTCTCACCCTCACCGTCCGCCACCGCCGCCGCCTCCGCCGCCGCCCTCTCTGCCGCCGCCGTTTCCGCCGCCGCCGCCTCCGCCACCGCCGCCGCCGCCGCCGCCGCCTCCGCCGCCTCCGCCTCCGCCGCCGCCGCCGCCGCCTCCTCCGCCGCCGTCGCCGCTGCCCTCACCCTCGCCCTCGCGCCGTCGCCGCCATCGCCGGCCCCCGCGCCGCTCTTGCCGCCGCCGCCCTCGCCGCCGCCGCCGCTGCCCTCGCCCTCGCGCTGTCGCCGCTGCCGCCCTCGCTGCCGCCGCCCTCGCCGCCGCCGCCCTCGCCGCCGCCGCCCTCGCCGCCGCCGTCCTCGTCGCCCCCGCCCTCGCCGCCGCCGCCCTCGCCACCGCTCTCGCCGCCGCCGCTGCCCTCGCTGCCGCCCTCGCCCTCGCCGCCGCCGCCGCCGCCGCTGCACTCGCCTTCGCCGCCGCCGCCGCCGCCCTCGCTCTCGCTGCCGCCGACGCCGCCGCCCTCGCCCTCGCCGCCGCCGCCGTCGCCCTCGCCGGCGTCACCGCCGCCCTCGCCGGCGTCACCGCCGCTGCCCTCGCCGCCCTTGCCGCCGCCGCTCTCGCCGCCGCCGCCGCCGCCTTCGCCCTCGTCCTCGTCGCCGCCGCCGCTGCCCTCGCTCTCGCGCCGTCGCCGCCGCAGCCCTCGCCGCCGCAGCCCTCGCCGCCGCCTTCGCCGCCGCCGCCCTCGCCTCCGCCGCCGCCCTCGCCTCCGCCCTCGCCCTCGCCGCCGCCGCCGCCGCCGCCGTCCTCGCCCTCGCCGCCGCCGTCGCCTCCCTCGCCCTCGCCGCCGCCGCCGTCGCCGCCCTCTCTCTCGCTGCCGCCGCCGCCCTCGCCCTCGCCGCCGCCGCCCTCGCCGCCGCCCTCGCCGCCGCCCTCGCCGCCGCCCTCGCCCTCGCCCCCGCCGCCGCCGCCGCCGTCCTCGCCCTCGCCGCCGTCGCCGCCGCCCTCGCCCTCGCCCTCGCTCTCGCTGCCGCCGCTGTCGCCGCCTTCGCCCTCGTCGCCGCCGCCGCTGTCGCTCTTGCCCTCGCCGCCGCCCTCGTCGCCGCCGCCGCCCTCGCCCTCGCCGTCGCCGCCGCCGCCCTCGCCCTCGCCGCCGCCCTCCTCGCCCTTTCCGTCGCCGTCGCCGCCCTCGCCCTCGCTGCCGCCGCCGCCCTCGCTCTCGCCGCCGCCGTCGCCGCCGCTCTCGCCCTCGCTGCCGCCGCCGCCTTCGCTGCCGCCGCCGCCCTCGCCGCCGCCGCCATCGCCGCCGCCGCCCTCGCCGCCGCCCTCGCTGCCGCCGCTGCACTCGCTGCCGCCCTCGTCTTCGCCGCCGCCGCCGCCGCCTTTGCCCTGGTCGCCCTCGCCCTCGCCGCCGCCGCCGCCGCCGCCCTCGCCCTTGCCGCTGCCGCCGCCGCCGCCCTCGCCCTCGTCGCCGCCGCCGCTGCCCTCGCCCTCGCGCCGTCGCCGCCGCCGCCCTCGCCCTCGCCGCCCTCGCCGCCGCCCTCTCCCCGCCGCCGCCGCCGCCCTCGCCCTCGCGCCGTCGCCGCTGCCGCCCTCGCCGCCGTCGCCCTCGCTGCCGTCGCCCTCGCCGCCCTCGCCGCCGCCGCCCTCGTCGCCGCCGCCCTCGTCGCCGCCGCCCTCGTCGCCGCCGCCCTCGTCGCCGCCGCCCTCGTCGCCGCCGCCCTCGTCGCCGCCGTCGCCGGTGAGGGTGAGGGTGAGGGTGAGGGTGAGGGTGAGGGTGAGGGTGAGGGTGAGGGTGAGGGTGAGGGTGAGGGTGAGGGTGAGGGTGAGGGTGAGGGTGAGGGTGAGGGTGAGGGTGAGGGTGAGGGTGAGGGTGAGGGTGAGGGTGAGGGTGAGGGTGAGGGTGAGGGTGAGGGTGAGGGTGAGGGTGAGGGTGAGGGTGAGGGTGAGGGTGAGGGTGTGAGGGTGAGGGTGAGGGTGAGGGTGAGGGTGAGGGTGAGGGTGAGGGTGAGGGTGAGGGTGAGGGTGAGGGGGAGGGTGGGGGTGAGGGGGAGGGGGAGGGGGGGGGGGAGGGGGAGGGTGAGGGTGAGGGTGAGGGTGAGGGAGAGGGTGAGGGTGAGGGTGAGGGTGAGGGTGAGGGTGAGGGTGAGGGTGAGGGTGAGGGTGAGGGTGAGGGTGAGGGTAAGGGTGGGGGGGAGGTTGAGGGTGAGGGTGAGGGTGAGGGTGAGGGTGAGGGTGAGGGTGAGGGTGGGGGTGAGGGTGAGGGTGAGGGTGAGGGTGAGGGTGAGGGTGAGGGTGAGGGTGAGGGTGAGGGTGAGGGTGAGGGTGAGGGTGAGGGTG
The DNA here is from genome assembly GCA_034766995.1 of Acanthacorydalis orientalis. NCBI lineage: Eukaryota > Metazoa > Arthropoda > Insecta > Megaloptera > Corydalidae > Acanthacorydalis > Acanthacorydalis orientalis. The sequence goes on along the minus strand of CM068313.1, from coordinate 1,129 downwards.
AGGGTGAGGGTGAGGGTGAGGGTGAGGGTGAGGGTGAGGGTGAGGGTGAGGGTGAGGGAGAGGGAGAGGGTGAGGGTGAGGGTGAAGGTGAGGGTGAGGGGGAGGGTGAGGGTGGGGGTGGGGGTGAGGGTGAGGGTGGGGGTGGGGGTGAGGGTGAGGGTGAGGGTGAGGGTGAGGGTGAGGGTGAGGGTGAGGGTGAGGGTGAGGGTGAGGGTGAGGGTGAGGGTGAGGGTGAGGGTGAGGGTGAGGGTGAGGGTGAGGGTGAGGGTGAGGGTGAGGGTGAGGGTGAGGGTGAGGGTGAGGGTGAGGGTGAGGGTGAGGGTGAGGGTGAGGGTGAGGGTGAGGGTGAGGGTGAGGGTGAGGGTGAGGGTGAGGGTGAGGGTGAGGGTGAGGGTGAGGGTGAGGGTGAGGGTGAGGGTGAGGGTGAGGGTGAGGGTGAGGGTGAGGGTGAGGGTGAGGGTGAGGGTGAGGGTGAGGGTGAGGGTGAGGGTGAGGGTGAGGGTGAGGGTGAGGGTGAGGGTGAGGGTGAGGGTGAGGGTGAGGGTGAGGGTGAGGGTGAGGGTGAGGGTGAGGGTGAGGGTGAGGGTGAGTGTGAGGGTGAGGGTGAGGGTGAGGGTGAGGGTGAGGGTGAGGGTGAGGGTGAGGGTGAGGGTGAGGGTGAGGGTGAGGGTGAGGGTGAGGGTGAGGGTGAGGGTGAGGGTGAGGGTGAGGGTGAGGGTGAGGGTGAGGGTGAGGGTGAGGGTGAGGGTGAGGGTGAGGGTGAGGGTGAGGGAGAGGGTGAGGGTGAGGGTGAGGGTGAGGGTGAGGGTGAGGGTGAGGGTGAGGGTGAGGGTGAGGGTGAGGGTGAGGGTGAGGGTGAGGGTGAGGGTGAGGGTGAGGGTGAGGGTGAGGGTGAGGGTGAGGGTGAGGGTGAGGGTGAGGGTGAGGGTGAGGGTGAGGGTGAGGGTGAGGGTGAGGGTGAGGGTGAGGGTGAGGGTGAGGGTGAGGGGAGGGGAGGGTGAGGGTGAGGGTGAGGGTGAGGGTGAGGGTGAGGGTGGGAGGGCAGAGGGCGTTGAGGGGGCTTGTCGCCAGCCCTCGTCGCTGCCCTGCCGCCGCTGCCCTGTCGAGGGTGCCGTCTCGTCGCCGCTGT